>CM038680.1:266943085-267258814 GCA_021605205.1 Aegilops longissima | reverse complement strand
ATTACCGCTTTGATTCTCAAACCTTAAAATCTTCAAAGGTGTTTATTCTTCAAATCTTTATGAACACCC
Source organism: Aegilops longissima (assembly GCA_021605205.1). Classification (NCBI taxonomy): domain Eukaryota; kingdom Viridiplantae; phylum Streptophyta; class Magnoliopsida; order Poales; family Poaceae; genus Aegilops; species Aegilops longissima. The sequence goes on along the minus strand of CM038680.1, from coordinate 267,258,745 downwards.
AAACAAAATATGCTCTTGATTCATTTTCTAAGCAATGATTTTCTTCAAGATTCCTCAATTGTGTGGATCCCGATCTATACAACTCGAACCTAAGACAAAGATCACTTAGTGAAATTTTCAAGGCTCATCCGTCAAATTCCTCAAACTGTTCTTTTTGAAAACCTTCCGAGAACGGAATATGACCTTTCAAATTTCGAACTATACTGTTCACATATCATGTCCCCAATCACTAGGTTCTCATCAACTTAACTCATTTGCGCTTCAAAAAAGTTGCATACTTCTTCGAGAATTCGCTTGTTCAAATTCCACCAAGAATATGGCGAAGGAAAGAAGCCACAAAGGAGGAAAGAGGCCGAGGTCATGACCGGTTTAAATCCCGAAAATATATGGATTATTGCACACCGATGAAGCTGAGTTCGAAAAGAAAACAAAAAAACAAGGTTGCATTCAAAGGATTGAACGGAGATGGGCAAGGGAATGGAGGAGAAATGTAACTCCAAAGTACATGAAGAAACGACTCAATCCTCCATGCCCAAGAGCTCCATTGGCACCGGTCAAGAAGTCCCCCACCAAAGATCAAGCGGGAGGACTTTCCAAGAATGGGCCAAGCCCAAGCCAAGGGCAAGACAAGCCAACGAAAGGAGGAAATTCAATGAGGACTCCCATGCTGCCCCCAGGCCTGCGCCAAGAAAATCTATGGCAAAGAAGCCCCAAGCCCAAGCCCAATAGTGCCCCTCACGGCCAAGTTCTCAGGCCCTCACGCCAATTCCTCATGCTGCTCCCCCTCCAAAATCCTCCCTTCAAAGTCCTCAAGAGCTCCTCCCAAGTCCTCAGAGTTCCAAAAGTCCTTCCGACCAGATCCGCCACGGCCCAAAGGATGCGGCCATTGCCTGTGTTTCAAAAAGTTCCTCACTGCACCAAAGTCTTCATCCGCCCGATCCCAAGACTAAGGCCAAAATGGAAGGTCCTCGCCAAGTCCAAGAAAAACAGGTCGCTTTCCAAGAGCCACCAAGATGATGAGGTGATGATGATTGAGGGGGAAAGGGGTGTCCTAGTAACCAGTCCGGACCCAAGACTATGAAGATACAAGATTGAAGACTTCGCCCTGTCCGGATGGGACTTTCCTGGCGGAAGGCAAGCTTGGGATACGGAATATAGATCTCCTACCATTGTAACCATTTGTGTAACCCTAACCCTATCCGTGTCTATAAAACCGAGGGATTTAGTCCGAGGATAACAACAATCATACCATAGGCTAGCTTCTAGGGTTTAGCCTCCTTGATCTCGTGGTAGATCCACTTGTAACACACATCATCATTAATCTAGCAGTGACGTAGGGTTTACCTCCATCAAGAGGGCCCAACTCGTAAAATATCGTGTCCTTGTCTCCGTTACCATCCGCCTAGATTACAGCTCGGGACCCCTACCCGAGATCCGCCGGTTTTGACACCCATTGGTGCTTTCATTGAGAGTTCTTCCGTCGCCGCCACGATAGATGCCTCATCTCGCCTTTAAAGACGACATTATCGCCAAGGAGCCTTGGCCGCTGGCCGCACTCTTCGCTAGGTGGTTTTCTATGACCGCCATCCGCCATCGCTACCACGATGACCTCTCGAGTCATCAAACTAATCTCCGTGTTAGTTCGAACTTGCCGAACAGTTAGATCCGATCGAGCTCTCCATGAACGAGCTCTGATCGCATCGCCGCCTCGAGTCGCCACAGACTACGACCGGATCGGGCCTAAACCGATCTGAGAGATCAACTTCTCTGTGCTACCCATCATGTTGCTGTGATAGAGCAGCAATGCGCGATTTTTCTTGTATCTTAAGGACTAGTTACGTCTCGATTCCCGATCCTCCATGCCGGATTCCCGCAGAGGGACGGACGCTGATCAAGCCCTGAATCTAAAGTCGCATGGTTGATTATGGATAACACTCAAAAATCCAAACTTCCAAGTTCGGAAACTTCGGCCTTGAGTCCTAAATGGACGGGTTCCGATCTAGTTCCACCTACCACCCAAACATTAGCGATCTCTCAAATTCGCAAGAGCCCACGAAACAAGACATCATTATCGGGCCAGATTCTCCGGTTATGAACAGGATAAAGGACTCCGAGAGGAGGACGAATCCCAATTTTCTGCAATAATTGCACGGACAAGGAATCCTCAACGCCATCACCGTCGCAAATTACACGCTTTACGACTTGGTGACCATAGTACAAAAGTATCGTGCATGGAGCGCCTGAAAACCGAAAGTAAATTTTGGGACAATCCGCCCCGAATACACCCCTAGTCCAAACAAAAGGGTGCATCATTATCAAGCACCCGGTTGAATACCAAAACCAAACCCCTAAAGGGTACGGAACTGCATCGAGGGTTGGCTCAACGGACCGCAAGATCCATCAAAGACGGAGGCCACTCCAACACAGCCTTCGAGCGCAGTTGGATATACGCAGTGGCAAAAGTGGCGAGGCTTTCTAGCCCGGCAACCAACCAAAGAAGACAAAGTACGGGTATTAATCAGCCTTTGAGACTTTCGTGATCAAATAACATGCGGAACGAATAATCCAGCAGCCTTCCGCCAAGTCTACCAAGTAGCAACAAATCCATGGAGCGACACGGCTATCACCTTCAACGCCAGCGATTAACCTAAATTCTAACAGCTAGAGCACCACCGCATTGGTCCTCATCCGATAGTGGACGGTTTTCGCTTACTAAGGTACTATGGATGGCGGCAGCGGTTAAACCTCATCTATGAGGAAACCTTCAAAATGGAAATTGACTAGAGCCGCATTGAGCTAAGCAGCACAACCTTCGAGGGATAATCCTTAGTCGAGAAGTACGCTGCGCAGGAAAAATCACACTAGATTTAGTGTTCGCCCACCGACAATTACAGGTCCGAGGAGGTCACGCTTCAAGTGGCCCCATTCGGCAGCGGATATCACGCTTTGTTAGGCGAGAGGCATTCACAATCTTCCAAGCTATACCCCACCACGGGTACATGAAGCTCAAAATGCCCGACCCAATGGGATAATCACTCGCCAGGATTCAGACATAAAGACTGCCGCTGAAAATAAGACAGACCGCCCTAGAGGCATTGTCCAAGCCCTAGCGGCAGGAACTAACCACGCCTGCGCCCACGGTGGATAGGGACGATGTGATACTCGATAAGAGGTCCAAGTCCACCTCTTTCAAACCAGCGATTAAATAGTCAAATTTCAGGTCCATCCAACGATTCACAAAGACGGGCTCCATTGGGGCACAATTAAGTCCCGATGTCGAAGTCAAGACTACGAGAATTCCTTCGAAAATTGGGACATTTTTGCCTCGCACCCCGTACATGCCAGAATCCCACGCAGGTCGGGCAGAGTACAGCCTAAATATCCTAAAAGGATTCAAGCCACCAAACAAGCTCTTCGCCATTTTCCGAGCCCAAAAGACATGCAATGGAGAAGAGCTAGCTAAACTCTTAGAAGCCGGATTCATCGTGAGATATAAAACATCCGGATCTGGCTAGCCAACTAGTAATGGTACCAAAAAGGACAAACTCAAGCGCTCATACGATTTTAAAGACTTAACAAGGCTCGTCCAAAGGACCTTTCTCCCCCGACGATCTAAATCATCGATGCTACCGCAGGGCACGACTCATTGTGCTTCCTCGACGATACCCGGATACCATCAAATCAAGATGGCGGAGAAAGATCAGGCCGCAACGGCATTCATTACTCCATATGGGCCATTCTGCTTCAACACAATGCCCTTCGACTCAAAACGCCGCGCAAAACATATCGCGATGATTCAAACATGTCCGCTACCCAGATAGGCAAATAGAGGCATACGAGACTATGTGGTCAAGACCAAACACGCCGGAACTCTAGTAGAAGACTTGAGGTGACATTCGACAACCTCCGAGCATATGACATTAAGCTCAATCCGAAAATGCGCTCTTCATGCATCAGCCGGAAAGCTCTTGGCTTCATCGATCCGTAGAGGAATTGAAGCAACCCGCCAAAATCCGAGCTCTCACAATTGGATATTCCAAAAGACCTCAAGATACAAAACTAACCGGATGCGAGCGGCCTTAAGTCGCTTCATCTCCCGCTTGGGAGAAAAGGCTCGCCTTTCACCGCCTCCTCCGCGCACCAACATTTCGAATGGACGGATGCTGCCACACCGACTTCAAGAAATAAAGGCCATACTCGCAACAACTAGCTCGCCGCGCCCAACCTCGGGCGAATCCTATATTATATATCGCAGCAACACATCAAGTTGTTAGCGCGGTACTGCTGCTGAACGAGAAACAAGGGCACAAATTCTCTTCAAAAACCAAGTACTACGATCCACTGTTCTAACTCCATGCAAATCCCGTACCCACATTATCAAAAGATAGCGATGCGGTGTTCATGGCATTCGAAGCTGCGACACTACTTTCAAGAGTGTTCAATAACGGTGGCCTCAAGTACCTCTCAACGATATTATAAACAATCGCGACGCAAAGGGCAGGATTGCAAAATGGCCATCGAGTTTACCATTTGACATAACCTACAAAACCACGGCGAAGCTATAAAGTCGCAGGTTCTGGCGGATCTCATCACGACGGATCAAGCCGAACTCCCTAAAGAGTACGGCGCAGACCTAACCGGATCATGCATTTCACGGATCCAAAATGTTGGCTGGCTTGGGGCTGGCGGGCCAGATCGACGTATCCTAAATGGAGACTACAGATCCAATATATACTTCAAATAATGTATATGGACTCCAATTAACGTTTTAATATTTAGGCCCTACGAGATCCTCCTAACATCTTCTCGAACGCTCAAGCCATCCGTATTATGGGAAGAGGAGTCCGAATAATAATCCGGAGCCAGCTGCATCACCTAACTCGCACCATTCTCGACACAATCGCGGCTCACCAATGAAATAACACCTTCAACTCACAAATAATGGCAGTCATTGCCTGTGATGTAACCATTCCTAGCCTACTTAATGCGGCAGAACTTCCCAAGACCAAAATGAGGCCCGCTGATAGTTCGGCGATCTAAAGCCTACAAGGTCCATGAGGGAGAGCTTTATAAGAAAAGCACAACCGAGTCCTTCAAAGGTGTATCTATTCAAGAGGAAGGGCGAATCTCCCTCTGAAATTCACGCCGACTCGGCGGGCACCACGCAGCAGCCCGGCCCTTGTAGGCAAGGCCTTCCAGACAGGATTTTATTGGCCGACACCCGGCAGATGCTCGTGATTTAGTCCAACGATGCGTCCGGTTGCCAGCTCTTGCTAATCAGAGCCATATGCCACCCACCGCTGCCAAAACTATACCCATTACCCGCCGTCATGTCCGGGCTTGATATGGTCGGACCTTAAAGGGGGAACCCACAAGCACAAATACTTATTGGTCATGGTGGACAAATTCACCAAATGGATTGAGGCCAAGCCGTTAAAACGGCGTAATCCGGACCGTGATAGACTTCATATCCGGTAGTACACCGCTTCGTGTCCCCACAAGATCATCACCGACAACGGCACGAACTTCACGGCCGACGAGGTTAAACTGGTGCAAAAACATGGGCATTAAGCTCGATTACGCTTCGCCTATCACCCCAAACTAACGGTCAAGTTGAGCGAGCAAATGGTCTAATCATGAGCGGCATCAAACCTGCATTTGCGGGTCCTCAAGGAATCACACGACCGGTAGAGGAGCTCGACCAGACTGGGGCTGCGACCACGCCAAACCGAATTCACCGGATTCACACCATTTTTCATGGTATACGCGCAGAGGCAGTCCTGCCTGCGATATAATTCATGACTCACCTCGTAGCGCATGTACGAAGAAAGAGAAGCCGAGCTAGATCGGCAGGACAGTCTGGACGCTTTAGAGGAGGAGCGGACGGCAAAGGCTCTCCGCATTTTATCGCCAGCAGGCTCAAGATATCAAAGTGAAGTACGGGCCAAAACTTACAATGTTGGCGAACTTGTTCTACGCCTCCGGACAAGAAAAAGGACAAACTCGCCCAAGTGGAAGGTCCTTCATCATCGACTCAAGTCTCGACGGGCGGAGCATACTGCCTACGTAACGATCGGACAACCGACTCGAGCCGAACCCATGGAACGCGAGCCCGCTCAAGATTCTACTAACGCCGGACTCCGTTCGCCTCACTCTGCCCACCCTTTTGTTTTTTACCGCCTCCTCCTCCTTCTTCCCACTTTTTTCAATACCTTTATGGGCTGATTTGCGCTTTGTTCAAGACACACTTGATGTGCCCTGCACTCATTATACCCGGCTTTTTTAAATGTAAGCTTATTCATACGGGCTTCATGCCCAACACATGTGTCATACTTCCGCATGTACCTTTTATTCACCATTATATGCATCGATATGACTTAAGTTTTGCCAAGCTGGGTTGCTCGGCCTGTGCTTACTCCCCACGCTCCCGATTGTTCGCTAGGAGGTAAAGGAGCACTCTCGATTGTTACCGCTGGTCACCGGATGTACCTCAGACTGGGTGAAGCCGGAAGCTAGCGTTTTAAGAGAATATTCGGTCGGTGACTTGAAAGATGATTTATTACTTACTTATTTATCTGCCCCCCTGATGCTTTTTCTGCTATTTTCGCAGTCCGCATTGCACTTTAGGGCATGCCTCCTGTGGAAAGGAACCCTTAACGGAACTATTCTCCTCGAAGATGTTTCTACTAACCATGTAATATAACATAACTAGTTGGGCACTTGTCCGATAAAGCAATTATGACCGACGCCTTTGTCTCCATGCATGCCCGGTTTTTATAACCGTAGGGTATTCGGACACACTCCGACTGTTGGGTCCGAGGTTGAAGCGAACGGTCCGCAAAGACAAACGATCTACAATCCGCTAGAAGGCATTTTACATGTCATTTCAAATTACATCACAAACCGACCGATTGTACTCCTCTTCATCCCATCTAACAGTCGTCTAATTTATACCCCGTTAGAATATTTCATGCCAGTTCTACTTGGCCGCACATCAAGCTCACAGGATCTCCTTCCCATCAGCCCCGCAGTCCGACTCGCCATGTGGTTTGGGCCACTTCGGTAACGTGTCTTCACCATGGCCCAGCCTCGGCGCTCGACGGCAGGCCGATATCTTCCACAAACGGAGGTTCTGCTTCTCAAAAGCCTCACCAAGGCCTCGGTAGGGAGACGGATGGCCATAAAGCATGAACGACGCCACTCATCGCCGCCAACACGCTCGAGCAATTGCACTAGCTCGAAGTTGGTCACCCGCTGACTCAGTGCATTTCTCCGCAGGCGACTCGTGAGCACACCTAAAGACATATTTCGCCAATCGACTTCCTCGCCAATTCTTCTTTTCAAAGGAATTTGTTCAAGCACTTACTATAAATGCCGCGACGAAGTCTTGATTCTCCTTCACGAGAGCTGCATAGCTGGGCCCAACACCTTTCAGCTCTTCTCCTTGCTGGGTGTGGGCATCTTGGAGCTTGTTTCTCTCCCGCTGCACCTTCATAAGCACCTCTCGCCGCCTTTTAGTCGACGCAGTAGTTGTTGCTTGTCCGGATCTAGTCCGCGCTTCTGCAATATTATTGTCGATTCACGCCACACTTTGCTAAATAATTATCTTTTCAAAGTACGCCTTACCAGGGGGTCTCGTGGTTCTCGTATGCCAAGGCGGCCTCAAGTTGGGCCTTGCACTCTTGGAGCCTCCGGGACATGGGTATTCTTCTGCAAGACCAGATAATAATTGATCTTAAATCAGTTATTTCAACTATTTTAAGTCTCTGGGCACCGCATATATAACTATTAAAATTACTTACCCGTATGTCTTTCATACCGCCCGCGGGCTCGTTAACCCATCTTGAGCGGCACGGAGGTGCGCGCTTCCGCTTTAAAGGCATTTAACGCCTCCGGGAGAAACACGCCACGAAGAACTCTCCGCGACGCCTGTGATTCATGGCGCTTCCACTCAAACTGGTGGCGGACAGCCTGTCGGGCATCCTCCGTCGAGGAGCGTCCGCTCACGCTTGTATTCGCTTCCTCCCGACCATGCGTGGAGCACGGTCATGGAGGCTTGATTGGCAACCTCCTGACATCGTCCGCGAGCGCTCTTTCCGAAAAGTTATGAGCATTAATATACCTTCCGGGATCCTTCCTTAAAAATAGCGGTGTTCGCACATCGCTGTGGCGACGCTGTTCGGCCGCACTCTTCTTTCCTTCCGGGCCGGATCGACTTTTGTTGTCGGGCGGCCGCTGGTTCGCTTCCCTTAAAGGCACATCTCGCGATGCACCATCAGATGGGATGGTCAGAATTGAGCGCGGATCAAATGATGGTGTCAAGACCTCGGTCAGTCACCGGGAGGCTGAACAAACCGTAGTCACCGTAATGGCGACTAGGGCATTGTCTATGCTACGCCAGGAACACCTCAATCAGCTCCACCTTTATGTCCGGATCCTCTTGAGGCGGATCAAGGGATCGCCCGGATCCTCGGCTGTGGAGTTAGGCTTCAGATGCCCTCCACGCCCCGCAGCTCCCCGCGAAATCACAGAGTAAGATACTTGACTTTAAAAAGTATGGATCGGTAGATGAACATCCGCTACCCAGCTCCGAGGGTTATGCATAGAAAATCCATTCAACGGATTTCATGAGGAAGTCCTCCTCCTCTCCCTTGTACAACGGACAGATCTTTGCCGATCGCTGCCGAGCCTAGCCCTTGCGCCATGACGGGTGGCGCTATCTTCCCCGCTGAAATCCCACATAGGGTGGCCCCTATATTGGAGCTGCACCTCGTGATAATGCACGTGGCCATGACTCCAATCATGGTCAATCCGGAATGGGCCAAGAATCTAATCCGCCCATCGATAATGGACGCCCTATCATCTTCCCGCTGAGGGCTCACGGGCGCCAACTCAGCGCTTTCTTCAAGGGAGCATTGTTGAACTCCGGAGGCCGATCCGACCGATCCGCAGAGGGCGCCCTCCATGTAGAACCATTCAAGGTTGCCTTCGACGCTTTTCGGGTGCCGGATAGATATCCGTCCCGCGATGCGCCATATTTCGCTCCACCACTTGGTATATCAATTTCATGAGAACGGGTACGAGACAAAACAATCTCTTCCACAGTGGCAAATGGGGCTCATGCCCAAGAACAGCTCGCAAAAGCTACAAGCCCGCGATGTGCAAAATGGAGGCGGGCGTGAGGTGGTGGTTGGAGTCCGAGAACTCTAGGAGCCCCGGAGAAACGGATGTATGGAAACTGAGTCCCTTATTAGATAGGGGACAAAGCATACCCGCCTCCCTTTGAAGGGTTAGACGCCTCCACTGCTTCCACCCTGTAGGTGGCCAGTCCGCCGAACCGAACCATGAAAGCTGGGGAAGATATCCTCGTTTGAAGTACCACTAGCTCATTGTGTGGAACGAGCATCTCCCAATCTCCTGGCTTAGGGCTGGGAGCGAGAGGAGGAGCCGCTCGGCTATCCATGATGGAATGGATTTTGTCGAGGCGCTTCATGAGAACTTATGGATGGAGGATGGTGAGCTGGATCTAGATCCTCGCCTCTTGTAGGCTGCCTGCTCGCATGGCTAGGGGTAAAATGTAAAATATCCCAGCCTTTCGTGACTGCATTTACACGTGGAAGAAGGCCATTATTGGGCTTAAGCCAAGGAGCGCAACATTTATAAAGAAGCCACACTATTCGACGAGAACATGAAGATGAAGGAGAACCGCCTGCAACGCCGAAGACAATATACGCTACTGACTCGTCGTTGTGAAGCCCGTCTGGGGCTACCGAGGGAGTTCCGACTAGGGGTGTCCGATAGTCAACTATCATCATCGGCCGACTCCAAGACTATGAAGATACAAGATTGAAGACTTCGCCCCGTGTCCGGATGGGACTTTCCTTGGCGTGGAAGGCAAGCTTGGTGATACGGATATATAGATCTCCTACCATTGTAATCGACTTTGTGTAACCCTAACCCTATCCGTGTCTATATAACTCGAGGGTTTTAGTCCAGATGACTAACAACAATCATACCATAGGCTAGCTTCTAGGTTTAGCCTCCTTGATGTCGTGGTAGATCCAATTTTGTAACATACATCGCCAATATTAATCTAGCAGTGACGAGAGTTTTACCTCCATCAAGACGGCCTTAACTCTGGTAAAACATCGCGGTCCCTTTGTCTCTTGTTACCATCCGCCTAGACGCCCACGCCGGGACCTCTACCCGAGATCCGCCGGTTTTGACAACGACAATGATGAACTTGCGTAAATCATCGAGACCGCCAAGAAAGGGGTCATGAGCCAAAGGCACATCTGCAAGCATCGGTGTTGATCCGAGGAAAATCCTCGATTACATTGATCTCCGCACAAGGATCCAAACACCCTTATGCCTGATTTTCATCTCGACCCCGGACAAAGTCATATGTCAATTCATTTCATCATCAAGAGAAATGGAAGTTTGAAAAGGCAAGAGATCAAGAAAGCTCATTACAGTAAAGGAGAAGTCTCAAGAAAACGTTGTCGTAATGACACTCGAGGAACTTCTCAAGGTCCAGAATGAAATCCAAGCCCTCAGCAAAACTTTGATGCTTATTATGCCGATTGGCAAGGAGCCAAAGTCGATTCGCTAACCCGACGGTAATCTACCAATGTTGCTCCCCCGAAATAGAACATGAAATTCCTCAGCCGAGCCTCAGCAAAGAGACAGAAGAATATGCCAGCACCACCGATGAAGTTCAGTGCTGTCAAGAAAATGCTAGTCCTGTGGCTGATGATCCCATACCAAATTAACGAAGAAATTGCCGTGGCATCCACTAGTGGTGCGCCCAGAAACCTAACAAGAGTAGTATAATCAGATCGCTAAGCCCGAGGAAAATCAACCAGATTCCTCAAATCTCTCCCGCGCCAACACCTAACTCCAATTCTTCCATCCTCCTCATGAAGAAGACCTGGGTGCAAGAACTAGCTGCAGTGAAGAAACGGAAAGTATCACCGCGCCAAATTCTTCAGCTGCAAGAAAATGAAGCCAATGACCAACTCCTTTGAAAATCCTATTAATGTTGTTCCACTTCTCAATTCCATCAAAGGACCTTGTTCCTTTTGATGAAGATTATGTGATCCCAAGCGGATCTCGATGAAGAAAATCATTCTCGCCGTCAGTCAAAGCAGATTGATGAAGAAATTGAAGCGGAAGCAATCCTTCAACTCTAATCATTTCGCTTATGCCTACAGTTCACAAAATGAAGAGGCCGGTGTTGAGGAAATTGAAGAATATGTGGATATTGAAGCACAACGCCAAGGATGAACGATGACTTTGGGAAAGTCGCAGATCCAAATTCTCCACTCTTTCACCCCAATCCAACAGAGCCTTCCGCCCGTGCTCCAGCCTCAAATGGGCTCAAGAAACTCATCCCACTTCATCCGGTCCATGAAGAAATTCCAGCCACTAGCGCCGATGAACTCCGCTGCCGCTGATCCTCGATCGCACCTGCTGAGGAACAAGAAATTCATCATTCAAGAACCTAAGATTGTGACTGCAGAGGTCGTGATGCAAATCACATCTCCACCCAATCGCCAAAGCCAAAGAATCCCTTCTCAACAGTTAAAGTTCAAGGCTGAAGACTTCTTCACGAAAGCATTTATTCTTCTCCGATCCAATTCTATGCAACCGCACATCAAGTGAGACTTCAAGACGCGGAATTCATGGGTGTTAGATCGATGTCCTGAAAATACTACTACAAGGCACCAAAGAACTCAATTGCTTCGTGCCCTACCACTCACCTCCTTCGCTTGATGGTGCTGCTGTATCTACAATGAACCAGAAGTTTCAAATCACTATATGCAAGTGCCGATGAAGTTTTGAAGTGATGACAGCCCCAAGAACCAAATTCTCGTCAATGAATTATTGTATGCGCCTCGGATCGTCTATCGGATTCCCAACGAAGACAATGAGTCCTATCAAGGGCCACGACTAAAATGATGAAGAAGTCATTGGCATCATGAAGAATATGCTTTTCAATATCATTCATGCATGCTCCTGGCCAACTTCCATGATTCCTTCATGAGGACTCTAGCAAACATTGCTATGTCACCATTTGAGCTGAAGCCTTATGCACTTTGGATAATGAGATTCATCAGACAAGGTGTTCACTCAATTACAAGGTCGACACTTTGAACCAATCGCAGCCACTTGCCCTCGATTGAAGTCCTCAAACGGACATTTACCTCTACCGATGACAAGGGCAAGGCAAATGTCAGATCGATGAAGGCATTCGGCCCATTGGATGGGATAGCCAAGCAGCTGCATCCTACTCCACCAATGATGACTCGCCACACATGACTCGCCGCAGAATACCTTACCAAGCAAAGTCCTCAAGCTACAGAGACTGTGGTGATGACTGATCGTGAGTTACCTCACCATCATCGCAGGTTGATCGCAATCATAATGGGTCAAGCGCCGCTTGGTCTAATCTTTCATAACATGACCTCTACACACAATGCAGTGAATAAAAACCACTACTACCTCCATGAAACCTTCAAACGACCTGGCTGTCTTTTTCTAATGTCTACAGCGCGGAAGAACTGGCGACAATGGGTCTCAAGGAAGAATTTGACTCGTCTCGCACCTCCTCAAGAAATACAAGAAGGTCAAAGTTCCTTCCTTGGTGGCTAGCTCCTATTCTTCATCGCTACACCTGATGAAAATGAAGACTTGACGACATCAAGCAGTGCCCTACTACAATAACCGAACTCCAACAACGCTGGCGCCCTTACTCAACTTGAAATTCTTCAGTATGCGGTCCTCGCCAACTTTTGGTCATTCGGCGACAAAGGGGGAGAAATTTGAGTTAGTCTTCAAGCGGTATACTATAAGGGCAATTTTTTGTTAAGTTACAACCTTGTTCTTCCTCAAACTTTTATTGATCGAAGTTGTAATCTTAAACCCAATGGTGCTTTGATACTTTTGATGCAATCGGTTTTGCACTATGCTCGACATTTTGATGCAATCGAAGCTCTGATTCATCTTTGATGCTGCGATGTCTCTTTGATGCTATTTCATGCATTTCATCATGCATTTCCTTCATTCAAATGCGTTATTGTATCGCATGCTGAATTTCATCATCAAATGTATATTTCATCATGCATTCTCAAATTCTTCAATATTATATGTCAAATGCGTATGAATTACAAGATATAGGGGAGATCTCCATGATTCAACTCTTCAAATGTGCATTGCCTCAAAAGCAAATCACTATGCACATCTTCGGGGGAGTTCTTCTATATCTTGCAATCAAATTCCTCAATATCAGTATTTACACTTCATATGTTTATCCCTCGTTGAAAACTTAACCTATTGTCATCAATCACCAAAAGGGGGAGATTGTAAGTGCATCTAGTGCCCTTAGTGATTTTGGTGTATTGAAGACTTATAGGTTAAGAAACTAATGTGTTTATGAGTACATGTGTCTATAAGTCTATGAGGAGTTTGATATTTACAGAAAGTCGACCCTTAAAATGAAGTTCTTCGATCAAGACTTTGATATTCTCAAGACTTTCAAGACTTTGAAAGTGAAGAAATTGGTGTGACCTTGAAGACTTGGTATTCATTTGAGGAACATGAAGCGTGAAGATTTTTGTTTTCGTAGTTTCGCTTTATCTTCTTGAGTCATAGGAAACACCGCATCAAAAGGGGGTCGAGGAAATAAGCAAAAATCCATGTGATGCTCAACTCAAAATCCTACACCTACCAATCCCTTCGAGTGAAGCCTTGAAATCTCATACAGCTCACCAATTTCTTCAGATGACAGACGGTTCTTCTCGGTCACGAGGAATTTGTCCTGACCGAGGAGTTAGGAATTCGCCAAAGGCGGATTGCCTACACAAAGGAGGAACATGATAGCCCGAGGAATTTGAGATTCAAATTTCATCGCTGTTGCCATACCAGCCTGTCCCAAAATATCTTATCCACCTAACGGTCATATCATTGAAGGGCATTTATGTTCTTATCATGTCGGGTTGCTCCTAGGCTATAAATAGTCAGCTTCACAACCACTAGCTGGTTGGCTGCTCCGAGAGAAACTTGACACTTGTCATTTGAGAGCAACCCATCCTCCGAGGACTTTGAGCGAAAAATCATCGAGGAAAACCCAAAACCAAACCCTCATAAACCCAAAGTGATTGAGCATCATCAAGAGATTGATCCTATGCGGATCCGACGCTTGTTACCTTTGAAGACCTGTGGCTTCTTCCAGACGGTGAAGGCCATGGTCTAGAGCATCCAAGAGGAATTGTGGATCGCCGAAAGTGACCAAAGTCGAAGGTTTGGAAGTCGCTGAAGACTTACCACGAAAGTGATTGGACGAGGTCTGTGTGACCTTAGTTCAAGGAGAATACGTGAGGACTTTGTGTCCCGAGCGCGGTCAGCGACCGTGTCGTGGACCGTGTGTCCTCGAAGTTTAAATACTCATTGCTTCCAACCAAAGCGCATAACCGAGACAGCAGCTTGGAACTGGTCTACCAAATCATTGTCTTCACCAACCTTATCGGTTCTATTTCCTCAACCTCTCATTTCCTCATTATCGTGTTGAGTGCTTATTCATATCTATGTTTGAAGACTTTGACCAAGACTTTCTCAATGTCCTCGCCTAATTTCTTCACTGCTTTGTCTTCATCTTGTGCTATCCTGTGTTTACGCTTTTGTATTCTTTGTTTGTCTTCATCATGATGACCATGACCGATTCTCTTATGCTTACTCTCGACTACTTATTCGCTGCAAGTAGTTCTTCGCTAAGGAATTTCCTCACCAGCAAATTCCTCAGTGAAGAATTCATAAAATCGCTTATTCACCCCCTCTAGTCGATATAACGCACTTTCAATCACTTGCTATCCCTATCTCGAGTCCTAGCACATTGTGTTTGCCATGAATCTTGCCACGATTGAAACTATCTTATCTAGTCAAAACACCAGAGATTAGAGATGAATTGAAAATTTAGGTTAGGTTTCCGCTTAAACCATCTCGACCAACCGAGTTGTAGAACTCGGTACCACCGATTTGCTAAGGCCATTGCACATGTAATTCTCGCTTCGACCGAGAATTGCAAATCGGTGTGACAAGTTCAGGACTTTGTGAAACCCTAGCAGTTTTGGTGCATCAATCGTGACTCGGTCTCGACCGAGTTCACTAGTTTAGGTTCCAAAGTCGCTCGTATCACCGAGTTTACAAATCGGTAGATCCAAATACTTTCTGTGGAAAACTAAAACTAAGTTTTGACTCATTCTTTGCAAAACCTCAGTATTTTGTGATGCTGGCCCACTCTATCTCATCTATATCTACTCATGTGGTCTGTTGTCAGAGTTTGCAACATGTCCGATCAAAGTGACAGCCAATGTGGAAGAGGAGCAGGTTCAAGTGAGGAGGGCACTAGTCCTCTAGCAGCTATGATGATGGCAAGCAGAGCACCCCAAGCAACCTACCCAAAGCTGCCACCGGCCGTAAAGAAGAGAACCTTAGAATCGAGGATGAAGACTATGTGGTTGTTGAGGATGAGACCACTTCCAAGAAGAAGGTGCTCAAGAAAGAATATGGCTCACCGCAGCCACTAAGCCTAGTATGAAAACCAAAGCACTCCGCCAAAAGGATTCCCATGTCTAAAGCCGAGCTCCACTCAAGCATCTTTGGAAGTCGAACCCAAAGAGGTTGCAGAAGGAAGAAGAGGAAGGAAAGGGTCAAGAAGACCATGGCCGGTTGTTGGAAAGCCTTCCATGATGGAAGAGGAAGAAGAATAAGAGGATGTCAGCACCAGACCCAAAGCTCGAAGCTTATGGGTGATGCCATCAAGTCGGGTTGCTTCATCAAAGCCCAAAGAAGCACCCAAGGCTGCCTCCAAGCCCAAGACTCCACTCCAAGAGGAGTACCAGACATCCCAACTGCAGATAAGAACAAGGCCCTAGTCCCCGGTTGTAATAGAAGAAGATGACTAGTCACATGTCTTGAGAAAATTGAAGCCCAAATTCAGATCATAATGATGCTCATCCAAAGAGTGAGAACATGAAAATCGAAAGGATTCAAGATGAGACTATGGAGAGAGTATGATCCATATGCTACTGTGATAAGGACTGCTAGGACTATAGATTTACACAAAGGAACAAAGCAGGATTTCTATGAGACAAAGGCTGCCGACAAGAAGCCAATAGTGTGACATGAGATGGGTGAACTGGGAATACATCAAGGAGAATGAAGAACACTATCTTGGTGTGTATGACAGCCTCAAAGCTTGTGGAGGGCGACTTTGTTGGGCGTAAGCTCACAAAGTGGAATGATGAGCTAATAATGCAATTTTACTCCACAACACACTTCTATCCATGGGTGATAGTATGGATGTCCTCAAGGTACTAGGTACCAATCATCAATTGAAGAATGGGCAATCTGATCAATGCACCTAAGGAGAAAGAGGATGACTTGATGTCTATGCCAAGAAGAAGATGGATCACAATACTATGGCACATATGTACAAGGAGATCCCAGATGTCATATTGAAACACACAAGTTTGGATCAAGACATTACCTTCTATCAGATCGCCAACCATCAACCGGATCCTCGTGCACACTCTTTTGCCCAAGTCGTAATCACAACATGATTAGAGGCCATGCAACAACTGCTACACTTATTTGATGTGCCACAAAAGTTCAAGGTCATGAGTCTTATAGTTGAAACTATCAAGAGGACAACACACTAAAAAATAAGTTGTGGATATGCCCCACAAACACAGAGCTGATTAACTCCAAGATGGGCATCACATACTTGTTGGACAAGGATCATATGCCTATCTATCCAGATTTTGAGGACAACCAAGTGGTTATGGATGGAGATGAACCATCTTCTCTGCAAGCACAAGCAAAGAAGGAGAAGGCAAGGACTGAGAAGGCTGCCAAGATGCCAACAATGGAAGAGGCATCTCAAGATTTTTGAAGAGCAAACAGATCAGCTTGGCTACTTGATTGCATCCACTCTGAGGATAGAGAAGGGGCTGGCCACCTTGACTCAAAACCAGGAGAGCCTGGAGAGGATCATGGAGCAGTAGTTCTATGACTTGGATGTGAAGGTAAATGAGATCCAGTCTATTGTTGAGCAACTTGTGGATGAAGTGCGTGAGAAGAAGGCAAGACTACCACCGATGCTTGCTAGAGTGCCCAGAGGATGAGGTTTGTGCTATGCGCTGCTGCACACCGAGCAACTACATCTCGCACCAACTACAACTTCAAAGGCCACCAGCTCCAAAGACTCCACTCCACCAGCTCCATCTACATCAACTAATGCCTTCGGCCCTGGAGTTCTATATACACCACCACCAAGATCAAGCCCTGGGAGACGATTTAGTGCTATGCATTTTCTATGAACTTTTGGTAACTTGTTGCCAAAGGGGAGAAAATCTACTGCACCAAAGTCTTCATCCTGCCCGACTCACCAAGACTAAGGCCACAAATGGACGAGGTCTCGCCAAGTCCCAAGAAGAAACAGGTCGCTTTCCAAGAGCCACCAAGATGATGAGGCTGATGATGATTGAGGAGTTCCGACTAGGGGTGTCCGGATAAGTAACTATCATCGTCCGGACTCCAAGACTATGAAGATACAAGATTGAAGACTTCGCCCTGTCTCGGATGGGACTTTCCTGGCGGAAGGCAAGCTTGGCGATACGGATATAGATCTCCTACCATTGTAATCCCATTTTGTGTAACCCTAACCCTATCCGTGTCTATATAAACCGAGGATTTAGTCCAGAGGACTAACAACAATCATACCATAGGCTAGCTTCTAGGGTTTAGCCTCCTTGATCTCGTGGTAGATCCACTTGTAACACACATCATCATTAATCTAGCAGTGACGTAGGGTTTACCTCCATCAAGAGGGCCCAACTCGTAAAATATCGTGTCCTTGTCTCCGTTACCATCCGCCTAGATTACAGCTCGGGACCCCTACCCGAGATCCGCCGGTTTTGACACCCATTGGTGCTTTCATTGAGAGTTCTTCCGTCGCCGCCACGATAGATGCCTCATCTCGCCTTTAAAGACGACATTATCGCCAAGGAGCCTTGGCCGCTGGCCGCACTCTTCGCTAGGTGGTTTTCTATGACCGCCATCCGCCATCGCTACCACGATGACCTCTCGAGTCATCAAACTAATCTCCGTGTTAGTTCGAACTTGCCGAACAGTTAGATCCGATCGAGCTCTCCATGAACGAGCTCTGATCGCATCGCCGCCTCGAGTCGCCACAGACTACGACCGGATCGGGCCTAAACCGATCTGAGAGATCAACTTCTCTGTGCTACCCATCATGTTGCTGTGATAGAGCAGCAATGCGCGATTTTTCTTGTATCTTAAGGACTAGTTACGTCTCGATTCCCGATCCTCCATGCCGGATTCCCGCAGAGGGACGGACGCTGATCAAGCCCTGAATCTAAAGTCGCATGGTTGATTATGGATAACACTCAAAAATCCAAACTTCCAAGTTCGGAAACTTCGGCCTTGAGTCCTAAATGGACGGGTTCCGATCTAGTTCCACCTACCACCCAAACATTAGCGATCTCTCAAATTCGCAAGAGCCCACGAAACAAGACATCATTATCGGGCCAGATTCTCCGGTTATGAACAGGATAAAGGACTCCGAGAGGAGGACGAATCCCAATTTTCTGCAATAATTGCACGGACAAGGAATCCTCAACGCCATCACCGTCGCAAATTACACGCTTTACGACTTGGTGACCATAGTACAAAAGTATCGTGCATGGAGCGCCTGAAAACCGAAAGTAAATTTTGGGACAATCCGCCCCGAATACACCCCTAGTCCAAACAAAAGGGTGCATCATTATCAAGCACCCGGTTGAATACCAAAACCAAACCCCTAAAGGGTACGGAACTGCATCGAGGGTTGGCTCAACGGACCGCAAGATCCATCAAAGACGGAGGCCACTCCAACACAGCCTTCGAGCGCAGTTGGATATACGCAGTGGCAAAAGTGGCGAGGCTTTCTAGCCCGGCAACCAACCAAAGAAGACAAAGTACGGGTATTAATCAGCCTTTGAGACTTTCGTGATCAAATAACATGCGGAACGAATAATCCAGCAGCCTTCCGCCAAGTCTACCAAGTAGCAACAAATCCATGGAGCGACACGGCTATCACCTTCAACGCCAGCGATTAACCTAAATTCTAACAGCTAGAGCACCACCGCATTGGTCCTCATCCGATAGTGGACGGTTTTCGCTTACTAAGGTACTATGGATGGCGGCAGCGGTTAAACCTCATCTATGAGGAAACCTTCAAAATGGAAATTGACTAGAGCCGCATTGAGCTAAGCAGCACAACCTTCGAGGGATAATCCTTAGTCGAGAAGTACGCTGCGCAGGAAAAATCACACTAGATTTAGTGTTCGCCCACCGACAATTACAGGTCCGAGGAGGTCACGCTTCAAGTGGCCCCATTCGGCAGCGGATATCACGCTTTGTTAGGCGAGAGGCATTCACAATCTTCCAAGCTATACCCCACCACGGGTACATGAAGCTCAAAATGCCCGACCCAATGGGATAATCACTCGCCAGGATTCAGACATAAAGACTGCCGCTGAAAATAAGACAGACCGCCCTAGAGGCATTGTCCAAGCCCTAGCGGCAGGAACTAACCACGCCTGCGCCCACGGTGGATAGGGACGATGTGATACTCGATAAGAGGTCCAAGTCCACCTCTTTCAAACCAGCGATTAAATAGTCAAATTTCAGGTCCATCCAACGATTCACAAAGACGGGCTCCATTGGGGCACAATTAAGTCCCGATGTCGAAGTCAAGACTACGAGAATTCCTTCGAAAATTGGGACATTTTTGCCTCGCACCCCGTACATGCCAGAATCCCACGCAGGTCGGGCAGAGTACAGCCTAAATATCCTAAAAGGATTCAAGCCACCAAACAAGCTCTTCGCCATTTTCCGAGCCCAAAAGACATGCAATGGAGAAGAGCTAGCTAAACTCTTAGAAGCCGGATTCATCGTGAGATATAAAACATCCGGATCTGGCTAGCCAACTAGTAATGGTACCAAAAAGGACAAACTCAAGCGCTCATACGATTTTAAAGACTTAACAAGGCTCGTCCAAAGGACCTTTCTCCCCCGACGATCTAAATCATCGATGCTACCGCAGGGCACGACTCATTGTGCTTCCTCGACGATACCCGGATACCATCAAATCAAGATGGCGGAGAAAGATCAGGCCGCAACGGCATTCATTACTCCATATGGGCCATTCTGCTTCAACACAATGCCCTTCGACTCAAAACGCCGCGCAAAACATATCGCGATGATTCAAACATGTCCGCTACCCAGATAGGCAAATAGAGGCATACGAGACTATGTGGTCAAGACCAAACACGCCGGAACTCTAGTAGAAGACTTGAGGTGACATTCGACAACCTCCGAGCATATGACATTAAGCTCAATCCGAAAATGCGCTCTTCATGCATCAGCCGGAAAGCTCTTGGCTTCATCGATCCGTAGAGGAATTGAAGCAACCCGCCAAAATCCGAGCTCTCACAATTGGATATTCCAAAAGACCTCAAGATACAAAACTAACCGGATGCGAGCGGCCTTAAGTCGCTTCATCTCCCGCTTGGGAGAAAAGGCTCGCCTTTCACCGCCTCCTCCGCGCACCAACATTTCGAATGGACGGATGCTGCCACACCGACTTCAAGAAATAAAGGCCATACTCGCAACAACTAGCTCGCCGCGCCCAACCTCGGGCGAATCCTATATTATATATCGCAGCAACACATCAAGTTGTTAGCGCGGTACTGCTGCTGAACGAGAAACAAGGGCACAAATTCTCTTCAAAAACCAAGTACTACGATCCACTGTTCTAACTCCATGCAAATCCCGTACCCACATTATCAAAAGATAGCGATGCGGTGTTCATGGCATTCGAAGCTGCGACACTACTTTCAAGAGTGTTCAATAACGGTGGCCTCAAGTACCTCTCAACGATATTATAAACAATCGCGACGCAAAGGGCAGGATTGCAAAATGGCCATCGAGTTTACCATTTGACATAACCTACAAAACCACGGCGAAGCTATAAAGTCGCAGGTTCTGGCGGATCTCATCACGACGGATCAAGCCGAACTCCCTAAAGAGTACGGCGCAGACCTAACCGGATCATGCATTTCACGGATCCAAAATGTTGGCTGGCTTGGGGCTGGCGGGCCAGATCGACGTATCCTAAATGGAGACTACAGATCCAATATATACTTCAAATAATGTATATGGACTCCAATTAACGTTTTAATATTTAGGCCCTACGAGATCCTCCTAACATCTTCTCGAACGCTCAAGCCATCCGTATTATGGGAAGAGGAGTCCGAATAATAATCCGGAGCCAGCTGCATCACCTAACTCGCACCATTCTCGACACAATCGCGGCTCACCAATGAAATAACACCTTCAACTCACAAATAATGGCAGTCATTGCCTGTGATGTAACCATTCCTAGCCTACTTAATGCGGCAGAACTTCCCAAGACCAAAATGAGGCCCGCTGATAGTTCGGCGATCTAAAGCCTACAAGGTCCATGAGGGAGAGCTTTATAAGAAAAGCACAACCGAGTCCTTCAAAGGTGTATCTATTCAAGAGGAAGGGCGAATCTCCCTCTGAAATTCACGCCGACTCGGCGGGCACCACGCAGCAGCCCGGCCCTTGTAGGCAAGGCCTTCCAGACAGGATTTTATTGGCCGACACCCGGCAGATGCTCGTGATTTAGTCCAACGATGCGTCCGGTTGCCAGCTCTTGCTAATCAGAGCCATATGCCACCCACCGCTGCCAAAACTATACCCATTACCCGCCGTCATGTCCGGGCTTGATATGGTCGGACCTTAAAGGGGGAACCCACAAGCACAAATACTTATTGGTCATGGTGGACAAATTCACCAAATGGATTGAGGCCAAGCCGTTAAAACGGCGTAATCCGGACCGTGATAGACTTCATATCCGGTAGTACACCGCTTCGTGTCCCCACAAGATCATCACCGACAACGGCACGAACTTCACGGCCGACGAGGTTAAACTGGTGCAAAAACATGGGCATTAAGCTCGATTACGCTTCGCCTATCACCCCAAACTAACGGTCAAGTTGAGCGAGCAAATGGTCTAATCATGAGCGGCATCAAACCTGCATTTGCGGGTCCTCAAGGAATCACACGACCGGTAGAGGAGCTCGACCAGACTGGGGCTGCGACCACGCCAAACCGAATTCACCGGATTCACACCATTTTTCATGGTATACGCGCAGAGGCAGTCCTGCCTGCGATATAATTCATGACTCACCTCGTAGCGCATGTACGAAGAAAGAGAAGCCGAGCTAGATCGGCAGGACAGTCTGGACGCTTTAGAGGAGGAGCGGACGGCAAAGGCTCTCCGCATTTTATCGCCAGCAGGCTCAAGATATCAAAGTGAAGTACGGGCCAAAACTTACAATGTTGGCGAACTTGTTCTACGCCTCCGGACAAGAAAAAGGACAAACTCGCCCAAGTGGAAGGTCCTTCATCATCGACTCAAGTCTCGACGGGCGGAGCATACTGCCTACGTAACGATCGGACAACCGACTCGAGCCGAACCCATGGAACGCGAGCCCGCTCAAGATTCTACTAACGCCGGACTCCGTTCGCCTCACTCTGCCCACCCTTTTGTTTTTTACCGCCTCCTCCTCCTTCTTCCCACTTTTTTCAATACCTTTATGGGCTGATTTGCGCTTTGTTCAAGACACACTTGATGTGCCCTGCACTCATTATACCCGGCTTTTTTAAATGTAAGCTTATTCATACGGGCTTCATGCCCAACACATGTGTCATACTTCCGCATGTACCTTTTATTCACCATTATATGCATCGATATGACTTAAGTTTTGCCAAGCTGGGTTGCTCGGCCTGTGCTTACTCCCCACGCTCCCGATTGTTCGCTAGGAGGTAAAGGAGCACTCTCGATTGTTACCGCTGGTCACCGGATGTACCTCAGACTGGGTGAAGCCGGAAGCTAGCGTTTTAAGAGAATATTCGGTCGGTGACTTGAAAGATGATTTATTACTTACTTATTTATCTGCCCCCCTGATGCTTTTTCTGCTATTTTCGCAGTCCGCATTGCACTTTAGGGCATGCCTCCTGTGGAAAGGAACCCTTAACGGAACTATTCTCCTCGAAGATGTTTCTACTAACCATGTAATATAACATAACTAGTTGGGCACTTGTCCGATAAAGCAATTATGACCGACGCCTTTGTCTCCATGCATGCCCGGTTTTTATAACCGTAGGGTATTCGGACACACTCCGACTGTTGGGTCCGAGGTTGAAGCGAACGGTCCGCAAAGACAAACGATCTACAATCCGCTAGAAGGCATTTTACATGTCATTTCAAATTACATCACAAACCGACCGATTGTACTCCTCTTCATCCCATCTAACAGTCGTCTAATTTATACCCCGTTAGAATATTTCATGCCAGTTCTACTTGGCCGCACATCAAGCTCACAGGATCTCCTTCCCATCAGCCCCGCAGTCCGACTCGCCATGTGGTTTGGGCCACTTCGGTAACGTGTCTTCACCATGGCCCAGCCTCGGCGCTCGACGGCAGGCCGATATCTTCCACAAACGGAGGTTCTGCTTCTCAAAAGCCTCACCAAGGCCTCGGTAGGGAGACGGATGGCCATAAAGCATGAACGACGCCACTCATCGCCGCCAACACGCTCGAGCAATTGCACTAGCTCGAAGTTGGTCACCCGCTGACTCAGTGCATTTCTCCGCAGGCGACTCGTGAGCACACCTAAAGACATATTTCGCCAATCGACTTCCTCGCCAATTCTTCTTTTCAAAGGAATTTGTTCAAGCACTTACTATAAATGCCGCGACGAAGTCTTGATTCTCCTTCACGAGAGCTGCATAGCTGGGCCCAACACCTTTCAGCTCTTCTCCTTGCTGGGTGTGGGCATCTTGGAGCTTGTTTCTCTCCCGCTGCACCTTCATAAGCACCTCTCGCCGCCTTTTAGTCGACGCAGTAGTTGTTGCTTGTCCGGATCTAGTCCGCGCTTCTGCAATATTATTGTCGATTCACGCCACACTTTGCTAAATAATTATCTTTTCAAAGTACGCCTTACCAGGGGGTCTCGTGGTTCTCGTATGCCAAGGCGGCCTCAAGTTGGGCCTTGCACTCTTGGAGCCTCCGGGACATGGGTATTCTTCTGCAAGACCAGATAATAATTGATCTTAAATCAGTTATTTCAACTATTTTAAGTCTCTGGGCACCGCATATATAACTATTAAAATTACTTACCCGTATGTCTTTCATACCGCCCGCGGGCTCGTTAACCCATCTTGAGCGGCACGGAGGTGCGCGCTTCCGCTTTAAAGGCATTTAACGCCTCCGGGAGAAACACACAAAGTGTTCCTCCGTAAATGGGAGTTGCATAATCTCATAGTTGTAGGAACATGTATAAGTCATGAAGAAAGCAATAGCAACATACTAAACGATCAAGTGCTAAGCTAACGGAATGGGTCATATCAATCACATCATTCTCCTAATGATGTGATCCCGTTAATCAAATGACAACTCATGTCTATGGTTAGGAAACATAACCATCTTTGATTAATGAGCTAGTCAAGTAGAGGCATACTAGTGACATTTAAGTTTGTCTATGTATTCACATGTATCATGTTTTGTTAATACAATTCTAGCATGAATAATAAACATTTATCATGATATGAGGAAATAAATAATAACTTTATTATTGCCTCTAGGGCATATTTCCTTCACCTCCCACTTGCACTAGAGTCAATAATCTAGATTACACAAGAATGATTCTCACACCCATGGAGTCTTGGTGCCGATTCATGTTTTGCTCGTGGAAGAGGCTTAGTCAATGGGTCTCGCAAATATTCAGATCCGTATGTATCTTGCAAATCTCTATGTCTCCCACCTGACTTGGTCCCGATGGAATTGAAGCGCCTCTTGATGTGCTTGGCCCTTCTTGTGAAATCGGATTCCTTCACAAGGCAATTGCACCAAGATTGTCACAGAAGATCTTCATTGGTCCCGATGCACTAGGTATGACACCTAGATCGAAATGAACTCTTTCATCTAGACTCTTCATTTGCCGCTCAAGCAGCTATGTACTCCGCTCACATGTAGATCCCGCCACGACGCTTTGTTTAGAACTGCACCAACTAATGCTCCATCGCTCAATATAAACACATATCCGGTTTATATTTAGAATCGTCCGGATTAGTGTCAAAGCTTGCATCGACGTGAACCATTTACTTATCAGCTCTTTGTCACTCCATAAACGAGAAACATATCCTTAGTCCTTTCGTATTTCAGATATTTTGACCACGTCCAAAGGATCCAACTCGATTACTTTGGTACCTCCCCGCTAAACTTATTGCTAAGCATACATCAGTCCGTACACAACATTGCATACATGATAGAGCCTATGGCTCAAGCATAGGGAACATCTTTCATTTTCTCTCTATCTTCCGCTGTGGTCGCATTGAGTCTCGACTCAACTTCACACCTTGTAACACAGCAAGAACCGCTTTTGCTTCTGATCCATTTTGAACTTTTTCAAAACTTTATCAAGGTATGTGCTTTTGAAAGTCCAATTGCATCTTGATCTATCTCTATAGATCTTGATGCCCAATATGTAAGCAGCTTCACCGAGGTCTTTCATCAAAAAACTTTTATTCAAGTATCCTTTATGCTATCCAGAAATTCTATATCATTTCCAATTAACAATATGTCATCTACATATAATATCGTAAATGCTACAGAGCTCCCACTCACTTTCTTGTAACAAGCTTCTCCAAAAGTCTCAGATAAACCATATGCTTTGATCACACTATCAAAGCGCTTATTCCAACTCCGAGAGGCTTGCACCAGTCCATAAATGGATCACTGAGCTTGCACACTTTGTTAGCACCTTTGATCGACAAAACCTTCCGTTGCATCATATACAACTCTTCTTCCGTAAATCCATTCAAGAATGCAGTTTTTACATCCATTTGCCATATTTCATAATCATAAATGCGCAATTGCTAACATGATTTGGACAGATTTAAGCATCGCCACGGGTGAGAAAGTCTCATCGTAGTCAACCCTTGAACTTGTCGAAAACCTTTCGCAACAAGTCGAGCTTTGTAGAAGCTACATTACCATCAGCGCATGCCTTCTTCTTGAAGATCCATTTATTCTCAATGGCTTGCCGATCATCGGGCAAGTCAACCAAAGTCCATACTTTGTTCTCATACATGGATCCCATCTCAGATTTCATGGCCTCAAGCCATTTTATGGAATCTAGGCTCATCATCGCTTCTCATAGTTCGTGAGGTTCGCCATGGTCAAGTAACATGACTTCCGTAATAGGATTACCGCATCACTCGTGCGGATCTTACTCGTTGACTCCACGAGGTTCGGTAGTAACTTGATCTCAAGTTTCATGATCATTATCATTATCTTCCTCATCGATTGGTGTAGTTATCACAGAACCGGCCTTGTGATGAACTACTTTCCAATAAGGGAGAAGGTATGTACATTCATCAAGTTCTACTTTCCACCCACTCATTTCTTTCGAGAGAAACTCCTCTCTAGAAAGGATCCAAATTTAGCAACAAAAATCTTGCCCTCGGATCTGTGATAGAAGGTGTACCCAATAGTCTCTTTGGGTATCCTATGAAGACACATTTCTCGATTTGGGTTCGAGCTTATCTGCTGAAGTTTCTTCACATAAGCATCGCAGCCCCAAACTTTCAAAATGACAACTTTGGTTTCTTGCCAAACCATAGTTCATAAGGCGCCGTCTCAACGGATTTTGATGGTGCCCTATTTAACGTGAATGCGGCCGCCTCTAAAGCATAACCCCATAACGATATCGGTAAATCAAGAAGAGACATCATAGATCCCACCATATCTAGTAAAGTACGATTACAACGCTCGACACACCATTTCGCTGTGGTGTTCCGGTTGAGTTGCTAAACTATTCCGCATTGCTTCAAATGTAAACCAAACTCAGAATCTCAAATATTCTCCTCCACGATCGATCGAGAAATTTTATTTTCTTGTTACGATGATTTTCCACTTCACCAAATTTTTGAACTTTTCAAATGTTTCAGACTTGTGTTTCATCAAGTAGATATACCCATATCCGCTCAAATCATCTGTGAAGGTGAGAAAATAACGATATCCGCCATGAGCCTCAATATTCATTGACCACATACATCATTATGTATGATTTCCAACAAATCAGTTGCTCGCTCAATAGTTCCCGAGAACGCTGTTTTTAGTCATCTTGCCCATGAGGCACGGTTCGTAAGTACCAAGTGATTCATAATCAAGTGATTCCAAGTCCATCAAGATGGAGTTTCTTCACGCGCTTTAACCAATATGACCCAAACGGTAGTGCCACAAATAAGTTGCACTATCATTATCAACTCGAGATCTTTTGGCTTCAACATTATGAATATGTGTATCACTATCATCGAGATTTAATAAAATATACCACTCTTCAAGGGTGCATGACCGAGGGAGTCCAGTGATTAGGGTATCCGGACACCGGATCGTGTACAACGTCCTAGACTATTGAAGCGTGAAGATACAAGACTCAAGACTTCGCCCGTGTCCGGATGGGACTTTTCCTTGGCGTGGAAGGCAAGCTTACGATCCGGTTATATTTCCTTCCTTGTAACCGACTCTATGTAAACCCTAGCCCTCTTCGGCGTCTATATAAACCGGAGAGGTTGGTCCTTTGTAGACCGATCACAATTACAATCATAGCATCACAAAGCTAGCTCTTAGGGTTTAGCCTCTACGATCTCGCGGTAGATCTACTCTTGTACTACCCATATCATCAATATTAATCAAACAGAAGTAGGGTTTTACCTCCATCGAAGCGGCCCTAACTCCGGTAAACATCTCGTGTCCTTGCTTCTCGTTACCATCATCCTTGACACACAAATCGGGACCCCTACCCGAGATCCGCTGGTTTTGACAATCGACATTGGTGCTTTCATTGAGAGTTCCTTCCGTCGCCAGCCGGGCTCGATGGCTCAGACATCGCCAAAGACAACATTGCTTCGAGGGGCTCGCCAGGCCGACGCCGCCCGCTTAGGGTTTATCATGGTCACCCATCGGTGGTGGCGCTCGACGATGACTTCTCGGTCATCAATCATAACCTTCGCCGGTTCGAGTTTGGTAATGATGGATCCGATGGAGCTCTCTAACTTAATCTAACTTGACCGTGACGCCTCGGGAGTCGCCATGACTATGACCGATTGGGCTTTAACCCACCGTAGGGACATCGTGTCCCCGCCGCTACCCACGTAGATAGCTTATAGTGGAGGAACCACACGCGGATTGCCCTCAAATATGAGGATACGTTGTGTTCGGATCACCAACCTTGAGCCAAAGACCCGCCGTAAGAAAAAAACTCGACCTAGGTCCCGACTTAGAACCGGCATCGGGTCAAGAAATTGGCACCCCAGACATCGAGTTGCTTTTAGTTAGGCCGCCACGCTTCTTTGCCGCCAGACCGATCAAAATCCGACTCTAAACCGACCTAAACTGCTCTTCTCTCAAGATCGTGCAAGAGCCCCGTGAAACCAGACATCGCTGCTGGGCCAGATTCTCCTTGCACTTAACAAGGTCGTGGATCGCCGCTAAGAGGACGCGGTCTCACTTTCGCAAAAACTGCACGGACGAAGGACTCTCAATGCTATAAGTCAACATATAGTACGCCATGGACTTGGCAAACCATAATACGTAGTATTGTGTGATGGAGAGCGCTGAAGACCCAAACAGAATTCTGGGATAGTGATCGCTTCGCCAAAACCTTTGTCCGAACTAAACGGATTTAACTCTCGTAAATCGTCCGACCCAACCCCCAAGAAACCAAAGCCCACCTGTGGCAGGATCCAGATGGAAAGAATGGCTCGACGGGCCATGTAAGCTCCACAAGATTCTGATACACCACCTACTCATAGCCTTAAGGCATGTTGATACTCCGCAGTGGCAAAAAGTGGCGAGGATCTTCTTATGGGCCACACAACGGAACAACATCCCCGCCAAATAACACAATACAAGATTAACAGCCTTCGAGACTTTTGCCTCGAACAATAGGCTAAGCTAGCTCGTCGAAGTCCGCTTGAAATTTACCATGGCAAAAATTAACCCTTGAACGACATCGCTATAACTTTTAACGCCAGGACAAACCTCGATCCCAGACTGTCCGGCGCTTAGCCGCTCCGTTCTTAGCCCAATCATGGACAGATTTCGCTCACCAAAGTGCTCATGGACGGTGGAAGCGGATTAAATATGATCTATGAAGAGACACTCAAAGAAGATGGAAATTGACAAAGGTCAGATTGAACAAAGCGGTACAACCTTCGGGGAATTATCCTAGTCGGGAAGCACGGTAAAAAGGGAAAATCACACTTGACGAGTATTCGCACCCCGGAGAATTATTGGTCCAAGAAATCACATTCCAAGTAGCCCTTTAGCAGCGGATACCATGCCCTTTAGGGCGGACGCGCTGGCAAGCTTTCGCACCCATTATGGGTACATGAAGCTTAAATGCCCGGCCCAATGGAATCATCACTCTAGCCAATGATCCGGACGTCGCACCGCGCCGAAAACAAAACCGCAGCACTAGCCCCGAGGCACTATCCGAGGCCCTAGCAATTGAAGAGTTAGCAACATCAGAGCCATCGTGGACAGTGGACGACGGATACTAGACAAGCCACCCAAGTCCACCTCATTTAAACCCGCAGATTTAGATAGTCAAATTCCGTGTCCATCCAACGGACCCCACGAAGACAGCTTCCATCGACACACCGAGCCCCGCGATTGACGCCAAGACTACGAGATTTCTTACGCGAGAATCGGGACATTTTAGCCTCGGCACCCATCAGACATGCCAGGCATCCCGCGCAGACTGGCCGAACACATCCTCAACATTCTAAAAGGATATAAAAAATCAAGCAAACCCTAAGGCGATTATCTGAGCCCAAACGGCGTGCAATGGGGAAGAGTTAGCTGTTACTCGAGGCCTGATTTATCGAGATATCAAACATCCGGATTGGTGGCAAATTTGGTGATGGTGCAAAGAAGGATAAACCGCGCCTATGCGACGATTTCATAGACTCAACAAGGCTTGCCCCAAGGATCCCTTTCCTCCATCGATCGATCAAATCATCGGTGCCACAAGCCGACACGACTCAACAGAGTTTTCTCGACGATACCGGATACCATCAAATAAAGATGGCGAGTCCACCAAGCTGCAATAACTTCTATAACGCCATATGGCCCTTTTTGCTTCAACACTATGCCCTTTTGGCTCAAGAATGCCAACAAGCAACCTATCAACGCATGATTCCAACATGTCCGAAAAACAAATCGGCAAAACAAAGGAGGTGATACGGACGACGTGGTCATAAAACAAGACACGCCAAACCCTAATAGATGACTTGAGGCTTACATTCGATAATCTCCTGACATACGACATTAAGCTGAACTGAAAATATGCTTTTTACGCCCCTCGGGAAGCTACTCGGCTTCATCATTTCCAACAGAGGAATTGAGGCGAATCCGCAAAATCCGAAGCTCACACTTGGCTATACCAATGCACCTCAAGCACATCCAAAAGCTAGCCGGATGCGCGGCTGCTCTCACCGCTTATCTCCGTGTTAGGACAAAAGGCACTACCGCTTTTATCGCTTCTTCTACGCACCGAACACTTCGCTTGGACGGAGGCAACCGCGTCGGACTGGATGAAATAAAGACCTTATTGGCCAAGAATCCAAAGATATAGCACCGAATATCAACGAACCTATGTTGCTGTACATAGCTTCAATGCATCAAGTCGTAAGCGCAGGTTGCTCGCCGTCGAACGAGAGGCCGACGGATACAAACCCATTTCCGTAAGCCGGTCTACTACGTGTCCACGGTCCTAACCCCATGCAAATCCCGAATACCCACACTATCAAAAATAGCATACGCAGTGTTCATGGCATCCCGGTTACGGCACTACTTTCAAGAGTGTTCGATTACGGTGGCCTCAAGTACCACTCAATGACATAATAAATAACCGCGATGCTACGGGCCGGATTGCCAAGTGGGCTATTGAGCTCCTTCCATTCGACATAACCTACAAACCACGGCGGGCCATCAAGTCGCAAGTGTTGGCTGACTTCGTCGCCGACGGACAGGTTTAACTCCCTAAAGAGTACGGCGATACTCAAACTGGATCATGCACTTCGACGGCTCTAAAATGCTGGCCGGATTGGGAGCAGGGGTAGTCCTGACATCCCCCACCGGCGACACGGTCCAGTATGTCCTCCAAATATTATACACAGACTCCAACAATGCAGCCAAATATGAGGCTCTGTTGCACGGTCTTCGGATGGCAGTCTCTATGGGCATTCAACGCCTAGAAGTGCGCGGGGACTCGAACCTCGCAATATCACAGATAAACGGAGATTTTGTTGCCAAGGACCCGAACATGGCGGCTCACCGTAATGCCGCTCCTCAAAATGTCACTCGGTTCGAGGGGCTCAATTCCACCATGTGGCTCGAGAAAACAATCAAGCGGGCGGATGTCTCGCCAGATCGGCGCTAAACGCGAATTCTGTCCCACCTAATATATTCTTGAACGGCTGTTCAAGCCTTCCGTAGTATGGGAAGGAGTCCAACAATACTAGCACGGACCCGAATACACCCCCGGATTCTCGAACCATCGACATAGTCTCGGCCCACGAAATCATGGCTGTAATCGCCTGCGGACCAAGCCTCTTGGCCTACCTAAAAGGCAGGAGCTCCTCAAGACCAAAATGAAGCACGCTGCATTGTCCGGCGCCTAAAGCTTACAAAGTCTACGAAGGGAACTCTACAAGAAAAGCATTACCGGAGTGCTACAAAGATGCATCTCCGAAGAGGAAGGCAGCAGCTCTTGGCTGAAATCCATGTCCTCTGGTGGGAACCACGCCGCTGCTCGGCATTAATCAGCAAGGCCTTCCTTATAGGTTTCTATCGGCCGACGGCCCGAGCGGACGACAAGACCTTGTCCAACATTTCGTGGGTTGCCACTCTTTGCCAATCAGAGTCACATGCCCCTACCGCCTCCAAACAATCCCCATAACGCGGCCCTTTGGCGGTCCGGGGCTGGATATGGTCGGACCTCTTAAAGGGGAAGCCATAAGAAGAAATACTTATTGGTCATGGTGGACAAATTCACCAAATGGATAGAAGCTAAACCAGTCAAACGGTTGAATCCGACCAGAATGACTTCATATCCGGGGTCGACATCGACACGGTGTCCCCACAAGATTATCACCGAAAATGGCTCAAATTTCACAGCCATGAAGTGAAAACTTGCGCGCAAAAATGGGCATCAAGATCGACACGCTCCGCCTACCATCCACAAACTAACGCCAGGTAGAGCGAAAATGGTCTCATTATGAGCGTATCAAACCCAAAGCTAGTGCGATCCTTGATGAGTCGGATACGACTGGGTAGAGGAGCTCGACTCAGACTGGGGCTACGACCACGCCAAATCGCACCACCGGATACACACCATTTTTTATGGTGTAAGGCGCGAAACAGTATTACCTTTGCGACATAATACATGATTCGCCACGCGACGCATGTATGAAGAGAAGGAAGCCGTTAGACCGGCAGGATAATTTGATGCCCGGAGGAGGAGGCGATGTCGCAAAAGCCCGCTCCGCATTCTATCGTAGCAGGATCGACGATACCAAAGCAGTAGAAGTGCAGGCCAAAACTTACAATATTGGCGAGCTTGTTCTACGCCTATCGGAGAAGAAGAAGGAAAACTCAAACCCAAGTGGAGGGTCCTTCATTGACAAAGTTCTCACCGAGGAGCGCATCGCCACGAATGCATCCGATAATGCACTCGAGCCGAACCCATGGAACGCAGCAAGACTACGGAGATTCTACTACTAGCGCCCAACACAAAGTGTTCGCCTCCTAACCCCTCCCTTTTAATTATGCCCCATCCCCTTTTCCTTTCTCGACATTTTTCTATCTTCACACAAAGTATTCAATACAATGCAGATTTCCGGATCGCTCCGGCCGCATTAAGTTTGTAAGCAATACCTGGGGGCTTCCTATACGGAAGCTAAAAATAATTACTCACATGGCTTTCGCCCATCACGATGCATTCTTTTTCCATATGTGCCTTTTCTTCACCATTATATGCATCGATATGACTTAATATGTTGCCAAGATAGGTTGCTCGGTTCTTGTGTTTATGCCCCACGCTCCCGCTAATTCGGCTAGGGCATAAGGGGAGCACCTCCGCGATTGTTACCGCCGGTTCAGCCGGATGTGTACCTCAGATCGGTGAAGTTAAAGCTAGCTTCCTTAAGAGAATATCGGCCGGTGAACAAAAGATGTGTTCATTTATTATAACATGAATCCCCAGTCTTGTATCCGCGCCATCGTCGCAGTCCGGACATGTGCATCGTCGATGCGCACTCTGTGGAAAGGAACCCTAACGGAACTATTCTCTCCGAAGATGTTTCTTACTATCCATGTAATATAACATAACTAGTTGGGTACTTGTCTGCTCAAGCACTTATGACCCCTACGCCTTGTTTCCACGCATACCCCGGTTTTGTATAACCGAGCGGGATATTTGACACACCCGGACTATAGGGTCCGGGGCTGAAGCAAAAGGTCCGCCATGACAAATGATTTTAATCCGGCTAGGGGCTAATCATTCCCATTAATTTACACAGTCATTTGGACTGATTACATTCCTCTTCTATACCATCCAACAGGCTATCTAGCATACAATTCTGTTGAGAATACTTAGCGGCTAACGCTACTTGGTCATACACCAGACTAACGGGAATTTCTTGCCCATCGGGCCCCGCCGGTCCCACTTCGGCCATATGGTTCGGGTCCAGCTTGGTGTAGCGTGTCTTCACCATCGCGCCTGTGCTTCTCTTGCCCCTTGCCGCATGTCGATATCTTCCATAGACTAAGCGCCACTGGCTCTTGAAGCAGGTCCACAAGTTCCCCTGTGCCATTCGGCAGAGGGCTTGATGGCCACAAAGCCCGAGCAACACCTCGCATCACTTGTCGAGCTCGCTCGCAGCAAGCGAAAGGTCTTGCAGTAAATCATTTGCAGATGAGGGCATCTCCTCCTGGGCGACTCGTTAACATTCCCGAAGCAAAATTTTTCAATATACTTCCTCGCCCAACTATACAACAGCTCATCTAGGCACTTATCGTAAATGTCGCGTCGAAGCCTCTTGTTCTCCTTCATGGAGTCCGCCACCGAGCGCAGATCTTTTTAACTCCACGCCCAGCTGGACTTTGGCATCTTGAAGATCGTTTTCTCCGCCTAACTCAAGAAGAATGCGCCGCCAGACCTCTAGCTGCTTTTTGAGATGCGATGCATCCTCTCCCACCCCCGGATTCACCTCAGGATTGTCTCGCAGAATTTTCGTTAGACTTGTCATATTATCCATTTACTAACTGCATCTTCAAGACAATTGTGATAATTGTTACCAGATGAGGACCTTTGGGGTTCCTCTAACTTGGCAACTACTGCCCTCTGTTTCGCCTTTGCAGTCCTCTAGCTCCCAAACAATTGCTCGTTCTTCTTCTACAAGGACTCAGACATAATTGATCCTTAAAACTGTTGTTTCAACCGTTTCAAGTCTTAGGGGCTACTGCTATACATACTTATCAAAATTTCTCACCCGTATGTCTTTGGTATACTGGTTTGTTGCTTGGGCAAGCCCGCCCCGAGCAGCTTGGACGTATGCGTCCGCCGAATTGAAGGCATTAAACGCCTCTTTGGAAAATATGTTGTTCCAAAGTACGGCCCGTCGGCGCCTGTGATTCATGGCGCTCTCTACTTCAGAATTCGTGGCTGAGAGCATGTCCGCACTCTCGTTGAGAGCCATGCGCGCTGGCCTCGTGGTCTGCATCCACCCAAGCCGGTTACGCAACCCGCTGGTGGAGGCATGATTGGTAGGGTCTCGAGATATAGTCCGTTATTCTTCTTCCGCTGCATACAAAGGGTGTTGTCATATTTTAAATTCTATAATTACAGGACATGTTATTATTTTACCTCAGAAGCGGTGTGCCAACCTCACCGCCTTCCTCTTGAGCTCGCTTGATCTGACGCCTGTGGTTGACGAGTCCCTAGGGGCTCGACCCTCGCCCGCCGTCGCTTCGCAAATAGAACGACGCCAAAGGTAAATTATAACACTGGGGAGTCCTCTTCAAGGATAGGGCTTTCTAGTTCGGCTTACACACGAGGCGGGAGCAGTCCAGGTAGTCGGCCGTAATGGCCACTAGGGCGCCATCTCAGCTCGCCTGATAAAATACCCGCTGATGAGCTCCACAAAGGATATTCGGATACACTTTAAGTCCCGGATCTAGGGCCCTTCCAGGGTCCTCTGGTTGCGGGGAAGGGCTGAAGATTCCTTCACGGCCCTCCTTAATTCCTGCCCGTACATTGGTGCAAGTAATCTTAGCAGAAGAACGCTAGAGCAAAGCAGGAAAAAGAATGGCAACTTACCCACGCGGGGGTTGTACATGGAGAATCCGTCCCGCTGCTTTTATGGCGAATTCCTCTTCTTCCCTTTCTATAGATCGGACAATATCCTTGCCAGAGCGGCAGCGGACTCCGGGCCTTTGCGGCCGCAGAGGGTGGCGTCGTCTTCCCCGTTGAAATGCCACATGGGCTTCCCCCGATATTGGAGCGGCTGCACTCCTCGTATTATGCATATCGCCATAACCTCAACTATCGTCAGTCCGGATTTGGCCAGTAACTTTATCCTATCCATCAGGAGGAATATTTCCCTCGTGTCCTCTTCTTGAGGGCCCTGGGCGCCATCTAGGCGTGTTCTTGGCGGGCGTTGCTGAACTTGCGGAGACCCGTCCGGACTGGATCCTAAGGGGACGCCGCTTATATAGAACCACTCAAGGCCAGTTTTCGGTGCCTTCTTAGGAGCGCCGACAAGTATCTGGTCTCGCACGCGCCATACCGCCCCGCCCACTTGGGATAGGGACTCTCCCGGTGCGGGACGAGGCAAAACAGCTTCCGCCATAATCCGAAGTGTGGTTCGCAGCCTAAAAATAGCTCGCACAGGGCAACATACCCCACTATGTGAAGAATGGAGGCAGGGTAAGATCGTAATCGGAGGCCGAGAACTCCAGTGAGCCCGCCAAGAAACGGGTGGATAGGGAACCCGACGCCTCGCCAGATGAGGCATCGACATATACGCCTCCGGAGATGGGTTAGAGATTCCTCACTTGGTCTCCTCCGTCATAAGTGGCTATTCCAGCTCGGACAGAGACCATGAACGCCGTGGGAGAAACCCTTGGGTTTGTAACTTTGTCAAACGGCTATGAGGAAATGAACACTCTCCCAATCCCCGACTTGGAACGAGAAGGCAGCGAGATGAGCTGCGACGGCCGCCATGTTGGAATGGCTTTTGCGGAGCGCCTGCTGGATGCCGGCTCTTGGAGGAGAGTGAGGTTTGGATCTGAGAATCCCGTCCTTCAAATAGATAGTTCACTGGAGGATCGAGGGTGGCAATGCAAAATGTTTCGACTCGTGATTCGGCCGACACGTGGAGATGGTCATTCTCGAGGCACCAAGCCGAGGAGCACAACATTGATTGGAGGCCGGACACTATTCGT
This sequence comes from Aegilops longissima, assembly GCA_021605205.1. Classification (NCBI taxonomy): domain Eukaryota; kingdom Viridiplantae; phylum Streptophyta; class Magnoliopsida; order Poales; family Poaceae; genus Aegilops; species Aegilops longissima. The sequence continues at coordinate 267,222,015 of CM038680.1, read as the reverse complement.
CATAACAAGCACTTTGGAGTATTCGAGAAGGAACCCGCCTTGCAATGTCAAGACAATATCGCTACCGGACTCATCGTCATTGAAGCCTGGTTCGGGGCTACTGAGGGAGTCTAGGATTAGGGGGTATCCGGACAACCGGACTGTGTACAACGTCCGGACTATTGAAGCGTGAAGATACAAGACTCAAGACTTCGGCCCGTGTCCGGATGGGACTTGCCTTGGCGTGGAAAGCAAGCTTGGCGATCCGGATATTATATTTCCTTCCTTGTAACCGACTCCATGTAAACCCTAGCCCTCTCCGCTGTCTATATAAACCGGAGAGGTTGGTCCTTAGTAGACCGATCACAATTACAATCATACCATCACAGGCTAGCTCTTAGGGTTTAGCCTCTACGATCTCGTGGTAGATCTACTCTTGTACTACCCATATCATCAATATTAATCAAGCAGGAAGTAGGGTTTTACCTCCATCAAGAGGGCCCGAACCTCGGTAAACATCCTTGCTTCCTGTTACCATCAGCCTTGACGCAAAGATCGGGACCCCCTACCCGAGATCCGCCGGTTTTGACACCGACAATGACCATAAAGGATATTACTCATATAAATAGAACAACCATTATTCTCTGATTTAAATGAATAACCGTCTCGCATCAAACAAGATCTAGATATAATGTCCATGCTCAACGTTGGCACCAAATAACAATTATTCCGGTCTAAAACTAATCCCGATGGTAGATGTAGAGGTAGCGTGCCGACCGCGATCACATCGACTTTGGAACCATTTCCTACGCACATCGTCACCTCGTCCTTAGCCAATCTTTGCTTAATCCGTAGTCCCTGTTTCGAGTTGCAAATATTAGCAATGTAACCAGTATCAAATACCCGTGTGCTATCATGCGAGCATTAGTAAGGTACACATCAATAACATGTATATCACATATACCTTTGTTCACCTTGACATCCTTCTTATCCGCCAAATACTTGGGGCAGTTCCGCCCAAAGGTCCACCGCTTAAAGAGAAGCACTCGGCCTCGTGCTTAGGTCCAGATTTGGGTTTCTTCTCTTGAGCAGCAACTTGCTTGTTGTTCTTCTTGAAGTTCCTTCTTCTTCCCTTTACCCTTTTCTTGGCGGTGGTCTTATTGACCATCAACACTTGATGCTCCTTCTTGATTTCTACCTCCGCAGCCTTTAGCATTGCGAAGAGCTCGAATAGTCTTGTCCATCCCTTGCATATTATAGTTCATCACGAAGCTCTTGTAGCTTGGTGGCAGTGATTGAAGAATTCTGTCAATGACACTATCATCAGGAAGATTAACTCCTAGTTGAATCAAGTGATTATTATACCCAGACATTTTGAGTATATGTTCACTGACAGAACTATTCTCCTCCATCTTACAGCTATAGAACTTATTGGAGACTTCATATCTCTCAATCCGGGCATTTGCTTGAAATATTAACTTCAACTCTGGAACATCTCATATGCTCCATGACGCTCAAAACATCGTTGAAGTCCGGTTCTAAGCCGTAAAGCATGGCACATCGAACTATCGAGTAGTCATCACCTTTGCTCGCCAGACGTTTTAACGTCGTCGGTTGCATATGCAGCAGGCCTGGCACCAGCGGTGCTTCGGGGCGTAATTTTTTATGCAACAATGAGGATAATCCTCTCGTTACGGACCTCGTCCGTGTAATTACTACCATCATCTTTCAACTTAGCTTTCTCAAGGAACGCACTAAAATTCAACGGAACAACGGCACGAGCCATCTATCTAGAACAAACATAGACAAGCAAAAATACTATCGGTACTAAGTTCATGATAAATTTAAGTTCAATTAATCATATTACTTAAGAACTCCAAGCAGGCAGACATCTCTCTAGTCATCTAAGTGATCACGTGATCCAAATCAACTAAACCATGTCCGATCATCACGTGAGATGGAGTAGTTTTCAATGGTGAACATCACTATGTTGATCATATCTACTATATGATTCACGTTCGACCTTTCGTTCTCCGCGTTCGAGGCCATATCTGTATATGCTAGGCTCGTCAAGTTTAACCTGAGTATTCGCGTGTGCAAGCGTGTTGCACCGCTGTATTTGAGCGTAGAGCCTATCACACCCGATCATCACGTGGTGTCTCAAAGACGAAGAACTTTCATAGCGGTGCATACTCGTGGAGAACACTTCTTGATAATTAGTGAGAGATCATTTTAAAATGCTACCGTCAATCAAAGCAAGATAAGATGCATAAAGGATAAACATCACATGCAATCAATATAAGTGATATGATATGGCCATCATCATCTTGTGCTTGTGATCTCCATCTCGAAGCACCGTCGTGATCACCATCTTCACCGTGCGACACCTTGATCTCCATCGTAGCATCGTTGTCGTTTATGCCATCTATTGCTTCCACGATTATCGCTACCGCTTAGTGATAAAGTAAAGCAATTTGTGGCATTGCATTGCATACAATAAAGCGACAACCATATGGCTCCTCACTTTGCCGATAACTTCGGTTACAAAACATGATCATCTCATACAATATAGCATCACGTCTTGACCATATCACATCACAACATGCCCTGCAAAAACAAGTTAGACGTCCTCTACTTTGTTGTTGCAAATTTTACGTGGCTGCTACGGGCTGAGCAAGAACCGTTCTTACCTATGCATGAAAACCACAACGATAGTTCGTCAAGTTAGTGCTGTTTTAACCTTCGCAAGGACCGGGCGTAGCCACACTCGGTTCAATTAAAGTTCGAGAAACCGACACCGCTAGCCACCTCATGCAAAAGCACGTTGGGAGAACCGTCTCACGAAGCGTATGCGTAATGTCGGTCCGGGCGCTTCATCCAACAATACCGCTGAACCAAAGTATGACATCTTTGGTAAGCAAGATGACTTGTATCGCCCACAACTCACTTGTGTTCTATTCGTGCATATAACATCTACGCATAAAACCAGGCTCGGATGCCACTGTTGGGGAACGAGTAATTTCAAAAAATCCTACGCATTACACGCAAGATCATGGTGATGCATAGCAACGAGAGGGGGAGTGTATCTTCATACCCTTGAAGATCGCTAAGCAGAAGCGTTTATCAACGCGGTTGATGTAGTCGTACGTCTTCACGATCCGAACGATCCAAGTACCGAACGCACGGCACCTCCGAGTTCTGCACACGTTCAGCTCGATGACGTCCTTGCCTTCTCGATCTAGTAATACGGGCGAAGTAGTAGATGAGTTCCGGCAGCACGACGGCGTGGTGACGGTGTTGGTGAAGAACAATCTCCGCAGGGCTTCGCCTAAGCACTACGGAAACTATGACGGAGGATAAACTAGAGGGGACGGGGTTGCCGGCACACGGCTTGGTGTTTCTTGATGTGTCTCTAGTGCTAGGCCTGCCCCTCTATTTATATGTGGAGCCCTGGGGTCGAAACTTGGAGTAAAAGCCTCCTCAAAGTCGGTTTTGCCCGAAAGGCAAGAGTCCTACACGGACTCCTGGGCTAGACGCCAGGGTTCCCGGCGTCTACTCCCTAGACGCTAGGGTTCTGGCGTCTAGCCTCTGGTCTCCATAAAACTTCCTTTGCACTTTCCAAAAGCCTCGTGGGCTTTCCCTTTGGCCCAAATAACGGTTCTCGCACTCCAAACATTTCGAAACATCCGGAACCCCTTCCGGTGAATTCAGAACCCTTAGGAGATCAAACAGTATTATCCCATATATCAAACTTTATCTCCGGACCATTCCGGAGTTCCTCGTCATGTCCATGATCTCATCTGGGACTCCGAACAACATTCGGTCACCAACATACATAACTCATATAATGCTATATCATCAACGAAACGTTAAGCGTGCGGACCCTACGGGTTCGAGAACTATGTAGACATGACCGAGACACGTCTCCGGTCAATAACCAATAGCGGGACCTGGATGCCCATATTGGCTCCCACATATTCTACGAAGATCTTTATCGGTCAAACCGCATAACAACATACGTTGTTCCCTTTGTCATCGGTATGTTACTTGCCCGAGATTCGTTCGTCGGTATCTCAATACCTAGTTCAATCTCGTTACCGGCAAGTCTCTTTACTCGTTATGTAATGCATCATTCCTTAACTAACTCATTAGCTACATTGCTTGCAAGGCTTATAGTGATGTGCATTACCGAGAGGGCCCAGAGATACCTCTCCGACAATCGGAGTGACAAAACCTAATCTCGAAATACGCCAAATAAACATTTACCTTTGGAGACACCTGTAGAGCTCCTTTATAATCACCTAGTTACGTTGTGACGTTTGGTAGCACACAAAGTGTTCCTCCGGTAAATGGGAGTTGCATAATCTCATAGTTGTAGGAACATGTATAAGTCATGAAGAAAGCAATAGCAACATACTAAACGATCAAGTGCTAAGCTAACAGAATGGGTCATATCAATCACATCATTCTCCTAATGATGTGATCCCATTAATCAAATGACAACTCATGTCTATGGTTAGGAAACATAACCATCTTTGATTAATGGGCTAGTCAAGTAGAGGCATACTAGTGACATTTAAGTTTGTCTATGTATTCACACATGTATCATGTTTCCGGTTAATACAATTCTAGCATGAATAATAAACATTTATCATGATATGAGGAAATAAATAATAACTTTATTATTGCCTCTAGGGCATATTTCCTTCAGATGTTTATGGAGATTGCCCTCCCCAAGATGGGAGAGTTGGTATTGATGATGATGACGATGATTTCCCCCTCCGGGAGGGAAGTTCCCCCGGCGGAATTGCTCCGCCGGAGGGAAAAAGTGCTCCTGCCCAAGTTCCTCCTCGAGACGGTGGCGCTCCGTTCCGAAAGCCTTCTCCTTATTTTTTCTAGGTCAAAATGACTTATATACCAGAAGATGGGCACCGGAGGTGGGCCGAGGAGGCCACAACCCACTAGGCGCGCTGGGTTTAGCGCGCCAGTGGGTTGTGCCCACCGTGGCCCCTCCGTAGTTATTGGCTCGAATATTTCTTAAATAGTCCATAAAAAATCTCCGTGAAGTTTCAGCTCATTTGGAGTTGTGCAGAATAGGTGGCCTGACGTAGCTTTTTCAGGTCCAGATTTCCAGCTGCCGGAATTCTCCCTCTTGGTGTGTACCTTGCAAATTATGAGAGAAAAGGCATTAGAATTACTCCAAAAAGCATTATTATGGATAAAAAAATTATAAATAACAGTAAGAAAACATGATGCAAAATGGACGTATCAACTCCCCCAAGCTTAGACCTCGCTTGTCCTCAAGTGAAAGCCGAGATCGAAAAACATGTCCACATGCTTCTAGAGAGAGGTGTCGATAAAAACAAAATACGGACATAGAAGCATCATGTTGATTATTATAACAACAACAAATTTAAACATAAGACTTTTATCATAGAACTTTTATCATCCACGTCCCATGAATAAGTAACAGTTCATCACACAATCGAAGTATAAAGCAAAAATTCTATTAGAAACCAACAAACTATGTTCTGAGTCAACTTTGCAACTACAATTCATCATCTTTTCAAGAAGGGTCATGTGTCGGAGCCTCTAGGCAAGTCCACATACTCAACCATCATATAGTATTCTATGATTGCTAATCCTCACCGAGTACTCATGAGCAAAACGTTTCAACCGGACACATAGAAAGATAGGGGCTTATAGTTTTGCCTCCCAACATACTCACCTCAAGGGTGATGTCAACAATAATAACTCATGCTATCTATATTCAGCTGGACATATGTATGTGCCTAGATCTTTCCTCACCACACGATGCTTGCCAAAGGAGAAAAATAAAAAGGAATAGAAGGAAACTTTGACTCTTTGCATAAAAGTAAATACATAAAGGTAAAGGATAGGCCCTTCGCAGAGGGAAGCAGAGGTTGTCATGCGCTTATTTGTTTGTATGATCAAACCCTTAGTGCAAAATAATGTCATGTTACATTGCCCCTTAAGATGACAACCTTTATTATGCAGTCTGTCACTTTTATTCTTTGTCATCCAAGTTCGTGCAATGCTCAATTTTCTCTTACACTAAACAATCTCACACATTTAGAAGCAATTTTGAGTGCCGCTTTGCACCGGTGATAACTTACTTGAGGGATCTTGCTCAATCCCTAGGTAGGTATGGTGGACACTTGAAAAAGATTTGGGTTTAAAGGTTTTTGGATGCACAAGTAGTATCTCTACTTAATGCGGAATTTTTGGCTAGCAAAGATAGGGGGCAAGCACCACATGTTAAAGGATCTTTGACAATATGACTTCTATGTGAATATAAACAAACATAAACCATTACGTTGTCTTCCTTGTCCAATGTCAACAATTTTGGCATATAATATTTTGATGAGGGCTCACAATCACAAAAGATTTCTAGGATGGTATATTTATATGTGAATCCTCCGTTCCCTTATTAATTCTTTCATGAGTTGCATCACTGACTAATGCTATGTTTGTCAATCTCTAATAAAATTTCCTACTTATATTTTTCCTTATGTGGTGCTATCACCTACCATAGGATTAGTATATGATCTTATTGATTTATTTCCTTTCTTTTATTTGCTTTCTTTATCTTTTTATTTTCTTTATTTGCAACAAGAAAGTAAAGAAAGTAAAAACTCAAACTAAACTTTACTATATAACTTGCACACGATTACAATGATAGATCACTAAGCAAACTCTCGAAGAAGAAAAGGATCGAACTAAACTTTATTTCATCTAAAGCAAAAAGATCGAACTAAGATAAGTAAAAGCAAAAAGATAGTGGGATGATACGATACCGGGGCACCTCCCCCAAGCTTGGCGGAAGCCAAGGGGAGTGCCCATACCCGATACTTAGTTCTACTTTGGTGGTGAAGAAGGTGATGGTGGTGAAGGAGAAGATAATGGTGGAGGTGAGGAGATAGGGGATTTGCCCTTTGCCTCCTCCAACTTCTGACTGAGAGTAAAATTCTTCATCATCAACTCACAATTATCTATCTCGAGTTTTATTATCTTCTTGCATAACGCCTCCATGCTTTTGTTTTTAAACCAAGGAGGGATAGATTCATCTTCATCTTCTTCAGAAGTCCAGCTATAGTGCTTCTCATCCGCATAGGACTTTGGGTTTGTGATGAGATCAGCAACATAGCTCTCTCCCTCAAAGTCTTGGGATGACATATTTTCAGATCTACGCAGAATACAGCAAGAAAAGAGAACAGAGGATTTCTCCGTGATATGGTGGTTAACACGTTCGGGAAGTATATATAGATTTTTTATCTTGGAGGACAAGTAAATGGAAGAAAAACGGAGTACGGGAGGTGTCCCATGTGAGCACAACCCACTGGTGTTCGGCAAGCGCTCGGTGTCTTGTGCCCACCAGGGGACGCTTCCTGGGAGTTTCTTTATTTCCAAAATTCTAAAATATTCCAAAACTGACAAAAAATATTTTTGCGGATTTTTCGGAGTCCGTTTACCTACCGTATCACGTACCTCCTTATTTTCATGATTCTGGAGTGTTCCGAAAGGACTCTTTTATGCGTTCTTCCGGTGTCAAAGTTTGGATAATATTACTTTAAATATTAATAGGCGTACCTGAGATATAATGCTTTATTCGTTGCCCATTGACAACCTTAGGTTAGTACCTTCGATATTATTTATTTTGATGGCACCGACCGGTAAACCTCCTCAATGACATATGGGCCTCCCCATTTCGAGAGGAGCTTTCACGCAAAGAACCTGAAATGAGATTTGTACAATGTAACATATTCTACGACTTTAAACTCACGCGCTTGGATTCTTTTGTCATGCCATCTTTTAACTTTCTCTTTGAATAACTTTGCATTTTCATAAGCTTGGGTTCTCCATTCATCTAATGAGCTTATATCAAATAACCTCTTTTCACCAAACAAGTTTGAAATCATAGTTGAGCTCTTTGACTGCCCAATATGCTTTATGTTCTAACTCAAGAGGCAAATGACAAGATTTTCCATAAACCATTTTATAAGGAGACATACCCATAGGATTTTTATATTTGTCCTATAAGCCCAAAGTGCATCATCTAATTTCTTACACCAATTCTTCCCGGACCTATTAACAGTCTTCTGCAAAACTAATTTTATTTCTTTATTTCTAAGTTCAACTTGACCACTAGACTGAGGATGCACTACAAAAAAAAGACACATCCGTGACATTTTGGGCCGAACGATTTTTTTTCTGTCATACATATGACACTTCTATGACGATAATTGTGACAGAACCCGGTATCATCATAGATGTGGTAAGCTCCTACTTCTATGACAAAAAATCATGACAGAAAATGGGCTCTTCGTCCTGGGCGGGCTAGAGACGCAGCTGCATGACATTCTTTGGGCCGTCCATGACGGAAAAAACCGTGGTAGAAGTGAGGGGTAGGAAAATTTCGGGGAGTTGCCGGTTATGGTGGGAGGTCTGGGGCCGAGCGATGCGCGTTTCTCTCGTACACACGACTGCTGCGTGTGTGCGGCGTTGGCTCTAATGAATCCGAAGCGAGGCATTGGGCTCTAATCGAACCCGAAAGCGATTGACCGCTGCAGGCTACGCGCGGATCGAACCCGAGCGATCGATCGATGGCTGTTAACTAAACCCGATGGAGCGATTCTTCGCTCATCGCTGCTAACTAAAGCCGATCGATTGGATGAACAAAGTGGCGTTGCGGCGGGGGGTTGGATGAACAGTGAGCGGTGGCGTTGCCTCTGGATGAACAGGACCCCGTGGTGTGGAGGGCTGGATGAATAGTAGACGGTGGAGGGGTGGCCGTGGAGGGGTGGTTGAACAGGACCCCATGGTGTGGAGGGCTGGATGAACAGTAGACGGTGGAGGGGTGCCCGTGGAGGGGTGGTTGAACAGTAGCCGGTGGAGTAGCGCACGGTGGAGGCTGGATGAACAGGAGCCCGTGGAGGCTGGAGGAGGTGGACGGTAGCCCATGGAGGCTGGAGGAGGTCGACGGTGGAGATGAACAGATCCGTGGAGTCCTGTTTTGCGGCACGCCACACCTCTCCCGGCGAACAGGACCCCGTTTCGACCGTAGGAGGTCCGCTTCCTCCGCTTTTGCGGCACGCCACACCCTCCCGATCAACATGACCCCTGTTTGACCGTAGGAGGCCCGTTTCCTCCGTTTGCGAGACGCCACACCCTCCCGAAAAATAGGACCCCATTTCGACCGTAGGAGGTCCGTTTCCTCCGTTTTGCGGTACGCCACACCCCTCCCGATCAACAGGACCCCGTTCCGAACGTGGCCGGTCGAACACAAGGCCGTTTCCTCCGTTCTGCGGTATGCCAGGCCTCGTTTCCATCGCCTGTTCCGTCCAAGCCGGTTGGCTCCCACGCGTTCCGTTGCCTCCCGATGAACACGACGCATTCCATTGCCTCCCCATGAACACGACGCATTCCATTGCCTCCCCATGAACAAGACGCATTCCGTTGCCTCCCCATGAACACGACGCATTCCGTTGCCTCCCCATGAACACGAGCCCTCGCCGTACGTATGCGCGACTAGGCGTTCGAGACCCCGCCTGTATGTACACATATGTGGCCGTATTTTGTTTCTTGCACCTCGGCGGCAGACGACGTGTACATGCTACATGCGCACCTCTACTACGACACGCGGCGCCTCTACTATGACACGCGCGCTCTACATCGACCGGTAAGATGTACGCATATCGTTCACGGCCAGGATGACAACGCTATGTACGCTCGACCAGGTGGGTCCCGACCGAGCACTTCCTTGCTCAGAAGATGTAGCTGGTGGGTCCCAGCGGCAATGGGGCAAACCGTCGTTTTTTGCCCGGACGCACTTCCTTGCGTGCGAAGGTGTAGCTGCTGGGTCCCAGCAATGTCGGGGCGAATCGTTTTTTGCCGGACGCACTTCCTGCGTGCGAAGGCGTAGCTGCTGGGTCCCAGCGATCGAGGGGCGAATCGTTTTTTGCGGGACGCACTTCCTTGTGTGCGAAGGTGTAGCTGGTGGGTCCCAGCGGTGGAGAATCGTCGTTTTTCGGACACACTTCCTTGCGTGCGAAGATGTAGCTAGTGGGTCCCAGCGGTGGGGCGAATCGTTTTTTTTCGGACGCACTTCCTTGCGTGCGAAGATGTAGCTCGTGGGTCCCAGCAGTCACGGGGCGAATCATTTTTTTTTTGAAATACGGTGGCCCGTCCGGTGGGTCCTCGCTGTCAGGTGGAGGACTAATTATTTTGCGCGTAATAAGGAGGCACTTCCTTGCGGCTGCCGTGGACCCAGCTGTCAGCCTCTTCACGTACGGTCCACGTCCGATGGAAGTCGTTCCTTGACCACGTTGACCACGCCGCGCCGAGAGCACCACTGCGGTGGACGACGGCAAGGCCTAGGAAGGGGACGACGTGGAGCCGGGGAAGACGCGGCAGTGGATGCACATGCGGAGAGGAGTACGAGGGTTCACTTGTTCGGCTGCGCTGCCGTCGCCACAGAATAACAGGGGGTGTGGGTGAGTGGAGGATGGCACGGCGGTGGTGGGAGTAGTAGAGGCGGTGAGTCCTCCGCGGCAAAGACAGCCGCCATGGAGGCAGGAGAAAAGCGGCACGACCGGCGCTGCTTTGGGCGGCCGGAGCAAGAAGACCAGAGGTTGAAGAAGCACGACGCCGTTGGATGGACATCGATGGTCACTGCAGCTAGAATCGTTTATATTGACTAAGTTGACAAAGCCCTTGGTACGTCAACTTAGTAGGCCACAGTCGACTTCCAAACGGTGCGCCCGGATGTCGGGGAGGAATCATTTTTGGGCGGGTGAAGCTAGAATATCCGAGATTGAAGAAGAAGCACGGCATCCGTTGGATGGACATCCAACGCCATCGCTGCTAGAACCGTGTGTTGACTATAAGTTGACAAAGCCTTGCATACGCGTCAACTCTGTTTTTTAGGGACGCGTCAACTTAGTAAGGCCGTAGTGTGTGGCGAGAGAACTTATAGCCCATTTGAGATTTGTAAGAATGTGTAGCCCATTTTGAATTCTAATGGAATTTACTACAGCCCATTTACAGTTTGTTAAAAGTACAGCCCATTTCAACCAACCGCTCAAAACAGAATTCAATAAAATTTCCCACATTTTGATGGGATCCGAATATTTTATCCCAAATTTCTAGTCAGATTAAATACAATTTCAATATAAATTTATATTACGTAAAAATCCAACGAAACATTGCGCCGCAACAATTAATGAAATTAAAATTTTCAATATTCCAAAATAATATTTTATAAAGTAATCACTGTTTGGTGCATTTTTTATAGTTACTACCTAGTTTTATAATTACATCCCATTTATTATTTCTTAAAGCCCATTTTCTTGTCAAGCCTAATGCATCCCTCCTAGGAAAGATTTGCAGCCAGTGAGCGGAGAATAACAACTTGACCTTGCTCGGTATTCCTAAAAAAGTATAGCTGGGCTAGCCATTTTCAGCTTCAAAAAAATTAATATCTGGGCTGGATATCTGGCCTGGGCTAGACGGGCCACAACCCGCCCAGTTAATACCTGCAGCGATGTTTTCGTTGTTGTTCAGAGGAGAAAAATTAATATCTGGGGTAAACATCAAAAAACTCTGCAGTGCTCACACCTCAAAAACACAAATACTGCTCAAGTTGCTTAGTCCCAGCTGTCGGCCGCTTCTTGTGCAATTCTCTCGTTTATTGACTACTCCCTCCTTTCCGGTTTATAATGCTCAATTCAAAAATCTCACCAATCAAGGTAGATGGCGAGTGGTGGAGTACTTTTTGTAGTTTTGCAAAAGCACCTAATTAATGCTCTTGTTATCCTCAAAAAATTATGTTTATCAATGCATTAATTGCAATGCATGCATGCATAAAGTACATGCATTGGTCAATTTTCTCTTAATACTTGCATGCAACGATTTAATGCACCTTGAATCTGAACATGTGATGGAAAAAAACCAAATTGAGCCTTATAAAATGGAAAAACTAAAATTTTGAGATAATCCCTATAAACCGAAAAGGAGGAGTACATAGGTTGACAATGGTGTGGGACCGTGATGTCGGGAAACTAGGAGGAAGCAAAATAAATTATAGTTATATATATATATATATATATATATATATATATATATATATATATATATATATATATATATATATATATATATATATATATATATAAATAAGGAGGCACTTATGACGTGAGGCTATGGACCTGGTGGGTCCCCATTGTCATCCTATCCAAGTAAAGTCATCTCCTCGCGCTGCTCTTTCCTTGCTCAAATGATCGCCCGGCCGCCCGCTTCAGTGCAGGCGATTGTTCGCCTTCAACGACACAAGTGCCGTCCGTCCGTCCATCTGCCGCACACATTAATGATACGCGGTTGCCGAGGCGGCTACTCCGGCGCCACACGTCCGTCCCTCCGCCCGCCCACCATTGCTATATAAACTGCTGCGCCGGCCATAGCCGCAGTCATCCGCATCCGTTCCCTTTCTCCTGTCCACACCACTACTGCCCACCATGGCTTCCTCGCGCTCCAGCGCTCTTCGGGACGGGCGGACGATGGACCACAAGGAGATGGCAGCCATTGCTGCCGACCGGCTGGCCGGCAGGCAGCCGGAGGACGACGACGTCCTAATGGAGAACATGGTAGTCGATGATCCGGCGCCAACCCCTCCTCCGCGCCATCCTCGCCGGTGCATTGCACCATGACCATCGGCGAGGCCCGTGCCCAATATATGGACAGGGTGAGGCCGATGCGTGAGGAGCAGTTCCGGGAGGCGCAGGCCGACGCCGCCTACAACCACCATCTCCTCCAGGAGCACCTATAGGCGGAGGAGCACATCGCCAAGGAGCGGGTGGAGCAGGAGGCGCTGCTCGACTCGTACCGCTCCGCCCGCAAGGGCCGCCTCGAGCGCTGGCGGTACCGCATGCGGGTGGCGGAGGTTGCGGCCGCGTACAAAGAGGCTAGCAAAGAGGGCGATGAAGCGGGCGAGGCACTGTTTGGCGAGACCGAGGACGAGGCAGAGGACAAGGCCAGCTCCGACGAGTCTCCGCTCCGCTGGCGTCGACGACGCCCTGCTCTGCCGAGGCCCCGCGGCGCCAACAACGAGGCAGAGGACACCGCCGGCTCGACCGAGGCCCCGCGGCGCCCATAATGAGGCAGAGGACACCGCCGGCTCCGCGGAGGCCCCGCCCCGCGAACAACGAGGCAGAGGACATCGCCGGCTCAACGGAGGCCCCACCCCGCCAAAGAACGTGGGGAGGATTTCCACCGCTCACCGAGGCGCCGCCCCCGCAACGAGAGAGGACATCGCTGGCTCCGCCGAGGCCCCGCCCGCTGCCAACAAGGCCGCCACGTAAAACGAGGAAGAGTAGAACACGGTAGGTCGCCGCCGGTCCAAGTAAGGCCACCGCTGCTACCCTCCGGTTGAAGCCAAGCTAGGCGGGTTGACCATTGACGGCCGGTTAGCTTCTTGGCGGCGACGATGGAGTCGGAGAGCTGCGCCGAGAAGAACGCTGCTTTACTTAGCTCTGGGTGGTGCATGTCGCTTACGCAATCGCACTGCAGTTAAGTCACTCAAGCTTCTGCTCGCTCAATGAGACACAGTGGGTAGCCGGTTAATTAATTATACCTCCAGCGCACCCCTTTTTAGTTTTTTTCGAAAAGGAGGATGACCCCCGGCCTCTGCATCTGGGAGATGCATGCGGCCACAAACACCCCTTTTTAGTTGAAGAATGTATGAAATGTAATGAAATCCGGCATGTTTATATGAAATCCGACCGTGTATGAATGAATTTATTTTGATTAGTTCAATTCTGTATCATCGGCATTGGATGAACATGCAAAACAATACGTACTAGCATTATTCCTGTGGTGATCACCACGTTTGCAGCAGTTTCACATGTACTCCCTCCGGTCCTTTCTAGTCTGCATACAAGTTTTATCTGCAGTCAAAGTATCTCTACTTTGACCAATCTTATACAAAAAGTATGCACTTTCACAATGTGCTAAGTAAAAGGAATGAAGGAGTACAAAGAGTTTGAGCAGCTTTTAGCGTTTCAGACATTGCAATCAAACACACAGGCACGGCAATTCATAGAGAACATTCAAAACAATCGATGATTATGCATCTCAGCGACTCACATGTCGAGGCAATATTTACTTCACAACTAAAGAATAAAGAAAAATTGATCGCCATTGCCGAAAGCAAAGGCGCCCCATTCAAAAATATCAAACGCATATCTTGCTAAAATCAATGAGCAAAATTTGACAAGGTTGTCCCATTCCAAAATATCAAATGCCTACGATTGTGGAATGGGCAGGGTTTGCCATCAGTTCGGACATTGACATGGCACCTCGTGCTAAATAAACCAGCTGTTCTTTTGTGCGGTTCCACCAAAATCAACCAAATTCGCAGTGTAGCTTGTATGATTTCGCCCTTATATGTTGCAACGCCTTGAACTTATGGGCACCTCCTTTCTTGTGGTGGAAATGAATGATTGATGTATTCATGAACATTTTGTGCAGTTCCCATTGAAATCAAGCTGAGCACCCTGTTTGCACAAATACAAAAAGTGATTAGTATAAAGCAAACTGTACTATGAATTGACAGTTTCAACAGGCACATACATGGTCCATGTAGAGCACACTTTTAGAAAAATGGAACTCACCAGAAAGAATCCTAGAACAACATTGTACTCACGCATCACAGCAAAAAATGGAGATTTGTCAGTCCTTCTGAGCTGAAGTTAGTTTGGTCTTGTGGGGAGTAATGTAACCATCCTTCAACTGCTCCTTCTGATGAGAAGATAGACAGGGCTTCTTCATCCTGGCATAATCGGAACTAGTCACTTCACGTACTCCATATTCTTCTTCAGAGGAAGATGATCCCTGTTTGCTCGAAAAAAAGGAAAGGAAATATTTAAAACAGCACAGATGAAGCACTTCTCAAGGACAATACCACTTTTTCATGACAATATCTAAACAGTAGCACAACACCAATAGAGATGACAAAGCTCAATCATATGGATGAAATCAGTGGGTGAGTACCAACATTTGTCAGGAGGCTGATTGTGTAGAGCATACAGATGAAGCACTTCTCCGGAACCATCTGTTGCTATCTACGGGGGTGGCCATGCTTACTATATACTCCTCGATTAGTTTAATGTTTCCAACATCTTCTTGTGCAGTTCCACTAAAATATATGGTATCTTCAAAGAAGATCCCTGTTTGCACAAGTAGAGATAATTACGTATGGCATCAAATCAGTGGCAAAACAATTGCTCGTTCCAGCCATAGCAATAAATTAAGATGCAAAACTATATCATTACTTGTGTCATCACAGCCCAAAGGCTTCATTACAGCACCGGAGTTGATTTTGTTTTTCTTCCGCTTGTTCTTCCCTTCATCACTTGGTTCAATAATGGACAAGCTTCGCCTTCAATGTAAGATTTGGCATGTCAATTAGGGAGCAAAAGTATAGTACTAAACTTAATTTTTCGATGAAAGTGGCAAAATACAGCCAGCAGTTGTGAAATATCCTTATCTTACCTCAATGGGATATTACGGTGCACATACAGATTGGAAGTCTTGTCTCCATTTGTGCAGTTCACTAAAATCAAGCAACATTATCATACAAGTAGCACAACATATGAAAGCACACTTCAGAATCATGTGAAAGAAGGCTAGTACTGACCTCTCATGATGCGGAATTCAAACAACTCACAAGAAGAAGATCTGAACCAAATTCACCTTAACGGATAGGAAGTAAGATCTCCTCTTGTGCAGTTCCACTAAGATCAAGCAATCAAGCAACGTTGTCGGTGTGACATTTTGTTGAACTGCACAAAACACTCTTAAAACAAAAGTGTTTTGTGCAAAGGCAACAAAAGGTCACAATGGCAACGAGGTGAAGTAGATAACCCTGTTTACACAGAGGTGCAAAGGAAACAATTAGTGGTCAATAACGGTGGATGACACAGAAGCCAACAAAAAGAAGCATCTACCTTATCTAAATGGGAAAGAAAGCAAGACAGTAGCATTTCTCAAACGGTGGCATTGATTAATATTAACATAGAGATTATATTAACAATAAAAATAGTTAAACATGTAATTTGCTTTTAACGTGGCATTGCATCAATTTTCCAGCGGCATTATTAGAGGGTGTTTGTTTACAGGGACATTTTGGTGTAGGGACTAAAAAAACTCCGTGTCAGTCACATCTAAACCAAACAGGAGGGACTTTTAGGGACTAAAAGTGGGCATTTGGGACTAAAGAAAGAAGACCCCGAGGGAGTCTTTTTGGGACTTTTCCAATAGTTGCCCCTGCCACACATCGCACCTTGTTTCTATTAGTTCATTACTAGGGGTAACATGGTCTTTTATCATGTCATTTAATAACCTCTAGTCCATGTTTAGTCCCTAGAACCAAGCAGGTAGGGACTAGGAGTTTTAACCAAACAGGCCTTAGATTAACAACAGCTAATGAGTTGCAGGGACGGTGGACGCACCAGCACCATGTGCATCTACCGATGTCTGTGGTCATGCACATCTGTTGCAACAAAGAACAAACAACCAAGGAGCATATTTGTGTTGGTCCCAGTTTTGTTATCTTTAGACACCTTTCCCTATGTGAGCGCAACAAATCTAGTCTGCTCAAACTCTACAGCCTTGTCCCTTCCTTTCCTTTTTGAACTAGTACTTTCCCCTTCCTTTCCTCTTTGAACCACGCCCTAGATTTATGCGATACAACTTTCCCCACTACTTTCCCCATTCCTTTCCTCTTTGAACCACGTCCTAGATTCATGCTATACAACTTTCCCCTTCATTTCCTCTTTGAACCACGTCCTAGATTCATGCTATATACAACTTTTCCCACTACTTTCCCCCACTCCTTTCCTCTTTGAACCACGTCCTAGATTCATGGTATACATGCAGCTAGAGCAATGCACGTGGAGTAAGTAAAATATACCTTAAGGTTCTTGGGGCGTGGTTCGTTGGGCGACGGGACGACTGCGAAGAAGAAGGGGTCGGAGGCCCTCCCGCACCGCCGCTGGGTGGAAAGTGAACAACAGCGCCGGTAGTGGATTCCCTCCCTCGCCGACGGCGACAGCGTTAAGCCTCCTTCCCTTCCCGACGGACGGATCCTGCCGGCTCTTTGAGCAGCAGTGAGGGGAGAGAGAGGCCAACGAAGTCTTGTTTAGATCTGGAGAGGGCGAGAGAGTATGAAGAGAGAAACTACAAGCGCCGAGGCTCGAGCGGGAGAGGGTGAGAGAGTGTGAAGAGAGCAACTACAAGCGCTGAGGCTCCAGCGTGTATATATATACTGGAGAGAGTGTGAAGCGTGCAAACCCTAGAAAACATTTGTCCAGTCAAAGAATCCTCCTGGCAAAAATTATGCTCAAGTGTAGTCATCGAACCCGAGACCTCAAGTTTGATGAGCGAACAGGCTAACCAGCTACACAACCCTCCCGTTATGTTCAACGAGAGGAAAATAACCTTTTATACATTCCTGCATTCGTGTGACAGACATGCCGTGTTTTTTCTTTGTGTGTGTGGGAGTCATTAGGATTTCAATCATAATCGTGTCATGTGGCTTTGGTGGTAAGACTATCCACAGTGGTGTAGAAATAATGCAGCCTTAGTCACCTTACCTCTCTCCACGTAGTACGTTGGGTCCCACCGGAGGGTGAAACAAACAAATTAATAAGAAAAATTAAAAGCGCCATGTGTATCTTACTACCTCACACATCTCGCTCTGCGCTGGGAACACTGTCCAATTGATCCTCTGTTCGCTCACGTACTATTTTAAGTGAATCCTTATTATAACATGCACACAAATTTTGGGCACTTGTATTCGACTTAAGTTAGTGTGCCATCGTATCTCGTATACTTACTACTCCCTCCGTCTAGGTGTAATAAGTCACGTTAGAAGGTGCAACGGGACCAAGGTGCGTGTGTGTTTAACAGCATGTGTGTGTTAGAGAGTGCGACAGATCGACCTACCCTACAGAGATATGGTGTGTAGTGTACGATTTTAGCCATGAGAGTGGTGCATCCTCTCGTTTCGGGCGTGTCCGTAGGGACATGCGGACAGCTGCCACAGCCGCTCCTCGACCAGCCTGGCCCACCCAAAGCCCCTCCATCGCTCAAGGCTTCCCGCCAAACGGTCAGCACCGCTCCAAAGAATCGGTGTCGCATTCATGCCTGGGCAGAGCGGACGCGACCTCTCACTGGCGCAAGAGTGATGGTTGCTTCGTCCGTCCAACTTACTGCTGGGTCTATGTGATTTGACGACTCATTGGTCTTTATTACTGAGGTGGTAAGACTGCTGGATGTCCCACGCTTTAGGCGAAAGGAGGTAGTAGATTACAATTTTCTCCATTGTTACAGCAGAGGAGTGCAAGAGCAGTGAAAACACGCAGGCTCAGTGATTACGTGGCCCACCTCACACTATCACCATGCGACACCTAACTCTTTACATAGTACTCCATCCGTTCCTAAATATTACTAGATGAGTCCCTGCGTTGCCATGAACATCGGTATATCTCTCTGCGCAAAATTATCGATTTCATAGAACTAAAAAATCTATAACCGCATGACAAATGTGGTAGCCAAACTAAATAAACTCCCATCATCATTTAGATCATCCCACGTAAGGAAAAAAGATCAGCCAACTCCCTACTGCATAATGGGATTATATTTTTCTTTTGACATGTTAATGGGACTTAAAAGCTCACTTACATGCATGCTACCGGTGCATGCTTGCATGCAGACATGTTGATGTGATTTAAAACCCACTCACATGCATGTGCCATGGTATTTCTGCATGCTTGCATGTGGCTTAGTGCGGAGCCTCTCAACGTCTAGATCAGACGGCTATTATGACTGATTTACTTCATCTAATGGCTACGTCAATTTTGATGATGTGGCTCAAGGAGAGGATAGAGAATTCCTAGTAGTGGGGGCTAGCTATTACTAGTAGATAAGTCTTTGTAGAGATTCCACTAGGTGAACTACATACGAAACAAAATGAATGAATCTACACTTAAAATGCATCTATATACATCCGCATGTGGTTAATGGTGAAATCTCTACAAAGACTTATATTTAGGAATGGAGGAAGTACTAGTATAGTACTAGTACGTACTGTAATTTATCAGCGAGATAAATTTGTACAATGCTATGAAGCTTCCAGCTCCTGTTACATGTATCTTGCGTCCAAGGTTGCCCGTTGCAACATTTCATCAAATACAAAGGAGACTAACATGCATGCTATTGCATCTCAATGATTGATGATCATAGCAAATATGTACTCCTCCGTTCCAAAATAAGTGTCTCAACTTTGTGCAAACTTTAGTACAAAGTTGTACTACTACTAAAGTTGACACTTATTTTGGAACAGAGGCAGCTAAAGAAAAAAAACGATCCATGCAGTCCCTAGCCCTTGAACCGTGAACCTGACCAGGCTTCAATTTGCTGGCAACGTTCGAGCTTCCTAATAAATGAAGTTTGCAACCTTTTGACCATCGGATCATTTTGTGCAGTTTCACCAAAATCGAGATGAGCATCCCTGTGGCAAACAAATTGAAGAAGTGTGATTAGAATAAGATTACTAGGACTAGTTGATGAGACATAAACTCATCACAAATGAAGACGTAGAAGCCAGTAGAGGTATCAGGTATGTGCGGGGCAAAGAAGTAGAGAAATATCCATAGGGAGTGATGTGGGCAGCTGGAGAAGTGGTGCAAGCCGGCTGTAAAGGGAGTTGTACCTGAGGGACGTATCTCAACCTTGAGGAGGGCGGCGGGAGGCGGCAACTGGCCATGTCGCGGCAGTGAGCAAGGGACGAAGGCAACCTCACCGGCTTTGTGAGAGAGAACGGCGGGGACCCCTGATCGGGACGTGCCGACAGTGGGTTTTTGCCGTCGGCGATGGCCACCGCATCTACACTAAGCATCCACCCCTTCCCCAAGCGGACGTGATCCGCCGGGATGTTAGAGATGTGGCCACAGTCGTTTTGTGCGAGAGAGTGTGAAGAGAGCAACCCCAGCAAGCAACCGTGTAGGCTGGCCCGTCGACTATGTATATAGTGGAGCGGTTTCCTTTTTCTCCATATGAACCTATCATATTGCGTATGTGCCATGAAGAAAAAAAATTATTTATAAATGACGGCACCTACTACTCGTTCTCCTATAACCTTGCGCTTGGCATCTCCAAAATATTAACCTTGCGATTGGCTCTTCGCCTCTTCGGGAAGTCGAGCAATAATGGTAGTGCAGTATATATCTTTCTGGCTATATGAGACCGAATGAATTGCTGCACGCCCACCACGTGGGCAGGGTCGAGGGCGAGGAGAGTGCTACTACATACGGAGCAAAATGAGTGAATGTACACTCTAAAATACGTCTATATACATCAGTGTTTGGAGTATGTACTAGTAGTTCATATTGAAATCTACTAAAGGACATATATATTCCAAACAATATGATATAATCTCTATAACCAAGGTAGTAGGGACGAGGAGTAAACGGAGGGAGTAGTAAATTTTCTCCTCGTCCTGCGAGCCACCGCGCGCATGGGCGAGGGAGGAGCAAGCTTCACCTCATCCTGCGAGCCACCGCGCCCGTGGGCGGGGGAGACGGCGTACTAAGCAAGCTTCTCCTCATTCTGCGAGTTGACGGGACACATCAAAAGTACTCCAGTGTATAGAGCCTTGCCTCTAAGGTAGGCCCCACATGGTTTGCCTCTTTTTTTAATTTAACATAACGCGTCAAGTCACAATTTGTTTGTTCACCCGTGGTAGATGATCCTCCCTCCACCAAGTGGACAACTAGTACACGTGCCAAATTACTATGTGGGCTGCCTTTTTCGTACAGAAATGAGCTCCACCGTGTACCCGCGCGGGTGTGGTTGGGAAAGAGACGGGAGTACGTGCGCCGTGCATGCACCTCTTCTCTTCGTGCACGTCCCCCACCTACGTGGGTGTGTGTGAGAGATACAAACCGCGTTCGTGAGTGTTTTTTGTTTTGTGGTGGGGGTGGGGGTGGGGTGGGGGGTTGATTTCGTGAATTATTTGTGGGAATATGTGTCAATGACATGTCAAAATTTT
The DNA here is from genome assembly GCA_021605205.1 of Aegilops longissima. Classification (NCBI taxonomy): domain Eukaryota; kingdom Viridiplantae; phylum Streptophyta; class Magnoliopsida; order Poales; family Poaceae; genus Aegilops; species Aegilops longissima. The sequence goes on along the minus strand of CM038680.1, from coordinate 267,200,909 downwards.
GCATGCAATGTGTGTGAAATGGAGGCCTATCCATACCATACATAGAGGGTCGGGCAATCCACGAGAAGAGAGGGAGGGGTCATAGCTATCGATAGAGTCGAAGAGAGGATCAAGTGGGTGGGTGCGAGATCGATGAAGAGAGCCATCGAAATTGTGTGTGTGTGTGTGTGTGTGCAAGTCAAAGATATAGGGCGACTGGCCCACAGGAACGTTAGAGGGCACATGTCAAGTTTGTGTGTGGGGGAGACATGACTAGGCGCTTGATGTATCGGTGTGTGGGGGGGGAGGGGTGGGGAGGGGTAGGCAGAGGCCTAACTATAGAGGTAGAACGACTCAGATATGTGTTGAGAAGGAGAGACCCAGCTATGTCTTGAGGGAGATCGGTCGACATCCATACATAATCAAGGACGGGAAATATGATGGGATAGAGAGAGAGAGAGAGAGAGAGAGAGAGAGGGAGAGGGAGGGAGAGGGGTAGAGTAGAGCTGGATGGGTGATGGAGTTGCTTCTCGGAGATGTTGGGAGAGGCCTACTAGACAAAGCGAGGGTGGAACTGCAATGTTATCAATAAGAGTGGGGATGTGTTTCGTGTGTGCTCATGCGTGATAGATCTGTCGGGACGCATCCATGGATGATGAAGGGGAACCATGTGTTTGGTAAGCAAACCTAACTAGATCGGTAGATCAATTGTTGTTTGTCGGAGGAAGGGAGAGACACAACTAATGAGGTAGATCGATCGATGTGTGGGTAAAAACGAGTTATAAGGACCTAGCTGGCTATATGTATAGCGAGAGATCGGTCGGTGTACGTCCATTTGTTAGAGGCAAATAAGGCCCAGTGAGACGGATAGACAGAGAGAATGGAGCTAGGAGGTGGTGCGAGAGGCCCAACTACTAGCTAGATAGGGGGAGGAGTGTGCAGTTGTGAGATCGATGAAAAGAGGGGAGAGAGTTTACACGTGTGTCTGACCATATGAGAGACACGAGGCAAGGACACATAAAGGAGGAGATTGAAGTTGTGTGTGTATGCTGTAGGCAGGCATCGGTTGGAGAGGTTTATCGATCGGTGTGTGTCGGAAAGGAGTTGTGGAGACTCTGGGAGAACGACCTAAAGAAAAAATGAATGTGCCGGTGGATAGAATGCCGAGGGAGGGGGAGGGCGAGGAGGGCGTGTGCATGCACGAGAGAAAGTTAGTGTTAGCTACAAAGGCTAGAGGATTGTGTGGGTGTAAGAGACTAACAAAGATCATAATTTGATATGAAAGCGGATTCATATATTTAAATAGGAGATCATAGTGTTTTAAACATTGCATGCATGAATATAGCGGTGATACATGTGTTGTGCACATGTTATACCATAATGTGATAATGCATGGCGTTTGCAACTCACAGCTAAATGCCGAACAATCTAAACCATACTATACATCAAACAATCTCACATTTTATTTGAATTTGTGATAATGTGCGGCGTTTGCAGCTTACAACTAAATATCGAGCAATCTAGAAAATACTATATATCGAACATTCTCACATTTTATTTGAATTTGTGGTAATGTGTGGTGTTTGCAACTCACATCTAAATACTTGTAGGCGTGGGGGGGGCACCATACATAATGTGATAAACACATTATACATATGAGTCATGGTTTAGATTATGAAGATCTAGCTAGAGCTAGAAATGTAATGTGATTTGAAATCAAAATAAAGTGGATTCAAAAAATCTAGTTCGAGTTCATATAGTACACATAGTTCATATGTAACTCGAGACTAATCATGTGGTGTGCTGTGAAGATAATACACAAACGATGGTTTAACTTGACAATAATGATGATTGTAGATCTTATTAAAATAGAGAAACCAATTCAAATGCTTTGACTTCACAACAATCATTACTGTAGATCTTATTCAAATTTAGTTCATATTGAAGCGGTAGTATATACGTTTGGAATGCACTAAAACGTTCATTTGAGTAGTAGGTTGCATGCATTATACACGTAGCGAAATATTTTAATTGAACATAACATGAATTCAAAGTTTTGAATGACATTTGTAGTGCGCATTGATTTGGTACAGTACACATTAGGCTTGTCCGGAAATTTCAACCCGCGCCTTGTTAGCCCGAAATATTTAAGATATATCTTTGTCTCGTTGTGCTCCGACAACTCCCTCCATCTCAACCCGCGCCTTGCTATTCCGAAATTACAACGCGCACGAAAACTCCCACCTCCTGTGAAATCCCAACACGCGAAATGCCCGTGGTACCCCTGAACCAAAAGAACCGCCTCAAATCGGTGGGGGGTACTTTAGTAACTTACCCCACATTTCGGACAAGAGCATCTCTAAGCCATGGTTCCCCACTGCCATCCCATCCGCCCAGCCATTCGTACACCGAGGCCGCGAAAACCCGCGACGAAACCCCACACCCTGCTTCGTCCACCACCCAGCCGGAGCCTCTTCCCCGACGAAGTCGTCCACAACAACACCTCGACGTACCTCATCCACCGTACCGGATGAGGATCCGTCGTCGATATCATCGTCCTGCCGGTTCAGCCACCCTGTCCTCCACCTCCAAGGAGCTGCCCCGACGTTCCCCTCGTCTTTCGCGCCACCTCCATTCCCACACCGCCGTCTTCACCTGCACCACCGGAAGAGCATCATCATCACCGTTTCCTCGGATGAAGCTACGGCCTAATCGGCGCCACCAAAGAGGTTGTACACTAATCGCTGCATTTTCTTCTTGATTCGATCTCACGGTGCTGCCGGCGCTCGGTCCCGAGCCGACACGGCGCGGCTCCATCCATGGTGGCGTCGCCGCCACTTCCTCCACGGCGTCGCTCCCTCGGCGGCGACGCCCACATCGAGAGGAGCTGCTGCTGCTTTAGCTCTCGCTCGCGATGCTGCTCGCTCTTGCTCTCGGTCCCTGCCTGGTCGCTCTTGCTATTGCTCTTGCTCGCTGCTGCTCTCGCTCTTGCTCTTGCTTGTGATGCTGCTCCGATTTGGCTACACTTCAGTCGACTGAATCGACTTTTGGGTCAGTCGATTTTCAAGGGGTGGGCTCGCCGGGGTGAAGGAAGAACCAGCCGCAGCGGGGGGGGGGCTCGCCGGAGAGGTACCCCACTATCTATCTTAGGGTTCAGGATGGGGGCGGTGGTCGCCGGCGGTGGCGGGGCGTTGGCGGGCGGTGGCGTGGGGATCGCCGGAGAAAAAGCTCGGCACGTGGGGGCCTAGAGGGATGGCCGGGGCGGCGGCAGACCGGCGGTGGGGAGTGTTTTCGGGGCGAGCGGGGCGGCGGGGGCTGCTGTTTGGCCGGTGGTGGCTGGCGGCTCAGGGGGGTGGAGGTTGAAGATGAACCGCATGCCCTTGATTTCGTATCCAACGGCTGCAAAATCGGTGACCAGAGATGAAAAAGTCACCGACCGACGTGTAGCCTCACCTTGCTAGTGCGTTCAGTTTCGACGACAAAATTCAGTTTCGACAACAAAATTCAGTTTCAGCAGTTAGGTTCGGTTTGACAGTTAAGTTCAGTTTCGACGATTAAGTTCAGTTTGACGATTAAGTTCAGTTTGACGATTAAGTTCAGAGATGAGCGGCTGATGTATTTTACATCTAGCACTTTGTGGTTATGTATTTTACGTCATGTATTGGAGATGCTATTAGAATTCCACTCAGGTTAACGTTGTTCGTTGTCTCTCTTGTCCTGCTTCAGCCTCGGCGTCGTAGAACTCACCGGAGCTGCTCCAACGACGAAACCCTCCATCACAGCGGAGCAGTACCACGGGCTCCATCTCCAGACGCCTAAGATCTTCTTCCCCTCCTTCGACAATAAAGTCAGCCGGAGCATCCTCACCGGCCAGCCCGATCACGCTGAGATCGACATGGCTTTGCCAAAGAGGTTGTACACTTGTTACATCTCTTTTTTACTCTACATGTTATATATATTGTCCACTGAGAACACAAATTTGTTCCTTTAGTGTCTCCTTGAAAGAAAAAACGTAGGAATTTTAATTTTCACTTGTCCTCCTTTTCAAATTCCTATTCATGAAGCACAAGACTAAGAGATAGTAGCATAATAGCATTATAACCGTACATTTTCTTGTGGTTTGACTTAATCTCACCATGCTTCTTTGCATCCTGTGATCTTCAATTGTTGTGAATCAAACACCCAGTTGGCGGAAATCCTGTGTTTTAAATTCTCTGTTTTGCACGTGCATTCCTATCCTATTCTGTCTATTTCCTATCCTGCATTGTTGGAATCCTCCAATTCAAGCGAGCCTTGTAGAATTACTTCTCTTACAGATAGTTGTCAAAGAAAATCTTGCGTGGTTTGTCCCACTCTGCTGCGCCGTCGTCCACCCAGCTCAGCTGCTCCAACGATGAAGGGTCCAGCACAGCAGGATCCGCCTCCAGACTGTCTTTCGCCACCTCAGATCTTCTTCCCGCGCTTGGCAGCCATGAAAACTGCATTACCATCATCAACCGAGCAGATGACCTCGAGGACTACACGGGTCCGCAAGAGAGGTCGCACTCTTTTGTGTCTTCTTACGTTATGCATCGCTTAATATTACATGCTACTTTATCGTCTTGTTCACCTATTAGACTCGAGTCGACTCCAAACTAATGGTCAAACTTGAGTTTTAAATGGTTGTGGGGTACATATCGGGCCGCTATCAATAGTATCTATCTACTATCTAGTTAATCTCCGGTGTCTACTATGAGTTTCATGTTGGGTGGGAAACAAATAGTAAAAAGCCATTATCTGTATTTATTAAGCTGAAGCCATTATCTCTTTGCTATTATTGGTTTTGGGTCTATCCACAGGTTGCTACCATCACTCTGGATTTCTGCATGCACTCCTTACATAATCTCACTATGTTTTATTCCTATGCATGACAGTTATTGTAAACAATGGAACTGAACATGTAGAGCAAAAGAGACGAGCCTTGTGTGGCAATATAATTTCATGCGAGCGTCGCTCCATGGTAGCGCAAAGGCAGCCCCCCTCCATGCATTTGGATTGTAATCGAGAGGAAGATATCATTCGAGGGGATTCGAAGGAGAAGATAACTCCTATTTACCCCCGAGGTCTTCGCTCTAACTTGGCATCTTGATGTTGGTTATATCATGCATATGGTGTCTTGCATTGCTTACTTTATACATCAAATATGTCATCCGCTTAGTTTAGACATCCTTTGTGCGAATGCCATCTGTTTAGTTTATTCATCGTTTATGTGAATTATGCAACGCCACCTTGTTTAGCCAGGCATCATATATATGAATTTTGCAATGCCATCCCTTAGCCATCATCTTATATGTAAATTATATCAGGCCATCCTTTTTTTCGTTACATATTACATTTGTCAACAATGTTAGTACATTCAAGCTGCTCTTCGTGTGCATCAGCCATTTGACATGGTGATGGCAAATTTGGAGTGAAAACAAGGTCTTCGAGCAGACTATGCTATCGACGAAGCGCATATCTCCTTTGGTTATGGATAGCTCCTCAGAGGAGGATTCAGAGACAGATGACCAGTCCTATTCCCCCCCGAGGTGTATGCTCTAACTTGGTAGGGTTATGTTGCTCATATCGTGCGTATGGTGTCTCGCATTGCTATGCCATTTGATTAGTTTAGACATGCTTTGTGTGAATGCCACTGTTAGGTGTCTAATTACCATATATGTGAATTATGCATTGCCATCTTGTTGCAAGACATTATATATGTGAATTATACAATGCTATCTTGTTGCAAAGGCATTATATATGTGAATTATGCAATGCCATGCTGTTTAGCCAATCATCATGTATGTGAATTATATCATGCTATCATTTTTTGTATTACATGTTCCATTTATCGACAACGTTTGTATATTCAACTACTCTTCTGTGCATCAGCCATTTGAAGCGGTGATGGAAGTATCTGGAGTGAAAACAAGGTATTCAGAGCAGACAATGCTACTGCTGAAGCAGACATCTTGTTGCTCTGAGAGCTCCTCGGAGGAGGATTTAGAGACCGATGACCAGTCCTATTTCCCCCGAGGTCTATGCTCAAACTTGGCAGGGTTATATTACCCATGTCATGCATGTTGTCTTGCATTGCTTAGTTTTTACATCATATATAGATTGCCATGCTTACTTGCTTACTATATAAATCATATATTTGAATTATATCATGCCATCATGTTTACATAGTACATACACATCATCTATCGAATTATGGCATGGCAACCCATTTAATAAAGACATCATATAGTTATATCATCTCATCATGTTTAGTGTTTACAGTCATCAAATTTAGAATTATGGCATTCTATCCATGAATATATGTGAATTATGGCATGCCAACCTATTTAATAAACACATTATATAGTTATGTCATGTCATCCTGTTTACATAGTCTCATATTTTGAACTATGTCTTTCCATCTTTTTTAGTTAGCCATCATAATGTGAAATTGTGTCATGCTATCCTGTTTAGTTAGCCATCATATATGTGAAATTGTGTCATGCTATCCTGTTTGGTTAGACAACATAAATATGAATTATTTCATGCCCTCTTTTATTCCCCACTATCCATTGCACTTGTCTATCATACAATGTCTATACTTTCAATTACTTTTCTTGTTTATCAGCCATTTGAATTGGAGAGCGTGATGGCAGTATCTAAGGGAGTAACAACACGGTCTTCAGAAAAGATAGTGCTACCAGTTGATGCAGATAGAACCACGGTTGTACTTGCCCAAGGACTAGATCCACCACACATAACCCAGACTCGCAGATTGTACCCCTACCGGTTGGACGAGAGAACCAACTACACCCTTCTAACCCCAACCCGGAAGATAGTAACCCAGTTCCAGTTGACACAGCACCGTCTCCACCACGAGCACCCAAACACGGCGGTTAGTAAGGGAACTGCAGTGCCCAAAGCACGAGGACCACCACTCGAATCCCAACTCAACGCTTAAAGGAGAAGAAGATTTTTCTCGGGTCGGGTTACGTAGCTATGGTTCATACTCCTTTGCTCTTGCATTCTTGTATTTACTCATACCAACTATTTTCAAGGATGGAATTGAAACTCCAATGGCGCAACAGTATGTTTTAAACCTGTTTCTTTAACTGGTTTCTTGTTGTAACCTCCTCTATGTTGATTTCAGTTTCAATTGAATAAACAGTTATGTTCTCATGTCATGCACATTACAAGTGTTGTTATTGCTCTATAGTTACCCACTTATATTCTGTCTATTCTGCTTTGTCTTGAACAAATATTATTTGAACTGTGTCTCTATCTTGATTTGGCAACAAAACTAGAATGATATAGACCATAAAGTGACCATGGTACATAGATATATGTTTGTTTCATGATGTTATCCTGTCCACTTTACTCTTGAACTCATTTACCAAAATGAGTTTCATATACAACATAGTAAACATGTGATGTGTGCGCTTGTTTCTCTTTTATAATGCGGACAAAATATTGGAGAACAGTACCACGTTATCCAATGGTAAAGGAAGTAATGCAGATAAGGTTCAAGATAGTGAGACATCCCTGTTGGTCTCCAAGAAAGCTGATAAAAACTATCTTAATGACAGTGAGGGAACCCAAAAGTCCTGTCTTGATGTAGTGTTCGAGTTGCTGGCCACTACTGCTGGCACAAGCTCTTAGAACTCGCTGCCTGAATCAGTTCATCTTCTTGAGTCTCAACTTCAAGTTGAAAGACATCGATCGAGATGTCTGCTGCTGAGGAAGTGAAGGAGCGAGGAAGTCCTGCAGAATTCAGATGCATATTTTACGGTGCAACAAAGTTATTTGGAGGATTTAAGCGTAAACAAGAGAAAGTTAATAAGCTTTCTAAGCATCTTGCCAAGCATTATGGGTACCCAGGATATTGTTTCTTGAGATCTTTTGAAGTGGTTTCAGTTCTGGATTTGTTTTGTTGCGGCGTTTATTTGCGCTGGTTGCCAACTTTGACAACCGGTGTATATGATATCTCTTTGTTCCCTATATTTGCCTTTGGTGGCGAACTTTGATGCCCGATGGATGTAATATGTGTAACAGCCGTGATAGCCTAGCATAAGTTGCTTGCTTATTTATTTCCTTGTTGTCTTGTTTATTTGTTTGCTTGTAGTCGGTGCAGTTCTTTTTAAAACTAGGCCACAATAACCATGGGCTAATATTTCTTGTAGTGACACTTGGCCTCCTACGGGTCAGAAAGCGATGGGCCTTCTACGGGCCGTAGAAACGAAGAGACCTTCTACGGGCCGTAGAAACAATGGGCCTTCTACGGGCCGTAGAAACAATGGGCCTTGTATGGGTCGTATCATCAATGGGCCTTGTACGGGCCGTATGACCATAACGGGCCATCGTTAATAGGCCGTGTTGATGACGCTATGAAAAGCCCAGCGTATTAACGGACCACAAACGGGCCGATGTAACCACGGGCTGAATTTGGCCCCAAGCGAAAATAGCGAGAACGGGCCGTAAGTAAGCGAATGCTAGAAATGAGCCCAAGAATAAATGGGCTCGAGAAGGCCGAAAGATAACATTCTTTGAAACGCCCAATGAATAACGGGCCCTTAATGGGTATAAAGTGATATCTTGTTCATTACGGGCGGTTTCACCATGGGCCGTTAATGGGTGTAAAGTGATACCTTTGTTCATTGCGGGCGGTTTCACCACGGGCCGTTAATAGGCCAAGAGTTACATAGGGCCTCATATGGGCCGAAGGCGTCATGGGCCATACATGGGCCGAAGTGAAAACGGCTGGAATCATATTGGATGGCCGGATGACGCCATTGGGCCTAATTTGGATAGGGCGAACGGGCCTTGGGTTAGCGGGCGTAAATGGGCTATATCGAACATGCCGTTAACAAGCTTTCCATGGGCCGCCCGCCACCTTTTGACCAAGTCAAATGGGCCGGCCTTTTCACAGGAATGGGCCTCTGTTGGGCCGTGCCACCTGTCGACGTATCATAGGCGCCTTCTGTCCAATGAGTGGATGACATCTGTCCCAACGATGAGTCGACACGTGTTTCCTCCAGCCAATGATGATTTTACACATGGAAAATCCCCATTGGTCAGGGCTGTTAACGGGTTATCGGACCAAAACCCGACCCGATAGCTTAATGGCGTTCCGTTACGGTGGATGCCACGTGTCGGTCACCCTTGATGAAATCACTTCTGTGACGCGCGATTTATCGTCATGGAAGTGGACACTTCCGTGATGAAAATTTTGGTAATGTCATGGAACACTTCTACGACAGCACAGGTATGACTATCTTGATTCTGTCATAAATTTGTCATGGATGTACATGCATGACAAAAAACGCGACCTACTGTAACAAACACGTATCATCACGGAAGTGTATTTTTTTTTGTAGTGATGATAGGGTGATGCAATTCTATGGTTAACATCATACTTGGCAAGCATTTCACGGAAAGCACCATGAATAAAGTGTGAACCACCATCAGTCATGAAATATCTAGGGACTCCAAACCTTGGGAAAATAACTTCCTTAAGCATTTTAATAGAGGTGTTGTGATCAGCACTACTGGTTGGAATAGGTTCTACCCATTTAGTAACATAATCAACAACAACCAAAATATGTGTATACCCATTAGAGGAAGGAAAAGGTCCCATATAATAAAATCCCCAAACATCAAATGGTTCAACAGCAAGTGAATAATTCATAGGCATTTCTTGATGCTTACCGATATTACCTATTCTTTGACATTCATCACAAGATGAGACATACTTACGGGCATCCTTGAAGAGAGTAGGCCAATAAAATCCAGACTACAATACCTTGTGAGCAGTTCTATCTCTTGCATGATGCCCTCCATAAGCTTCGGAGTGACATTTCCATAGGATTTTTCCCTGTTCATGCTCAAGTACACAACGTCTAATAATACCATCTACTCCTTCTTTATAAAGATGTGGGTCATCCCAAAAGTAGTGTCTTAAATCAAAGAAGATTTTTTTCTTTTGTTGGTAAGTAAAGCTAGGTGGTAAATATTTAGCAACAATGTAATTAGCATAGTCAGCATAACAAGGAGTACAATTAGCAACATTTATTGCAGCTAACTGCTCATCAGGAAAACTATCATCAATAGGAAGTGGGTCATCAAGCACATTTTCAAGCCTAGACAAGTTATCAGCTATGGGGTTCTCACCTCCTTTTCTATCAATAATATGCAAATCAAATTCTTGTAACAAGAGAACCCAACGAATAAGTCTAGGTTTAGCATCTTTATTTTCCATAAGATATTTAATAGCAGCATGGTCTGTGTGAACAGTTACTTTAGAATCAACAATATAAGGTCTAAACTCCAACAATTTGTTTCTTGCAATCTATCTTAGCATTAACTATATTCAAGAAAGGTCTACCAAAGATAATGGGATAGAAGTCATCTTGTAGGGAACCAAGAACAAGAAAATCAGTAGGGTATTTTATTTTCCCACACAAGACTTCAACATCTCTAATAATCCCACAAGGTGATATGGTGTCTCTATTTGCAAGTTTAATAGTGACAGTCTTCTAACTCTGTAGGTGCTATGTCTTTCCTAATTTCTTGATACAAAGTGTAAGGAATAGCACTCACACTAGCACCGATGTCACATAAACCATGATAACAGTGATCTCCTATTTTAACTGAAATGACAGGCAGGCCAACAACTGGTCTATTTTTATCCCTTTTTTCAGGTTTAGCAATTCTAGCAGCTTCTGCACAGAAGTAAATAACATGCCCATATATATCTTCTTCCAAGAGATCTTTAACTATAGCAACATTAGGTTTTACTCTAATTTGTTCATCTGGTTTAGGTGTTCTAACATAGCTTTTGGTAACCACAGTTGAAACTTTAGCATGTTCCTTTATCCTAACAGGAAAAGGGGGTTTCTCAATATAAGCAGTAGGAACAACTGTATCAACATTATAGAGTATAGTTTCTTCTTTAACTGGTACCGGTTCTTTAATTTATTCTTTAATAGGTGGGTGGTATTTAAACCACTTCTCTTTAGGTAGTTCAACATGAGTAGCAAATTATTCACAAAAGGAGGCTACTATCTCAGAGTCAAGTCCATATTTAGTGCTAAACTTTTGAAAAGCATCGGTATCCATAAAATATTTAACACAATCATACTTAAGCTTTATACTTGACTCTTTACCTCCGTCGAGTTCCCAATCTTCAGAGTTGCGTTTAATTCTTTCCAAAAGATCCCACCGGAATTCAATAGTTTTCTTCATAAAAGAACCAGCACAAGAAGTATCCAACATGGTTTGATCATTACGAGAGAGCCGGGCATAAAAGTTTTGAATAATAATTTATCTTGAGAGCTCATGATTGGGGCATGAATATAATATTGACTTAAGCCTCCCCCAAGCTAGAGCGATACTTTCTCCTTCACGAGGCCAAATATTATATATATAATTCCGATCACGATGAACTAGATGCATAGGATAATTTTTTTGGTGGAACTCCAATTTTAAGCGATTCCAATTCCATGATCCAATATCGTCGCATAGCCTATACCATGCCAATGCTTTTACCTTCAAAGATAAAGGGAAAACCTTTTTCATCACCTCATCTCCGGGTAAACCTGCAAGCTTGAACAATCCACAAATTTGTTCTACATATATCAAGTGCATATCAGGATGTTCGGTTCCATCTCCTACATAAGGATTAGCTAGCAGTTGTTCTATCATACCCGAAGGAATTTCATATTCAATATTTTCAGTAGGTGCAGTAGGTTGAGGGGTAGCTAATTGTGGTTCCGTACGAGGTGAAGATACCCCGAACAAACCCCTCAAAGGATTGCTTTCCATAGTAGCAAGTGATAATAAATTTCAGCACACTATATAAATGTTTCCTTACCAAATTCCACTTACCAAAGGCGCTTCACTCCCCGGCAACGACGCCAAAAAATAGCCTTGATGACCCACAAGTATAGGGGATCAATTGTAGCTCTTTTCGATAAGTAAGAGTGGCGAACCCAACGAGGAGCAGAAGGAAATGACAAGTAGTTTCCACTAAGGTAATGTCTGCAAGTGCTGAAACTGTAAGTAGCGAGTAGTTTGATAGCAAGATAATTTGTAACGAGCAAGTAACGATAATAGTAACAAGTATGCAGCAAGGTAGCCCAATCCTATTGAGGCAAAGGACAGGCCAAAATGGTCTCTTATGATAAGCAAAGCATTCTTGAGGTCGGGTACACGGTAATTTCATCTAGTCACTTTCATCATGTTGGTTTGATTTGTGTTCGCTACTTTGATAATTTGATATGTGGGTGGACCGGTGCTTTGGTACTGTTCTTACTTGAACAAACCTCCTACTTATGATTAACCCTCCCTCAAGCATCCGCAACTACGAGAAAAGTATTAAGAATAAATTCTAACCCTAGCATTAAACTCTAGGATCCAATCGGTCCCTTACAGAATAGCGCATAAACTGGGGTTTAAGCACATCACTCTATAATCCATCATCTAATTGCTACTCCACAATGCATTCCCTTAGGCCCAAATATGGTGAAGTGTCATGTAGTCGACGTTCACATGACACCACTAAGGGAATAACAACATACATACTATCAAAATATCGAACACATATCAAGTTCACATGATTACTTGCAACATGATTTATCCTGTGACCTCAAGAACAAAAGTAACTACTCACAAATGATAAACATGTTCATGACCATAGGGGTATTAAATAGCATAATGGATCTGAACATGTAATCTGCCACCAAATAAACCATATAGTAATCAAGTACATGATGTAATCAACACTACTAGTCACCCACAAGCACCAATCTATAGTTCCGGTAACAAGATTGAATACAAGAGATGAACTAGGGTTTGAGATGAGATGGTGTTGTTGAAGATGTTTATGGAGATTGCCCTCCCCAAGATGGGAGAGTTGTTCGTGATGATGACGACGATGATTTCCCCCTCCGGGAGGGAAGTTCCCCCGGCGGAATCGCTCCACCGGAGGGCAAAAGTGCTCCTGCCCAAGTTCCGCCTCGAGACGGCGGTGCTCCGTCCCAAAAGCCTTCTCCTTATTTTTTCTAGGTCAAAATGACTTATATACTAGAAGATGGGCACCGGAGGTGGGCCGAGGAGGCCACAACCCACCGAGGCGCGCAGAGGCTGGGCGCCCAGTGGGTTGTGCCCACCAGTAGCCCCCTATGGTAGTTATTGGCTCCAATATTTCTTAAATAGTCCATGAAAAGTCTCCATGAAGTTTCAGCTCATTTGGAGTTATGCAGAATAGGTAGCTTGACGTAGCTTTTTCAGGTCCAGATTTCCAGCTGCCGGAATTCTCCCTCTTAGTGTGTACCTTGCAAATTATGAGAGAAAAGCATTATTATGGATAAAAACATTATAAATAACAGTAAGAAAATATGATGCCCAGCGATGGCTCTCCTCTCCACCCTCCTCCGTCTCCTCTCCCACCTGCTCCACACCATGGATCTAGCCTATGATTTTCACCATGGAAGGTCTCATACATTGGGATTTCAAGCCTGGCCTTGCGGTTGCAGATCAGGTACATCGATGTTTTGGAGAAACGGTTCATTTTCTCCCTCCTACAACACTAAGGAGTTCTTATTGGTAGTTTCTTTCTCCTCGGCTTCCTTTCCCCTCTCTGAGGATTCAGTGGGCATAGTTCTAAAATTTTGCATTGGTGGCCACCACAAAGGGTTTATGGTTTCTCGGCTCAATGATAGATCTTTTCGTTTCTCAGTGGCGAGTAACAAAGTTGGTCACTTCATTCATGGCCTCAAGGATCATATTTGGCCGGATTTCATTTGTCATTTCCACTTGTTAAATGGCCGTTTCAATGGTTACAAACATTTTGATTCACAATGGCATGCGGACAAGGAACTGCTAGATATCTCCACTAGAAATCCCATGGCGATCAAAACTCATATATGTTCTCCTATGAAGGTTGATACTTTGAGTTCTACATTGGATCACCCTCTCGGAAAATTCAAGTTGGCACCTATTGATTTCATGGCTTTCTCCAACAAACATTTTGCTGAAGCTTCATCTTCCGTCCTAGTTGATCAGGGTGTCAAGGATACGACTCATCCCTTTGTTCATACAAAATTGAATTCAAATTCATTTCAGCCTGACCGTTCACGCTTTGAGTTAATGCAGCGGTATCTCAGGCAGGAGGAATTAGAGGTTGCTCAATCAGGGGCATATATTCTCTTGGGTAGCTTTCAATGCTCTATTAAGGCCCAATACCCGTCTTTACCGCAGAGTTTTCTTAAGTCTGCGTTCAAATATGCACCCCCGCATAAATCTTGGCCTCCCACTCTCAGCTATCAGCATATGGCAGATCTGGCACAAGCCCACTATTCAGAGGAGGATATCAAGGAAATATCCGCTAATTGGGCCTCCCTCTACTCTAAATGCCTCCAATGGGGCCATAAAAATATTTCATGCCAAGCCCGGTTAATCTGGCATTAAATGCTCCACACTTGATCACAAGTCTTTTAATTGCCCTCTGCATGCACCACATCAGCCTACTTTTAGTCAACAATCGCTTCACACCGGGAATCACTTCAATCAACACGGCAATTATGCACCCTTGGTTCCTCCTCGCCGTATCAAGCAAAAGAGCTCAACCGTGCGATGTGCATCGTGTGGTTTCTATGGGCATGCGGAGTGCCAGTACCTTCGAAAAATCCTATCCCAAAAACAGAAGTGGGTCCCCAAATCATCTCTAGTTGCCCGTTCTACCCCTCACGCTATGTCCTCCACCTTGATTGCCCAAACGCCACCCCTCTGCTACACTCCACCGCTCCCTGCCACCACTCTGCATTCACCACCATTGACGTCGCCATCTACCATCTCGTCGACTATGGCGAATTACCCTCTGAATCCCGTCCCCTTCCTGCCGTCGGGCTTTGCGGTGGAACCCGGCCTTGTGGACCGCCTGGTGAGGTCAGGAATGGTGGTCGGTCCAATCACGCCTCTCAACCACGACTTCTTGGCCATCGCGGAGGCCAGCCATTATGTTCCCCTCCATCAACGGGCTGCCATTCGCACTCAAGTTAAAGGTTTGCTTCACGAGGCTCGGCTCTTTACTACTGAATCTAGTGACCATCCATTCGGAATAGGGGTTTTGGTTTCGTGGATTCTTTCATGCGTGACACTGTTGTCGCCACTCCCATGGAACTGGAAGACGAAGATCTGTTGATTTCCTTTGTGCCCCACAATGAAGCCCTGAACAGACGTACAACTTATTTTGAGCCGGAGATTTGGCTTATGTTCTTTGGTTTTCCCTATGATTACCAAATGGATTATTACATCACCAAGGCTCTAGGGGGATATGGTTCTATGGTCTCATGGTACAATCCTCAGCAGGACAGACGTTTCATCCTTCTCATGGCTCGCGTGATCCGTTTGAATTTGATTCCAAAGAGCTTTGTGGTTTGGCAACTTGGAGGAGCTCGTGACTGCTGGGCAGTTCAGGTTACTATCTTACGCAACAATGATTGGAATGGTTTGTTACCTGAAGTGCTCCCTGCTGGAGAGGAACCACCACCACCTGACGGCAATCCACACCCGCAATTCGGCCCTGAGCTTACTGCAGAGCAGCTGTATCAACAACAGGTGCACAACTGGCTGGTGCAAAATGATGCACCCCCCAATGGCGCTCCACCCAATAATGCTGCACATCAAGCTGGTCAAGCTCACAATGGAGGATGGGGTGCTTGGCCACTACCACATGCACCCCCATGCCACCTCATCTTATGAACTATCAAGCATGGCTCGCTTCCCAGGGTCTTACTGTGATGCATGGAGTGGTTCCTGAGAACAACATCTCTGACAATCCAATGCAAGCTTGGCACGATTGTTACTTTCTCTGATGTTAGTTCATCTACTCAGTTAGACTTGCTCATTATTCCAGCGTTTACTGATCGCAACTTCTCTCCTTCTATGCCCAACCAATTTGCCCCTGAGCCAAAAGATGACATCATGCTTACCATAACTATGGATATTCATGGACAAGGTATGAGGTTTGGTCTTTGTGCCCAGGGCAATGATCTGTTGTCCATCATGTTGGCTGATCCTGTTCCTCGTCAGCAACTAAACAACACCATGTTTCATGCTCTTCGTCCTTGGCTTGCTTCAAGGGGTTCGTGGGCTGATGGTTATGGTTTTCATCAAGAGGTTTATCTTGTTGAGGTTCAGGTGTTCGCCAACTCTGACGGTTTGCAGTTTCTTCAGACTGTAAGGCTTGTCTCTGGCCCTGAATCTTCTGTGTTTATTGAGGAAGTTGTTGATGGCAACATCGCGATGATTGATGCTGGTACTGAATCTTCAATTATCATTCGAGAAGCTGTTGAGGCCCCACCTGCTGAGATTGATGGCTCTGTTGATCCTCATTCTAAACCTACTGACACCCTGGCTTCTTACTCTGTTGATGAAACTGAATCTCCTCTTAAGCACCTGGTGGACTGTCATTCTGAAACTCAGACTGGGCTTCTGCAGCTCACTTCTGGAGTGACCTTTGACCAACAGCAAGATGAAAGTTCAACTGCTCATAAGCGCAAGGGCGAGCTGCCGGCTCCTCCTATTGATATCTCCAATCTTAGGTGCAGCACTCGATCAAACAAGTATGATGCTTTTCGTACAACCTCTCTGTATGAAGCTCGCCCCACCAAGTCTAAGGTGAAGCCGTGCTTCATACCCTCGGCTGTGACTGCTGTTGTTGCTCTATCTTCACAGGCACCTTCTTCTGATGCAGTTCCTCCTCCTACTACTATCACCACTATGCAGACCATTGGTACACAGCTTTGTGCCATCCCAGCTGAGGAGCTTTCTACTGCCGCGCTCACTGAAGACAAGTCTGGCCCTAGGGCCTCTGCTTAAGTGAACTACCGTCTCTCTTTTACTTTCAGTTAATGGCACTCTTTTAGAACTGGAATGTTTTTGTTGGAATATTCGCGGTCTTAATTCCCCCAAAAAACAGTTAGCATTTTCTAATGCCATCCAAAGTAGTGGTTGTGCGATCATTTGCTTGCAAGAAACGAAGATGATGACTTTTTATGCCACAACGCTTAAAGCTTTGTGTCCTAAACGCTTTGATACATATGCTTTCGTTCCCTCTATTGGCGCCTCGGGAGGTTTAGTGACGATTTGGAACAGTAGTGTATTCACTGGCTCTATTATTACTGAAGAGCAATTTGCGCTAGGGATCAACTTCACTTCCACCCAAAATGCCCATAGTTGGAATCTAGTATACGGGCCTTGCCAAGGGGAGCAACGGGCAAAGTTTACACAATGGCTTTTTGATCTTCACATCCCCTCGTCCGAAGATTGGTTGCTCCTCGGTGACTTCAACTATATCCGTGCTCCTGATAATTGTAATATACCTGGGGGAAACTCGCAAGACATGTTCACTTTCAATGATTTCATTCGTTCCTAAGAGCTTACTGAACTTCCAATCAAAGGTTGAGCCTATACTTGGTCCAACATGCAACTTAATCCGCTTCTTAAACAACTTGATTGGTTCTTCACCACCCACAATTGGACCACCTCATTCCCTAACACCTTGGTAAATCCTTTGGGCCGCCCGGTGTCTGACCACACTCCTTGCACTGTGGTTATACAAACAAAAATACCATGGAGCAAACTCTTCAGATTTGAGTCATATTGGATTGCCCATCCGGGTTTCATGGATGTTGTTGATCGGGCCTGGAATAAACCGGTTAAGTTTGGCAAAAACGAAAATGTTGCATCCATTCTTTGTCAAAAACTCAAAGCAGTGCGACATGCTCTTAGCCAATGGAGCAAGAATATCTCTCGTCTAAAGGTTGCCATAGAAAACACCAACAAAGCCATCTTCGAGCTTGACACCGTTGAGGAACGCAGGCCTCTTACATTGCCTGAAGGTAATTTTAGGATCATTCTCAAACGTGATCTCATTAGATTACTCCAATATCAGAAAGATTACTAGAAGAAAAGATGCACCATTCGTTGGATCAAATTTGGGGACGAGAACACAAAATTCTTCCAGACCGTGGCAACAGAGAGATTCAGACGTAAATGCATTGCAACTTTGAAATCTGATCAAGGCATAATTGTGGATGATCACGCTGGAAAATAAACCATACTCTTTGAGGCTTTCAAACAACGCATAGGTACTCGATCAACCCCACACATGAAATTCAATCTATCGACCCTCCTCAGACAAGATGTAGACTTTGACAGCCTGACCACCCCCTTTTCTCACGCCGAGGTGGATGCAGTTATAAATGAAATGCCACCTGACAGGGCCCCCGACCCCGATGGCTTCAATGGAGCCTTTTTCAAAGCTTGCTGGCATATCATCAAGTCCGATTTCTATCAGTTGTGTGATGAGTTTCATAAAGGTGATCTTGGCCTTGAAAGTCTGAATTATGGTTATATCACTCTCATACCGAAGAATAACTTGCAAGAAACAGTCAATGACTTTCGGCCGATCGCATTGCTTAATTGTTGCCTTAGAATGATAACCAAGATCCTGGCTAATCGACTCCAGAAGATCATCTTGCAAATAGTTCATCGCAACCAATACGGCTTCCTCTGAGGGAGATCCATCCATGACTGCCTAACGTGGGCGTTTGAATACATACATCAATGTCAGACTTCGCAGAAAGAAGTGATCTTGCTCAAACTTGATTTCTCCAAGGCATTTGACACCATCCAACCCTCAGCCATGCCTGAAATTATGAAAAAACATGGGGTTTAATGACACATGGCTTAGATGGATCTGATGTACCTTTTCCTCTAGTCGATCCTCAGTACTGCTCAATGGCACCCCTGAAAAAATCTTTCATTGCTTATGTGGTGTTCGAAAAGGTGACCCGCTGTCTCCTCTGATCTTTGTCTTTGCCGTGGATCTTCTCCAGACTGCAATCAATAATGCTTTGCATAAAAACCTCTTGGACTACCCCATCCGACCAGTTAATAATGGTGATTATCCGGTCATCCAGTACGCTGACGACACAATTATAATCATGCTGGCATGCCTGAACCAAGCACAAACCATCAAAGACATCCTTACTGACTATGCCATGTCCATTGGACTCAAGATCAACTTTCATAAATCTACTCTTGTGCCAATCAACACCCCCGCTGGCAAGTGCAATGATCTGGCCGCTCTCTTTGGTTGCAATGTAGGTGTTATGCCATTCACGTACCTTGGGCTTCCCCTGGGCACCACCAGACCATCTATCCAAGATATGACGCCTTTGGTTTGCAAAGTAGAGAGGAATATCACTGCCTCCATGTCCCTGATGTCCTATGCAGGCAAGCTGGCCCTCATGAACTTGATGATCACCTCTTTGATTATGTTTTCGATGGGCACCATTCGATTACCCCCCAAAATCTTGGTTCAACTAGATAAGATCAGAAGACATTACTTGTGGAGAAAAAGACTGATGATGGGGTCAAATGCAACTCTCTCGCAGCCTGGGACATGGTTTGCAGACTGAAGAAGAGTGGAGGCTTAGGGATAATTAACTTACGAGTCCAAAACGAAGCCTTGCTGCTCAAGTTTCTGCACAAGTTCTACAACAGACAGGATATACCCTAGGTAAATTTAATTTGGGAATCCTACTACAACAGCTCTGTCCCCCATGCCCAAGACACTTGTGGTACCTTTTGGTGGAAGGATCTGATCCACCTCATGCCTATCTACAGAGGAGTAACAAAGGTTCAGATTGGAGATAGATCATCGGCGCTTTTCTGGAAAGACAACTGGAACCAATCTATTTACGCCTGTAGCGACCCGACCTCAAACGGTCAAGTCTCTGTGCTTTAGTGTCATCCCTGGATCGGTAATGCTGACACACACAGTACTCGAAGGATTTATAACAGAGTAGCAATCACACACTTATTACATCGAATGTCTCCAAAGAGAACTTATTACAATAAATATGGCTTAAGGCCATCTAATACGATAACAACGGAAGGCTTGGAAGATAAAGTGAGTCCATCAACTCCAACGGCATAGCTGAGCTGCACGCCAACGACCTAACGAACCTTACTCCTCGTCTGAAAAGTCTGCAACATAACACGCTGCAACCTGAAAATGGGTCAGCACATGGAATATGCTGGAAATGTAACACAGTAGAGCAAGAACCGAATAATGCTATCACTACATGCATATATGGCTGGTGGAAAGCTCTATGGTTATAGTTTTTGTGAAAAGCCAATTTTTCCCTACAATGAAGGAATATATTTTAATTTAACTATCATGGTAGTTGAAACATCATTGAGAAGGTTTCTCCAACTCAATCCCAATTAAAGTAATCATTAACCCAACAATATTAATTTAAAGAGTGATGAGATAATTAAGATACTCCAAGTACTAGATACTCAAGATTGTCCATAACCGGGGACACAGCTAACCATGATTAGATTGTACACTCTGCAGAGGTTTGCGCACTTTTCCCCACAAGACTCGATCTCCTCCGTTGGATTTCTCGCACTATAGGGTGTTTGAGAAACGGATGACCGAGACACAGTCTTTCAGAAACATTAACTCTCTACTCCGGGTAGACCATACCAAACCTACAACCCACTACCTGTTGATCTACCTCTTCGGGAGCTTCACGTAACTTACTCAACTATGCTAGAGCCCATAATAGCTTGTGGTTGCACACGGAAGTTTCTAGCATGAATCATCTCAGTTCCCTTTGAGCCTGGGTGGCGGTCCATAGGAAAATCACACGGAACCCCGGGATTTCCAAAAAATACAGACAACACTGGGTTCTCCAGGTGCCTCAATCCACCCAGATGTGTATTCAAGTTGCCACCTTAAGTTGAACCATTAATTAACAATCTCACATCTGTCATGGATTTCACTCACCCAAACCACGTCTACGAGCATAGCATAGCAATATAAGCAACGCGTAGAAGTAGCTCCCAAGGGTTTGAATGTAACAGGGCAATAGGTTCTACCTCATCAACTAATTTCCAACCCACATGTTAATGACATCCTAATCATGCAATGTTTGAGGATTGAAACTAATGCATAAAAACTGGGTATGGAAAAAGTATGATCAATGTGTTACTTGCCTTGCTGACGATCTGCAAAACCTATGGACTCGTAGTAGCACGCTTCGCACAAAAACTCAAATAAGAGAGATTGACCGGAAAGTTCAACTTAAGAACTCCGGTTTGCAAAAAGAATCAAATCAAACGGAGCGACGAAACTCAAGCGGCGAAAGAAACAAGATCCGTTTACTAATCTGAACTAAAGTCAAATTTTACAGTACCAAAATCTTGTTTAAGTTGATTAAACAGAAAGAGGGTCTCCAGACGAAGATCTAGGCGCTTGAATCGCCTGATTCCGATAAACGAGCGAAAAGACAAACTGAAACGAAAATCGGATCAGAAATCGCGATTGAGAATAATCGCGGAAAAAATCCGAAAAAAGAAAAATGACGAACAGGCTAACGAACGAACGTTTGTTGTCTGTAACTAACGGGCGAAAAACCGTTCGTTAAAACGAACATATGGACGGGTGTCCGTTAAATAGAAGAACCGGGAAAAACCGGCGAATCGAAAAAAAACGAATCTAGGGTTTTTCTAAAAAACCGAATCGGTTTTCTAAAAAAACGGCGGCGGCGAAACAATGAGTACCTCTTGGCGAGACTCCAGGCGGGCTCGGGCGGGGGCGGCGGTTTCTGAACAGCGAGGCGGCGGCGGCGCAATGGCGGGCATGGCGGCGGCGGCGAGGCGCTGGAGGTGGCGGTGGCTCGGGCGGGCGGGGTTTGGTGGTGGTGGCGGGGCTCGGGCGGCATATATAAAGGCGGGCGGGGTGGCTTGGCGGAGGGCAAAGCGGCGGCGGTGGAGGAGTCCGGCTCAGACTCTGAGTCGGCGGTGGCGCAGCGCCACAGTCTCCAGCAGGAGGCTCATGGCGTGAGGTGATGGGCGGCCGGTGGGTTTCGACCCGATCGGTAGCTGGAAGTATTTTTTAAACAATTCCGCCGAACAGAAAATAAAACCTAGAAAATAGAATAAAAATCCAAAAATGCCAAAACAAACTTTCACCGTCTAAATATAATATTAGAACGAGATGAACATTTTCTTGGCCCTAAAATGCAATTTTGAAAATGTGCAATTTTTCTAATGCAAATAAAATTGCAATAAAATCAAATATTTGATTTTAATATTTTCCTCCAATATTTCAATTATTTTGGAGAAGTCATATTATCTCCTCTCATATATTTTAATATGAAATATTTTCGGAGAGAAAAATAGTTAGAACCAAAAATCCACGTTTCAATATTTGATAAAAATCAAATATGAAACCCGGAAAATCCCCAACTCTCTCCGAGGATCCTTGAGTTGCTTAGGATTTAGAGGATCGCGAAACGAAAATGCAATAAAATATGATATGCATGAATGACCTATGTATAACATTCCAAATTGAAAATTTGGGATGTTACAACGCCGAACAATACCCTAGAGGTTTTTCCTATACATTAAATGAAGATGCCTCGGTCAAAGACCTCCTGACTGCAGCCGACCTGCACGCCAACTTTCACCTCCCACTCTCAATCCAGGCAAGAGAGGAGTTGAGGCAAATTCAATCTGAGGTGGCCGCAATTGCCCCACTTGACACACATGACACCTAGAAATGTGTTTGGGGAGGTGACAGTTTCAAAACCACCGCATACTACAGCTTCTTCTTTAGAGATGTGGTTGCTCACGAGGCTTTTAGCTGGCTATGGAAAGCCAAATGCACCCTGAAAATCAAGGTCTTCGGCTGGTTCCTCCTCTCTGATCATCTAAACACCAGAAACATGCTCAACCGAAGGCACTATAACATTGGCTCCAACCTGGACTGCCTCCTCTGCGGTCAGCATATTGAAGAGATCGTGGAACATTTCTTCTTTCATTGTGTTTTCAGCCAAGAATGTTGAAGAATTCTTGGATTCCACTGGTCCACACACTATCATAGACTATAGCTGATTAGCCACCAGAAAAACCAATATCCTAGGAGGTTGTGGATGGATATTTTCTTGATATCAGCTTGGAGCCTCTGGAAAGAACGCAACAATCACCATTTTAGGAAAGTGAAGCCTTGAGTGACAGCTTGGAAACAAAGATTCAAATCTGACTTCTACAATCTTAGATATAGGGTGCATCACTCAAAAGTGCAGTTCATTACTGCCTTAATAGATTCCATACACTGATTAGGTTCTCTGGTTGTAGCTATAAATAGCTCTTTAGACTTTACCACCCCCATGTAACATTCTCACTATGTAAGTTGTAAAATACTCTCATTCTAATATACATGCAGTAGGAGCCTTTCCTACTGTCCTTACAGTAAAAAAAACATGATGCAAAATGGATGTATCATCTTCCTTGTCCAACGTCAACAATTTTGGCATATAATATTTTGATGGGGGCTCACAATCGTAAAATATTTCCAATATAGTGTATTTGTATGTGAAAGTTCTCTTCCTTCTACTAATCATTCATGAATTGCTTGTATGACCAATATTGTGATTGTCAAGCTTCAAAATATTTCACTTTCTAAACCCAATGTAAAGCTACCACTAGGCATGATATAATTTCAAGTTCATGATATTCAATTCATTCAACAATTTACTCATAGAATATAAGTGAAGCACAAGAGTAAATGACAAGCTACTCCAAAAAGATATAACTGAAGATAAAGCGAGTAGTTATGTAAATGGGTAGCTATTTGAGGACTATCTCTTATTTAAAAGTTTCAGATCTAAGTATTTTATTAAAACAACAAGCAAAACAAACAAAATGACATTCCAATAATAGCACACATCATGTGAAGAAGCAAAAACTTAGGCTCAACCGATACTAACCGATAATTGTTGAAGAAGAAAGGTGGGATGCCTGATAGAGGCAAAAGTGTCCCGTCTTTCGATGAGATGGTGGCTGTCGTTTTGGAGGAAGTCGACTTTGACGATCCGACTACAAACGTGTGAGGACGTCGCGTCTTAGCAATCGCTAAACCAACCCCGAGAGGTTATTGACCACGCCGGAGCACGATCAACGTGACCACGAAGGTCTGTTTCCTGCAGGCAAACGAAGAACAAGCAAGAAACTAAGATTGCAATCTGGATATTGCGAATATAAGAGGAAAGCTTTATTGATCAAGGTGGGGTTATGTGACGCCTTTGTCTGGTCGTTGAACACAAACGAAGTACGCAAAGTTGCACCTATGGCGAACTTTTAATCTAAACAAAACCCAAAGTCTAAACAATGCCCTAAGGGCTATATATATGGAGGAAGAGGAGGGAATTTCGTGGCCCTTGGAGGAGGGGTCCGAAACCAACCCTAACTCTTGTTTCCCCACACATACGGACTCTAAAAACAACCTATACTTAAGTATTTCGAAAATACATGGGCCTGGCCTAATAATAAGGTGACGCAACACCTAGAATAGCATCCGGACGAAATTTATGATGTTGCATCTTGTATATTTCATCCAAGGCTTCATGCACTCCTTATGGTGGCTTCAAAGTCCTGAAATCATCACTTGTAACTCCGTTCTTGCTCCCCTTGCGCATGCCATCATCTCCGTGCTTGGTCTGGCTCCAGATTCCATCCCTCTTATCCATGCCAGGCCCTTCATTTGTAAGCAAAACAAATGTATCCAATTTAGGCAGCATCATATTCTCATGAACATTAGAATCATTACCAAGAAACGAAATTACCTGATAATTTAATTGGCATGCGCGAGCTCTAGTAATTGGTCCAGTATGTATAGCAGTAGGGGCTGTGGGTGTAACAATGGTATTGATGTCCTCATCATCCTCCCCTTCTTGAAATGAAGTCGTCCTCGACGAAAGTTCATCTTCCTCTCCCAAATAAGGCTTCAAATATGCAATGTTAAAAGTGGGACTAACCCCAAAATCTGCAAGCAGCTCAAGTTTATATACATTATCATTTATTTTCTCTAACACCTTAAATGGACCATCAGCACGTGGCATTAGCTTTGATTTGCGCAAATTAGGAAACCTATCCTTATGCAAATGTAACCAAACAAGATCTCCAGGTGCAAAGACAACATGTTTTCTACCCTTATCTCCGACAAGTTTATATTTAGCATTCATACGCTCAATGTTTTCCTTAGTTAACTCATGCATTTTTAAGATCAATTCAGCACATTGTTTAGCATCAAAATTAACCTTCTCCGAAGATGGAAGAGGCAACAAATCAATAGGTGCACGAGGTAGGAAACCATACACAATTTCAAAAGGGCACATCTTAGTAGTAGAATGCAATGAACGATTATAAGCAAATTCAATATGAGGCAAGCATTCTTCCCATATTTTCTTATTATTCTTCAAAACATCCGTAAGCATAGTAGACAATGTTCTATTGACTACTTCAGTTTGTCCATCGGTTTGGGGGTGACAAGTAGTACTAAAAAGCAGTTTAGTCCCTAACTTAGCCCATAAAGATCTCCAAAAGTGGCTAAGAAATTTAGTATCATGATCTGAAACAATAGTATTTGGCACATCATGAAAGCGAATAATTCCACGAAAGAACAAATCAGCAACATTAACAGCATCATTGCTTTTATGACATGGTATAAGGTGTGCCATTTTCGAGAATCTATCCATGACAACAAATATGCTATCCCTCCCCATCTTTGTTCGAGGTAAACCTAAAACAAAGTTCATAGATATATCTTCCCAAGGAACACTAGGTACGGGCAAAGGCATATATAAACCATGAGGATTGGGTCGTGACTTAGCTTTTTGACATGTAGTGCAGCGAGCAACAAAACGCTCAACATCCCGTCTCATCTTTGGCCAAAAGAAATGTGTAGCAAGTATATCCTCCGTCTTCTTCACGCCAAAGTGTCCCATTAGTCCTCCATGCGCCTCCTACAACAACAAAAGACGAACAGAGCTAGCTGGAATGCATAGCTTGTTAGCACGAAACATAAATCCATCATTAACAACGAACTTGTTCCATGTTCTACCTTCTTTACAATTCTGCAATACATCTTTAAATTTAGCATCTTGCACATATTGATCTTTGATGGTCTCCAAACCAAATATTTTGAAGTCAAGTTGTGAAAGCATAGTATAGCGATAAGACAATGCATCAGCAATAAAATTTTCTTTACCCTTCTTGTGTTTAATGACATAAGGGAAAGTCTCAATGAATTCAACCCATTTAGCATGTCTACGATTCAGTTTAGCTTGACTTCTAATATGTTTCAAAGATTCATGATCAGAATGTATAACAAATTCTTTGGGCCATAAATAATGTTGCCACATTTCTAAAGTCCGTACAAGAGCATATAATTCTTTATCATAAGTAGAATAATTCAGACTAGGCCCACTCAATTTTTCAAAAAAGTATGCAACAGGTTTGCCATCTTGTAATAACACACCTCCTAATCCAATTCCACTAGCATCACATTCAAGCTCAAAAGTCTTATTAAAATCAGGAAGTTGGCGTAAAGGAGCATGTGTCAACTTATCTTTCAATACCGTGAAGGCTTCTTCCTGTGCGGTACCTCAAATAAAAGGCACATCCTTCTTTGTAAGCTCATTGAGAGGTGCAGCAATGGTGCTGAAATCTCTCACAAAACGCCTATAGAATCCAGCGAGGCCAAGAAAACTCCTCACTTGTGTGACCGTTTTGGGCTGCGGCCAACTCTCAATAGCTTCAATCTTGGCTTCATCAACTTCAATTCCCTGTGGAGTAACAACATAGCCAAGAAAAGATACTCGGTCGGTGCAGAAGGTGCACTTCCCAAGGTTACCAAACAAACTTGCATCACGTAGAGTAATAAAAACAGCACGTAAATGTTCCAAATGTTCCTCCAAAGATCTGCTATAAATTAGTATATCATCAGAATAGACTACCACAAATCGTCCAATGAAAGCACATAAAACTTCGTTCATTAGTCTCATGAAAGTACTAGGTGCATTAGTTAACCCAGAAGGCATGACTAACCACTCATATAAACCAAACTTAGTTTTAAATGCTATTTTCCATTCATCTCCCAATTTCATACGAATTTGATGGTATCCACTGCGCAAATCAACTTTGGAGAAAATTGTAGAGCCACTCAATTCATCAAGCATATCATCTAGCCTAGGAATAGGATGACGATAACGAATAGTAATATTATTAATGCCTCTACAATCAACACACATACGCGACGTACCATCCTTTTTAGGCACTAGTATAATAGGAACAACACAAGGACTAAGAGATTCGCGTATGTAACCTTTGTCGAGCAGCTCCTGTACTTGACGCATAATCTCTTTCGTCTCCTCTGGATTGGTACGGTATGGTGCACGGTTGGGTAGCGATGCACCGGGAATTAAGTCAATTTGATGCTCAATCCCTCGAATAGGTGGTAATCCGGTGCACGTCTTGTGGGAAGGCGTCAGCGAACTCTGCAAAATGTTAGTGACAGTAGAGGGCAAAGAGGAAGGCACGTCCTCGAATGAAAATAATACCTCTTTGCACACAAAAGCATAGCAAACAGATTTGCTAAAATATAGCTCATCAATATTAAATTTTGTGGCAAGTAAACATGCACTTTTCAATTTAATTTCAGGAGCAACACTAGATGGTTTATTATTAGGTTTCATTTGTTGCTCAAATTCTTTTGCCACAATCTGATTTTCACTCTTATTTTTCTCCTGTTTTGCTTTATTAGCTCTATTAATATCATCTTTCAAAATGGATTCAGGAGTCATAGGAAGCAACGTAATATGGCTATCCTTATGAACAAGAGTATACTGATTATTTCTACCATGGTGTACAGAATTTTTATCAAATTGCCATGGTCTACCAAGCAATAAGGAACATGCTTTCATGGGTACCACATCACAATCAACATAATCAGCATATGTAGAGATACTGAAATGCACACGAACAATACGTGTTACCTTAACCTTGTCGCTGTTGTTGAACCATTGGATGTAGTAAGGATGTGGATGTGGTCTTGTGGTGAGAGATAGATTCTCCACCATCTCCATGCTAGCCAAGTTGTTGCAGATCCCTCCATCTATGATGACGCAAACATAACGTTCCTTCGCAACTCCCTTTGTATGGAACAAATTATGCCTCTGATTTTGCTCAGCTTGTATGACTTGCACACTCAAAACACGTTGCGCAACTAAACATTCATACCTGTCAGCATCTTCAGGAGCCATGTATTGCGTCTCATGATCAGAATCATCTCCACCGTGTTCTTCATGTGTAATAAGAGCCAAAGTCTCCTCATCATAGTCACTAGCGAACTCATACCCACCATCCTCAGTAGCAATCATCACACGCTAAGTTTTGCATTCTCTCGCAAAATGTCCTCTTCCCTTACAACGACAACAAATAATATCACTTGTGTGCCCTGTTGACGCCATGGAAGAAGAAGAGCTCTGCGCAGGCCCGGCAGGTGTGCTCTTGGCAGAAGTGGTGGTTGTGCCTGCTTTCTTGTATCACGGCTCGAGGTAACAGCTGATGGATGTGTCGGTGCAGTAGAATGTGTGGAAGTACATGATGCACGCGGTGTCCATGATGAAGGTCGACCTGCAAAAAAGTTAGTCCGCGCCAATGCCTGTCGATCCTGCACTTCACGTTCAGCTTTACAAGCAAGATGGAATAAACGAGTGATATTATTATAATCCTTATACTCTAGAATGGTCTGAATCTCTCTATTTAATCCACCCATATAACGCGCAAGCATAGCTTCATTCTCCTCAACAATACCACATCTAATCATGCCAGTTTGTAATTCCTGATAATATTCTTCTACAGAATTTTTTCCTTGTCTTAAGCGCTGCAATTTTTGAAGTAATTCACGTTGATAATATGGTGGAACCCAACGATTACGCATAGCAGTTTTCAAAGCAGCCCAAGTAGCTGGAATAGGATATAATCTACAATGTTCAGACCACCAAACACATGCAAAACTAGTGAAAGCACAAACAGCAGTAGGAACACGTCTCTCCTCGGGATATTGTAAACATGTAAAACGTTGTTCAGTTTCTAACTCCCAAGTAAGATATATATCAGGAACATATCTACCCTCCAATGGTGAATATTCAATTTCAGTTTAGGAAGATGGTCATGATCTCGTACCTCATGTGGTGGTGCATCCCTACCATTGCGATGATATGCATGAGGACGACCTGGTGGTGGTGGTGCTGGTGGTTGCACGTAGTTCTGATTTTGATCAACCTCATCCTTGTAATGGTCCTCCACTTTTGCAGTAGCAGCAGGGGCTACAGAAGCATCAACACCAGGTACAGCAGCTCCAGAAGTTTGACCATCCTCAAGAGGAACACGCTTCGCTCGTTCGAACTGATTCGGAAGGGGGCGTTGTTGTTGTCGTTGTAGAGGTGCGATAGGTGCAGCCGGCGGTGGTGGTGGAAAACGCGAAAGCAATTCAGCAAACTTGTTATCGAGCTTTGTTTCAAACGTCTTCTCCATGCCATCTATCTTCTCCATGGCCTCTTCAAATCTGTTCAGCACATATTGCACCTGTCCAGTCATCATTCACTGAAACTTATCATGAAGCTCCTTGTTCGTCAATTTCTCCCAGTCAGTCCCGTCGGCTTGTGATCCTGGCATGGTTAGCAGCAATAGAAACACAGAAGAATATGATCCTACAGACTACTAACAAGTGGTGGTGGTGGCGGGTGTCACAAATCCGTCAAGCAAATCTCAAATTCTTACCAGTTCTTACCCAGCAGCAGGCGGTGATCGGCAACCGATGTAGTCAAAACTCTCAAAACTTGGATAGAGCGATTACCAGGGAGAGTCAAACGCACGATGTAGATGTATGTAGAGCTGGGAAGGCTTATAATATGGTAGCAAAAAGGGTCAGCAATAATCAATTTAGAGATGCAAAGTTGAATAAGCGCTCAACGACGATCTTGTCTTTGGTCCTAGGCTGAACCGTGCTAGAGACGCGAGCCTAGAACACTAACAAAATCACGGCGCTGCACGTAAACAAGGGAAAAGCACACTCTGGATTTTTTTCGCTCTTTTTTTTGCACTCTTTTTTTGGGCTCCTCTTTTTTTTGCGAAAAATCACTATTATGGCGAGTGTCTTAAAACTCTTCCCAGGTCAAACTAACAGGATGGGCACAAAATTTTCTTGACAAATTTTTTTTTGAAAATCAGGGCAGCGACAATGAAAAAGTGCGACAAAATTTCACTATGATGGCGAGTGTCTCAAAAGACTCAGAAAAGCCTAAAAATAGGATAGGGAAAAAATATTTTCGGTCGCTGAAATTTTGGCCTAAAAACTGCCCGGGGGTCTCTAGACTCTTTTTTTTCGAAACCTACTCAGGCAAGGAAACACGAATCAGAATTTAGATGGATCTCGAAAACAAACCTAATATGAAAGGAACTCGGATTGGTGGTGGTACATGGCAGCGGTGGTGGTAGCGATGGTAGTATATGGATATGGATCGGTGGTGGTATATGGATACGGATTTGGAGCGGTGGTGGTAGGTGGCAGGGGCGATGATGATGGTGCGGCAGCGGTGTGACAACTTATGACCAGAACTCGAAACTCTAAAAGACTAGACGCTAAGACCAGCAACTTGACACGACGATGCAACCGCAAATTCAACAAAGCAAAATACTGAAAAGACTATGCACAGGCTCAGACTGGTTCGGATGGGATGAACTAACCCTAATTTTTTTTCGCTTTTTCATGGACTATAGGTATGAAGAACAGACTCGATCTAAACTATGAAAAACTGTAAAATCTCACCGAGCAACCTGGAAATCTGGTACCACTTGATAGAGGCAAAGGTGTCTCGTCTTTCGATGAGATGGTGGCTATCGTTTTGGAGGAAGTCGACTTTGACGACCCGACTACGAACATGCGAGGACGTCGCGCCTTAGCAATCGCTAAACCAACTCCGAGAGGTTATTGACCACGCCGGAGCACGATCAACCTGACCACGAAGGTCTGTTTCCTGCAGGCAAACGAAGAACAAGCAAGAAACTAAGATTGCAATCTGGATATCGCGAATATAAGAGGAAAGCTTTATTGATCAAGGTGGGGTTCTGTGACACCTTTGTCTGGTCGTTGAACACAAACGAAGTACGCGAAGTTGCAGCTATGGCGAATTTTTAATCTAAACAAAACCCAAAGTCTAAACGATGCCCTAAGGGCTGTATATATGAAGGAAGAGGAGGGAATTTCGTGGCCCTTGGAGGAGGGGTCTAAAACCAACCCTAACTCATGTTTCCCCACACATACGGACTCTAAAAACAGCCTATACTTAAGTATTTTGATGTAGCGACCCGACCTCAGACGGTCAAGCCTCTGTGTTTCTGTGCCATCCCTGGATCAGTATGCTGGCACACACAGTACATCAATGTATATATCAAAGTGCAATCACATGTATAAATAACGTAAAACTGATATATACCTCATAAGTCACAGCGGAAACAAATAGTCGGGTGTGGAGTCCCATCAACACCATCGGCAGATTGAGTGTAGACCGTAGTACATGCCGTATTCTTACTCGTCGGAAGAAAGTATCGCAACATGATACGTTGCAGCCGTGTAGGTCATTACATTGAATGTACCGGCAAGATCACAACATGAGAAAGCAGATGATAAAACTATATCTGTATGCAATATGGCTTTGTGGCTCGTGTGCGAGTTTTGTTTGCGTAAAAGCTGATTTTATTTTCCCTACAACAAAGGAATATCGAGTCTGTACTATGGAGTTTCTATCATGACATGGTTCCGCCAACCGATGTCTCATAGCCCAAAATCATCATAAGTTGCCCACAATTAAGTTATCAATCCGGTGTTGAGAGTTCCGAGATAGATCCAAGTCGAGGCTCAGATTGTCCGTAACGGGGACACGGCTAATCGATTAGGTTTTAACCCTCTGCAGAGGTTTGTACACTTTACCCGCAAGATTTGATCCCTCTTTTACGTTCTCGCTTGAGGTGTTTGAGAACAAGATGACCAAACATGGTCTTCGAAGAGTTCCCCGACCACTGTCCGGTGCTCATTCAATCCTACCGTAGTTCTACATCTGCTAGCACCGTCCTAGCCGAGTCACAACTAGGGTCAACCAAGCCGAGCCCATAGTGACTTGCGGTTGCACAGTAAGCTTCGGGCATGAAGTATTCTTCCGTCTCTTTGAGTCTGGGTGAAACTTTCCGCAAGATGTCATGGCGCTTCTCCATGCATCCCGGCCAACCACTGGATTCTCCAGGTGCCCGTCAACCATCCTTCACCCAGAGTGTGTATTGAATTCTTGTCTCGAGTCTTGAAGTCTTGAGGCCTTGAAGATCAGTCCTTGCAGATTCCATCATGGAGTTATCGTCATTGGCGTAGATCCTCCATCTCACACCACTCCCGAGCACTCATACAAAACCCGTCTACTATAGCGTAGCATTAAAATAAAATATCGTCCGGGCTTGGTAACAGGGTGATGGGTTCCTACCTCATGCATACTACTCAACTACAAGAATTCCATATCACTCTTTGGAGGGTTTGTTGCGAAGATGACACTAGATGCAATAAAACACATAGGTATGAAAAACATGGTCAAAGTGAACTTGCACGGTATTACTTGATGAAGATAATAACACTCTCGAATAAAGACTTGGTAGAACTATTAGTCACTCCGTTGAAAATCTATATTACACAGACAATCATATAAGCAATCATCCTAGCAATCAATTCTATCAATCATAACAATACTCAATCAAAATAAAAGCAACAAGAAAACCAAGTCGAAAACCAAAGGAAAAACTTGAAAGAAAAATTCAAGGAAAAACTAGTGGTGACCAACTCACACAAATCTTAACATAACATTACTAAATTATTCTAATATTTTTTCTACAGCAAAGAAAATATAAATCTAATAAAATAACAGAAAATAAATTACTAATTTACTAACCGACAAAAAGAACTAATATAAAACTACTATAACCACCTAGTGAATACTAGAACAAATATAGCAACTAGCAAAACACTAAGACAACTATAATAGCAAATCATTTATTATAACATTAATAAACTATACTAAATAAATATAACAACTAATGTGTTCACAAATAACAAAAAAAACAATATAACTTGAAGTGGAAAAGAATTACTTTTAAAACTAATAAAACTATCTTTATCCACTATCACTATGAACTAAACAAGCAATTACAAAAACAGTAGCTAAACACTAATAAATAACTACAAAAATTTATCTACTATAGCTAAACATAAACATATAACAACAAGTGAAAATCTACAAAAGGAATAAACTAAAAATAATTAAAAACAATAATTACATAACTAAAACAACTATATAAGCAAAACAGGACTGTTTTTACTAAAAACTAATTTAAAATACTCCAAAGTTACCAAACTAAATCCTACAGCTAAAAAATATCACAAGTGACCAGGAGCAAAAAGAATTAATTAAAAACCTATTTTTAAACTCAAGTTATGGCCAAAATACTAATCTGAACAAAATTTATCAAATTCAAATCTAAACTACTCAAATTTGAAATCCAGCGACACTAACAGAAACTTCAGCAAATTTGTGACACATAGCAATTGGAATCACTCAAAAATACTAAAAACTCTAAAAGATATGAATTTTCTAAGATTGCTATTTTCTGAAAAAATGAATTACGGTATTTCGTGGATCTCACCGGAGTAGTCGTCGGAGTTGGGGAAGAAGGTCGGATCCGATGTTGCGGTTGATCCTAGAGGAAAGGAGATCACGGGACGGTGGAGAGGAGATCATATAAACCTCAGGAGAGGTCGAGGGCGCGGCAGCGGCACTTGGCGGCGGCGGTGGTGCTTTGCTGCTTCTTCTTCTTGGAGAGGAGAGGAGAGGAGAGGTGTTGGTTTGATGTGTTGGAGGGGGTGCTTGGGTATTTATAGTGGGGAGGGAGGGTTTTGCTTGGGGTAGGGACAAGAAATAGACTAGGATTAGGAAACAAAAGGGAAAAGATCTAGAAACAAATCGGAATAAACGGAATAACGAAACGGGATCAAATCCTACTAGGATTTGTAAAAGAATAGGAAACCTTGGCTCCCTGGCTCCCTAGGTGTGTGCGATGGCCTTGGCCTTGGCCGGCCGGCCGCTGGCTTGGCCTTGGGCCTTGGCCCTTGGCCCGGCGGGGCGCAGCGATTTTTTTTTTGACAGAGACAACAAAACAAAAATAATAAAATCAAATAAAATTTTTATATAGGCATATAATATATCAAAATTTTCAGAAAAAAATTTTCTACAACATGAACACTATTTTATCTTCAAATAAAATACACACAAATTTTAATAATTCACACAGTGCTACTGGTCCAATAAAATCATTTTAAAATACCAAAATGACTTCAAATTAATTTCTCTCCAATTTTCTGATGTAGGAATCATGTTACCCTATTTTCCATGTATTTTAATTTTGGAGAAAACTAATTTGAATAAAATC
The DNA here is from genome assembly GCA_021605205.1 of Aegilops longissima. NCBI lineage: Eukaryota > Viridiplantae > Streptophyta > Magnoliopsida > Poales > Poaceae > Aegilops > Aegilops longissima. The sequence goes on along the minus strand of CM038680.1, from coordinate 267,166,466 downwards.
AAATAACTCCAAATTGAAAAATAATTCCAAAAGGACTTCGAATTTGATCCTTTGAAACTCCCAACTCATATTTCATATGTTTTGAAGAAGTCATTTTATCCTCGCTCGTGAAAATCATTGAGTTGCATGAAGTTTATGAATTAGAAAATATTTCCAAATGAAATTCAAATATTTTCAACACCCTTTTTCATTTAAATGGAAGAAGTCATGTTATCCTCTCTCCAGGGTTTTGTGATGAAAAGAATTTGAATTCGAAGATCATAAAAGCAAAATGAAAGTTTGGGAAAGTCCTTTTATTCCTCTCATTTAACTTTCAAAAGTTTCAAATTCCACTCAATTTCACACAATCAATCACTCAACAATCAAACAAACAATCAGAATTATTTATTTAATATAACATTCCAAAATTTAGAATTTTGGGATGTTACAAATCTACCACCCTTAAAATGAATCTCGTCCTCGAGGTTCGGAGAGGCTAGAAAGAAATGGGTTAGGTTTGGGGTCTTCAAAATCCATTGATCGTCCCCGGAGTCTGGGGTGCTACCACCCTTAGAAACATCGTTACGGTCCCATCCATGCTTATATACTCCATCCTCATTCTTGGTGATGTCGATCTTCCCAGATCTCGGAAAATTTCATCTCCGGGCTCTTCCGGTAGCGGCATAACCTTTTCCTCAATTCTTTTGTCCTTTCATCTTGGTAAGGTTATTCGAGACTGGGTCTTCATAACTGATAGGTGCGGCGCCAATGCTTAACAACTATCGATATCTCATGGTGGTCAACAATTTATGGTTTCTCCTGCGGAAATGGGTGCAGGTTGATCCTCACCGTATATCCTACGGTTGGCAACAACGGCCTTGTACAAGGGGAAAATGCTTATACCATTCGAAGGTTTAAACAAGGTTTTGATCGTCGTCTCTCTACTATAGGTAAGTCACTCAGATTTTACCATCCCATATAGCAAAGCGAATAATAAGAGTAAGTCGGTATGGTGATCAATCCATTCCGCACCCAAATCATTACTCTGTATAAGGTTTAGCGAATATCGTATTTCTAACACTCGGGCATTCTATAAGCGTTGCAGAATTTCTCTTCTCAACAAACTCAGTTCGGATAATTCCATTGATTCTGCAAGCTGAACAAAACATCTATCGTTACTTCACCACTCTCAGGTTTTTGCGTAACCTCCTACGAAACGTATGCTGATTGAATCACTGATTCTTCCAAATTTCTTCCTTCATCAATGTTACATCTGTTCCTTTTAAAAATCCTGGGCCTGTGGGTTATGGCCCACTTCAACACTAGTGCAGCTTTAACTCATCCTTGGAGTAACTCTCTTGTTCCATATTACACCTCCTTTAAATCCAGTAGTACTCTGTTTCTTCATACCATCATATCAAAAGCAAAACTCCAACCTCTTTTTTTTTCCTTCGAACTACAGTCCGTGGAATATATATTTTCTTATCCATTAGTCTAGTCTTCTTCACAGGGTACTACCACCCTAAAAATGAAATTCACAAATCCATCCATAGACCATATTTCTCATATCCTCAAAAATGGTCAAAATCCGTGTTCATAGAGTAACAACTCATACAATTAAACATATGAAAACATGTCACCTTAACTTTATTGATTTCATGAATTCATTACAATATCCGAGACTTTCATTACATAAATTCAACTCCATATCCTTATGGAAACAATTGCTTCCTACTACACTTATTACCAATATCAAAATTCAAACTACTCAGCTCCGACTTTCATCTTGTCGGAACATTTAGTAGCATAATGTCCTGCTTCCTTGCAGCGAAAACAAATGACTTTCGATAAGTCTTTGGGCTTCTTGGAGATGGTGCCTGCTCCTTGAGTTCCTTGCTTCCTTCGAGACAATGATTGGCATAATGCCCGACGTCCTTACATTCAAAGCAGGTAATATGACTCTTGTCCCTATTTGCAGAAATTGGGTTGTTACGAGGGTGTCTTTGCTTTCTCTTCACAGGTTTCTTCGTTTCGATCAAACCTTCTATTCCTGTGGATCAAACTCTATTGCTTCCGTCGGGAAGTATCCGGATACTCTTTTCTTTCCTTGGTGCAATCTTGTGAAAATGTCCTTCTTCTCCACATGAATAGCGAGGCATTGGAGTAAAATCTGTTGAGGCCTTCTCCATCAAGGTCTTCAACACATTCCTTCATCCTTGGTTCTTTCATAACTTCTCGGAGGGCTTCTTTCATTCCTTCTTCCTGCTCTGAATAGTTTGTTGCACCATGGGGTAAATGTAACCTTGAGTCGGGTAGTGGGTGGTTCCTTCACACAAGAAACAAGTCACCCGACTAGTTGGGCATTCCTCGGTGGGTGTTTTTCCTCACAATGAGGGCATCCATCCTTGTGTTCCCCCAGGTGTGTCCTATTTCTCCATAAATCTTGCGAGGCACAAGGTTTATTTCTTGGTGTATCATGTTGCTTCGGATAAGATGAGATCTTGTCGAGTCTTCTTGAATTCTTCCCAAGTCTTTGCTCCATTCCATCCATGTATGCATCTGCCACCATGTTGCAGCACTTCCTTCAAAATCTTGAAGAGCGTAAGATACTTCATTCTTCCTTGAAACCAAATTGCTCCCAAGTGATTCTCCATGTTCGAATCCATAGCTCGCCTCCGGTGAGTCTTGATCCAGAGAATATCAGGCCAACCGTTCATCATCTATGGGGTCCAAAGTTTTGGGATGAGATATGAGAGAGGTGGGGAGGGATATACACACAATACAAACAATATTTTTTTTGAAGAAACAAGTTTTACTTTGTGGCTGTCGGAAAACATCAAACAGATGACAACTCACAAATCGTCGCATCTAACGTAAGTGTGTAACAGGGGTTTGGTCTTCTAAAGGTCAAATAATTCTTTAGATTCTTCAAATTCTTCTAGTCTTGAGTCTTCAATTGTTGCAGCTTCAACTCTTCTAATGCATGGTCAAATCCTCTTTACTCTGAAGAGGCCATCGGTTATCCGATATCTTGTCCTTCTTGGAGCGGCTTGATTGATTCTTCATGTGATCAAAAGGAAAAGGGTATATTCCAACTATTTGAGGTGAGAGTGTCTATTTGATAAAATCAGAAGAGATGAGAAGTAAGAGTCTTTTGAAAATAAAGTTTTAGAGATTTTCGGTCCTAGGGCTTTCCGGTTTCTAGGGTCACGTCCTCTGATCAACATGTGCTCGATACCATATGCATGGCGACCCGACCTCGAGACGATCAAGCCTCTCGTGTTTCGTGCCATCCACGGATCAGTATCTTTGGCACACACAGTACATCAATGTATATATCAAAGTGCAATCACATGTATAAATAACGTAAAACTGATATATACCTCATAAGTCACAATGAAACAAATAGTCGGTGTGGAGTCCCATCAACACCATCGGCAGGTTGAGTGTAGACCGTAACCTGCACCGTATTCTTACTCGTCGGAAGAAAGTATCGCAACATGATACGTTGCAGCCATGTAGGTCAGTACATTGAATGTACCGCAAGATCACAACATGAGAAAGCAGATGATAAAACTATACTATATGCAATATGGCTTTGTGGCTCGTGTCTGAGTTTTGTTTGCGTAAAAGCTGATTTTATTTTCCCTACAACAAAGGAATATCGAGTCTGTACTATGGAGTTTCTATCATGACATGGTTCCGCCAACCGATGTCTCATAGCCCAAAATCATCATAAGTTGCCCACAATTAAGTTATCAATCCGGTGTTGAGAGTTCGAGATAGATCCAAGTCCAGAGGCTCAAATTGTTCGTGCAGGGGACACGGCTAATCGATTAGGTTTTAACCCTCTGCGCAGAGGTTTGTACACTTTACCCGCAAGATTCGATCCCTCTTTTACGTTCTCGCACTTGTGGTGTTTGAGAACAAGATGACCAAACATGGTCTTCGAAGAGTTCCCGACCTTTGTCCGGTGCTCATTCAATCCTACCGTAGTTCTACATCTGCTAGCACCGTCCTAGCAGAGTCACAACTAGGGTCAACCAAGCCGAGCCCATAGTGACTTGCGGTTGCACAGGTAAGCTTCGGGCATGAAGTATTCTTCCGTCTCTTTGAGTCTGGGTGAAACTTTCCGCAAGATGTCATGGCGCTTCTCCATGCATCCCGCCAACCACTGGATTCTCCAGGTGCCCGTCAACCATCCTTCACCCGATGAGTGTGTATTGAATTCTTGTCTCGAGTCTTGAAGTCTTGAGGCCTTGAAGATGCAGTCCTTGCAGATTCCATCATGGAGTTGTCGTCATTGGCGTAGATCCTCCATTCTCACACCACTCCGAGCACTCATACCAAACCCGTCTACTATAGCTTATTCTTCCTTCATCAATGTTACATCTGTTCCTTTTAAAAATCCTGGGCCTGTGGGTTATGGCCCACTTCAACACTAGTGCAGCTTTAACTCATCCTTGGAGTAACTCTCTTGTTCCATATTACACCTCCTTTAAATCCGGTAGTACTACTGTTTCTTCATACCATCATATCAAAAGCAAAACTCCAACCTCTTTTTTTCCTTGAACTACAGTCCGTGGAATATATATTTTCTTATCCATTAGTCTAGTCTTCTTCACAGGTACTACCACCCTAAAAATGAAATTCACAAATCCATCCATAGACCATATTTCTCATATCCTAAAAATGGTCAAAATCCGTGTTCATAGAGTAACAACTCATACAATTAAACATATGAAAACATGTCACCTTAACTTTATTGATTTCATGAATTCATTACAATATCCGAGACTTTCATTACATAAATTCAACTCCATATCCTTATGGAAACAATTGCTTCCTACTACACTTATTACCAATATCAAAATTCAAACTACTCAGCTCCAGCTTTCATCTTGTCGGAACATTTAGTAGCATAATGTCCTGCTTCCTTGCAGCGAAAACAAATGACTTTCGATAAGTCTTTGGGCTTCTTGGAGATGGTGCCTGCTCCTTGAGTTCCTTGCTTCCTTCGAGACAATGATTGGCATAATGCCCGACGTCCTTACATTCAAAACAGGTAATATGACTCTTGTCCCTATTTGCAGAAATTGGGTTGTTACGAGGGTGTCTTTGCTTTCTCTTCCAGGTTTCTTCGTTCGATCAAACCTTCTATTCCTGTGGATCAAACTCTATTGCTTCCGTCGGAAGTATCCCGGATACTCTTTTCTTTCCTTGGTGCAATCTGTGAAAATGTCCTTCTTCTCCACATGAATAGCGAGGCATTGGAGTAAAATCTGTTGAGGCCTTCTCCATCAAGGTCTTCAACACATTCCTTCATCACTGGTTCTTTCATAACTTCTCGGAGGGCTTCTTTCATTCCTTCTTCCTGCTCTGAATAGTTTGTTGCACCATGGGGTAAATGTAACCTTGAGTCGGGTAGTGGGTGGTTCCTTCACACAAGAAACAAGTCACCGACTAGTTGGGCATTCCTCGGTGGGTGTTTTCCTCACAATGAGGGCATCCATCCTTGTGTTCCCCCTGGGTGTGTCCTATTTCTCCGCAAATCTTGCAGGCACAAGGTTTATTTCTTGGTGTATCATGTTGCTTCCGGATAAGATGAGATCTTGTCAGAGTCTTCTTGAATTCTTCCCAAGTCTTTGCTCCATTCCATCCATGTATGCATCTGCCACCATGTTGCAGCACTTCCTTCAAAGTACTGAAGAGCGTAAGATACTTCATTCTTCCTTGAAACCAAATTGCTCCCGAAGTGATTCTCCATGTTCTGAATCCATAGCTCTGCCTCCGGCTGAGTCTTCGGTCCAGAGAATATCAGGCCAACTTCGTTCATCATCTATGGGGTCCAAAGTTTTGGGATGAGATATGAGAGAGGTGGGGAGGGATATACACACAATACAAACAATATTTTTTTTGAAGAAACAAGTTTTACTTTGTGGCTGTCGGAAAACATCAAACAGATGACAACTCACAAATCGTCGCATCTAACGTAAGTGTGTAACAGGGGTTTGGTCTTCTAAAGGTCAAATAATTCTTTAGATTCTTCAAATTCTTCTAGTCTTCGGAGTCTTCAATTGTTGCAGCTTCAACTCTTCTAATGCATGGTCAAATCCTCTTTACTCTGAAGAGGCCATCAGTTATCCGATATCTTGTCCTTCTTGGAGCGGCTTCAGTTGATTCTTCATGTGATCAAAAGGGAAAAGGGGTATATTCCAACTATTTGAGGTGAGAGTGTCTATTTGATAAAATCAGAAGAGATGAGAAGTAAGAGTCTTTTGAAAATAAAGTTTTAGAGATTTTCGGTCCTAGGGCTTTCCGGTTTCTAGGGTCACGTCCTCTGATCAACATGTGCTCGATACCATGTGCATGAGCGACCCGACCTCGACGATCAAGCCTCGTGTTTCGTGCCATCCCGGATCAGTATCTTGCACACACAGTACATCAATGTATATATCAAAGTGCAATCACATGTATAAATAACGTAAAACTGATATATACCTCATAAGTCACAATGAAACAAATAGTCGGTGTGGAGTCCCATCAACACCATCGGCAGGTTGAGTGTAGACCGTAACCTGCACCGTATTCTTACTCGTCGGAAGAAAGTATCTGCAACATGATACGTTGCAGCCATGTAGGTCAGTACATTGAATGTACCGGCAAGATCACAACATGAGAAAACAGATGATAAAACTATACTATATGCAATATGGCTTTGTGGCTCTGTGTCTGAGTTTTGTTTGCGTAAAAGCTGATTTTATTTTTCCCTACAACAAAGGAATATCAGGAGTCTGTACTATGGAGTTTCTATCATGACATGGTTCCGCCAACCGATGTCTCATAGCCCAAAATCATCATAAGTTGCCCACAATTAAGTTATCAATCCGGTGTTGAGAGTTCGAGATAGATCCAAGTCCAGAGGCTCAAATTGTTCGTGAATCGGGACACGGCTAATCGATTAGGTTTTAACCCTCTGCAGAGGTTTGTACACTTTACCCGCAAGATTCGATCCCTCTTTTACGTTCTCGCACTTCGTGGTGTTTGAGAACAAGATGACCAAACATGGTCTTCGAAGAGTTCCCGACCACTGTCCGGTGCTCATTCAATCCTACCGTAGTTCTACATCTGCTAGCACCGCCCCTAGCCAGAGTCACAACTAGGGTCAACCAAGCCGAGCCCATAGTGACTTGCGGTTGCAGGTAAGCTTCCGGGCATGAAGTATTCTTCCGTCTCTTTGAGTCTGGGTGAAACTTTCCGCAAGATGTCATGGCGCTTCTCCATGCATCCCGGCCAACCACTGGATTCTCCAGGGTGCCCGTCAACCATCCTTCACCCAGTAGTGTGTATTGAATTCTTGTCTCGAGTCTTGAAGTCTTGAGGCCTTGAAGATGCAGTCCTTGCAGATTCCATCATGGAGTTGTCGTCATTGACGTAGATCCTCCATTCTCACACCACTCCCGAGCACTCATACCAAACCCCGTCTACTATAGCGTAGCATTAAAATAAAATATCGTCCCGGGCTTGGTAACAGGGTGATGGGTTCCTACCTCATGCATACTACTCAACTACAAGAATTCCATATCACTACTGGAGGGTTTGTTGCGAAGATGACACTAGATGCAATAAAACACATAGGTATGAAAAACATGGTCAAAGTGAACTTGCCTGGTATTACTTGATGAAGATAATAACACTCTCAGAATAAAGACTTGGTAGAACTATTCGTCACTCCGTTGAAAATCTATATTACACAGACAATCATATAAGCAATCATCCTAGCAATCAATTCTATCAATCATAACAATACTCAATCAAAATAAAAGCAACAAGAAAACCAAGTCGAAAACCAAAGGAAAAACTTCGAAAGAAAAATTCAAGGAAAAACTAGTGGTGACCAACTCACACAAATCTTAACATAACATTACTAAATTATTCTAATATTTTTTCTACAGCAAAGAAAATATAAATCTAATAAAATAACAGAAAATAAATTACTAATTTACTAACTAACAAAAGAACTAATATAAAACTACTATAACCATCTAGTGAATACTAGAACAAATATAGCAACTAACAAAACACTAAGACAACTATAACAGCAAATCATTTATTAGAACATTAATAAACTATACTAAATAAATATAACAACTAATGTGTTCACAAATAACAAAAAAAAACAATATAACTTGAAGTGGAAAAGAATTACTTTTAAAACTAATAAAACTATCTTTATCCACTATCACTATGAACTAAACAAGCAATTACAAAAACAGTAGCTAAACACTAATAAATAACTACAAAAATTTATCTACTGCAGCTAAACATAAACATATAACAACAAGTGAAAATCTACAAAAGGAATGAACTAAAATAATTAAAAACAATAATTACATAACTAAAACAACTATATAAGCAAAACAGTACTGTTTTTACTAAAAACTAATTTAAAATACTCCAAAATTACCAAACTAAATCCTACAGCTAAAAAATATCACAAGTGACCAGGAGCAAAAGAATTAATTAAAACCTATTTTGAAACTCAAGTTATGGCCAAAATACTAATCTGAACAAAATTTATCAAATTCAAATCTAAACTACTCAAATTTGAAATCCAGTGACACTAACAGAAACTTCAGCAAATTTGTGACACATAGCAATTGGAATCACTCAAAAATACTAAAAACTCTAAAAGATATGAATTTTCTAAGATTGCTATTTTCTGAAAAAATGAATTACGGGATTTCGTGGATCTCACCGGAGTAGTCGTCGGAGTTGGGGAAGAAGGTCGGATCCGATGTTGCGGTTGATCCTAGAGGAAAGGAGATCACGGGACGGTGGAGAGGAGATCATATAAACCTCAGGAGAGGTCGAGGTGGCGGCACTTGGCGGCGGTGGTGCTACTGCTGCTGCTTCTTGGAGAGGAGAGGAGAGGAGAGGTGTTGGTTTGATGTGTTGGAGGGGGGTGCTTGGGTATTTATAGTGGGGAGGGGAGGGTTTTGCTTGGGGTAGGGGACAAGAAATAGACTAGGATTAGGAAACAAAAGGGAAAAGATCTAGAAACAAATCGGAATAAACGGAATAACGAAACGGGATCAAATCCTACTAGGATTTGTAAAAGAATAGGAAACCTTGGCTCCCTGGCTCCCTAGGTGCGTGCGATGGCCTTGGCCTTGGCCGGCCGGCCGCTGGCTTGGCCTTGGGCCTTGGCCCTTGGCCCGGCGGGGCGCAGCGATTTTTTTTTTTGACAAAAATAATAAAATCAAATAAAATTTTTATATAGGCATATAATATATCAAAATTTTCAGAAAAAGATTTTCTACAACATGAACACTATTTTATCTTCAAATAAAATACACACAAATTTGAATAATTCACACAGTGCTACTGGTCCAATAAAAATTATTTTTAAAATACCAAAATGACTTCAAATTAATTTCTCTCCAATTTTCTGATGTAGGGAATCATGTTACCCTATTTTCCATGTATTTTAATTTTGGAGAAAAATAATTTGAATAAAATCCAAATAACTCCAAATTGAAAAATAATTCCAAAAGGACTTCGAATTTGATCCTTTGAAACTCCCAACTCATATTTCATATGTTTTGAAGAAGTCATTTTATCCTCGCTCGTGAAAATCACTGAGTTGCATGAAGTTTATGAATTAGAAAATATTTCCAAATGAAATTCAAATATTTTCAACACCCCTTTTTTCATTTAAATGGAAGAAGTCATGTTATCCTCTCTCCAGGGTTTTGTGATGAAAAGAATTTGAATTCCCGAAGATTATAAAAGCAAAAATGAAAGTTTGGGAAAGTCCTTTTATTCCCTCTCATTTAACTTTCAAAAAGTTTCAAATTCCACTCAATTTAACACAATCAATCACTCAACAATCAAACAAACAATCAGAATTATTTATTTAATATAACATTCCAAAATTTAGAATTTTGGGATGTTACATTCGAAAATACATGGGCCTGGCCCAATAATAAGGTGACGCAGCACCTAGAATAGCCTCCGGACGAAATTTATGATGTGGCATCTTGTATATTTCGTCCAAGGCTTCATGCACTCCTTATGGTGGCTTCAAAGTCCTGAAATCATCACTTGTAACTCCGTTCTTGTTCCCCTTGCGCATGCCATCATCTCCATACTTGGTCTGGCTCCAGAGTTCATCCCTCTTATCCATGCTAGGCCCTTCATTTGTAAGCAAAACAAATGTATCCAATTTAGGCAGCATCATATTCTCATGAACATTAGAATCATTACCAAGAAACAAAAGTACCTGATAATTTAATTGGCGTGCACGAGCTCTGGTAATTGGTCCTGTATGTATAGCAGTAGGCGCCGTGGGTGTAACAATGGTATTGATGTCCTCATCATTGCCTACCAGGGCATCCCCAAGTATAGATGCTTGAGACTTCTTGGAATATTAGCTTGGGATGCCTTGGGCATCCCCAAGCTTGAGCTTTGATGTCTCCTTAATTCCTCCTATATCACGGTTTCCCTAAATCTTAAAAACTTCATCCACACAAAACTCAACAAGAACTCGTGAGATAAGTTAGTATAAACCAATGCAAAAACCTTGTCATTCACTATTGTAGCAAATTACTAAAATTATTATTCAACAATGCATACTAAATGACTCTGCATATTTAATACTCCTATCCTCAAATAGAATCATTAAACAAGCAAACATATACAAACATAACAACAATCTGCCAAAACAATACAGTCTGTAAAGAGTGCAAGAGTATCAATACTTCTTTAACTCCAAAAAATATGAAAAATTACCACACTGTAGAAAATTTTTTAGACCTTATTATGCATAAAGTTTCAACATTTTATCACATTCTGATTTTTCTAGGGAATTTTTGCAACAACGATAAACTTTCTGTTTTGAAACAACAACATATAGACTTTTAAAATAAGCATGGCAAAGGCTATACTTGACATTTTTATTGATATAAAAGATGCAAAACATTATTCTAAATAAAATCAAGCAAATCCTCACAAAATAAAATGACGCTCCAAGCAAAACTCATATCATGTGAAGAATAAAAATGTAGTTCCAAGTGAGATTACCGATAATGTTGGAGACGAAAGAGGGGATGCCTTCCGGGGCATCCCCAAGCTTAGTTGCTTGGATCTTCCTTGAATATTACCTTGGGGTGCCTTGGGCATCCCCAAGCTTAGGGTCTTGTCACTCCTTATTCTCCTCATATCGACATCTCACCCAAAACTTGAAAACTTCAATCACACAAAACTTAACGGAACTTCATGAGATAGGTTAGTATGATAAAGAGCAAACCATTTCACTTTGGTACTGTCAAAGAAAAGATTCATAATTATTTCCACACAATGCCTACTGTAGCATATCATTTCCACAATTTATATTGAGCAATATAAGCCATAGAAACTAGAAAGCAAGCAAATTATGCATTGAAAACAGAATTTGTCACATAACAGTTTGTAGTAATCTATACTCCAACCATACTTCTGCTACTCCTAAACTTCTGAAAAATTAGGACAACGTAGAGAATTTGTACGTCAATCTTGTGTGCAAAAATCAGGACTTTATCGCGCTTCTGTTAAAAATGAAAATTATTTTCGTGAGCGCAAAAGTCTCTGTTTTTCAGCAAGATCAAATCAACTATTGCCCACACTATCCCAAAGGCTTTATTTGGCACTTTATTGAAACAAAAGCTATAAAACATGATTAGTACAGTAGCTTACTCATGTGAACATGCAAAAACAGTAGGTAAAAGTGTTCTGTTGTCTCCCAACAAGCGCTTTTCTTTTATGCCTTTTAGCTAGGCATGATGATTTCAATGATGCTCGCATAAAAGATAAGGATTGAAACATAACAAGAGCATCATGAATCACATGGCAATCACATTTAAGTCTAACCCACTTCCTATGCATAGGGATTTTATGAGCAAACAACTTATGGGAACAAGAATCAACTAGCATAGGAAGGCAAAACAAGCATAACTTCAAAACTTTCAACACATAGAGAGGAAACTTGATATTGTTGCAATTCCTAGAAGCATAAGTTCCTCCCTCATAATAATTTTCAGTAGCATCATGAAGAAATTCAACAATATAGCCATCACATAAAGCATTCTTTTCATGATCCACATGTGGCACCCCTACTCAGAGAAACCAGAACGCCCCGTATTCCAGCCCAGAGATCGAGGAGAAGTCTTCTGGAATACGGCACTGCTTAGCATAGAACAAACTAACTTTTTATTATTACACGAATATGAATACAAGGTCTCCGATATTACAATGAATAACATCTGCACGGCGACACTATGCCATCCTCAGTTGCTCTATGCAAGCAGCAGAACAACTCGAAGCAGCGGGAAAACTTCTAGCAGCAGAACAATGACGTCGGTGGTGAACTCCAATCCGCATGGACTCTGGATGGAACGCTTATCCAAGCTCACACGAACGGAAACCACGACAAGCAATCAAGCAATCACGGCATGACCTACAAACTGGCATGACAAGCCAGGTCAGTACATTGAATGTACTTGCAAGCTCACAATAACCAGAAGCATTCAAGACAAACAACAACATGACAATTACCGGTTAAGCAAGAATTATCATGATATCATCAGGATAACATGGCATGAACAACATGAACACAATACCGCTAGAACAATACAAACATGGCATGAACATTTAAACATGAGGACACTATCATGCAACGTGATGACGTTATCATACACCAACTTACTCTATTCGGGTTACCTTGTAACCAACACATGCATCACTTACCAACCTCGGACATCACACGATCATCTCAGGACCAAATCAAGCTTGGTATGAACAATACCGTAGTAATCATTAAATGACCACAAGGAGCTTGATCTTTACCCACGATTCTCGCACAACATCACGAATATCCAACAACTCAGTATCCTCGATGCCACGGTGATCATTCACGGATCACAAACGGAACCACTCTGGGCTCAACGGGTTACCTCGTAACCAAACGGTAATCATTCACGGATCACAAACCGAACCACTCTGGGCTCAACGAGTTACCTCGTAACCACGGTGATCACTCACGGATCACATAACCAACTTATCTCATCATCAAACCAGGGTTGTTATTAATTAAGTTATTATTAATACTGTTGACCCATAGTGTGACCGACACGAACTGGGCCCTTATCCGCGGGTATGGCTATCAATATATTAGTATACACTCTGCAGAGGTCAGTACACTATACCCACACCACGGAACCCAATGGCCTCGCACTCCCATTCGGGTGGACCAACGGCGTTCCGACAAAACCGTCCTATTGCCATGACACTCTCCCGGCCACTCCGACTCACTGCCCACTGGGCTAAGTCCTGGGTGGCCTAGTGCCTACCAAAGGGACCAACGACCACCGTCGTGGCAAAATGGCCACCATCGTGGCAAAAATGGTCCCAAACAGGGACAAACCGGTTACAACAACTACGGGCACACAAGGCTTATGTCCGCCTACCTGATCAGGGTAGCGCGCGCCCATAACCTTCCCACGTGGGAGGCACCGGCGAGAGGAACGACAATAGACCTAGTTAGGACCTTCCCATAAAGGTAAGCGTGGTTGCATTGGTCAGCTCGATATGGTGGCACCATGACTCAGCCAACAGTTGTTCAAGTTCAATTTAATCTAGTTAAACTTGAATGCAAATATGCCGAGCCAGGATAAAATAACATGATGCAATTACAATTCATGAGTATGATATCAACATAACATAGCATAACATGACCATTATCAACAATAAGTACCATGCAAGAACACATCAATCACATTACCGAGTAAACACTTAACCAATTAACAGCAAAGGAACAATGCATATCAACGGTACTCGGTAACAGACGTTGGTCATGCACCGAAGAATGTGACCAACCCAACATGTATTGCTATCAAGCATGAACAATATGAAAGTAATACTAGCAAGTAGAACATGATAACAGAGTGTAAGAAAACATAGCAAGACGGTAACCACCGATCCATAAACATGACCGAAATAACGACAGCAGTAGCACACAAACATACAATTATTAAAGATTCAAGTTGAAAACCAATGCTACTGCATGGCTATCATGAAAATGGTGGTAAAGAATGCACCAGGGAGAAGTGCAGAAACATCACAAAAAGATTTGCCGAAAACACTTCTCTCTCGAAAGGGGCTGGTTAACGGCAAGGGAAAAAGTTTCATTTTTAGAATGTTGAAACATAATGGAAATGACACCAACAGAACGGTCTCGACGAAGCGAAGAAGTGGTCTTTGGATTCACCTCATTTGGAGTTATGGTTGAAAAGTTATAAAGTGTTTTCTGCCAGGGACCTATCTATAATGAAAATATCTTCAAACAGGGCCTGGACAGAAAAACAGAAAACACAATTAGAGAAATACGCTTTCATTGAACTGAAAACGTATTCTGGGCTGAAGAAGAAACGGAATGCGCTTTTGGTGGAGGAAAACAAATTCGCCAGAATACGCTTTCTCTTATCCACCTCAGCAGCTTGGGTCAACGCGGGGACTTACAGGCGGGGCCCACCACTTATCCACGTGGACAGGGCGGGGTCAACGCCCGTGCAGCTGATCGGTGGGACCGCGGGGTCCACCAGCCAGCTGCTATGTCTTGAGCTTGCGTTGGTTTTCCCCGAAGAGGAGAGGATGATGCAGCACAGTAGCGTAAGTATTTCCCTCAGTTTTTGAGAACCAAGGTATCAATCCAGTAGGAGGCCACGCGCAAGTCCCTCGTACCTGCACAAAACGATAGCTACTCGCAACCAACGCGATTAGGGGTTGTCAATCCCTTCACAGTCACTTACGAGAATGAGATCTGATAGAGATAATATTTTTGGTATTTTTGGTATAAAGATGCAAAGTGAAAAGTAAAAGCAAAGCAAGTAAATAAAGTGATGGAGATTGATATGATGAGAATAGACCCGGGGCCATAGGTTTCACTAGTGGCTTCTCTCAAGAGCATAAGTATTCTACGGTGGGTGAAGAAATTACTGTTGAGCAATTGATGAATTGAGCATAGTTATGAGGTTATCCAGCAATGATCATGTATATAGGCATCACGTCCGAGACAAGTAGACCGAAGCGATTCGCATCTACTACTATTACTCCACTCATCGACCGCTATCCAAAGCATGCATCTAGAGTATTAAGTTAAAAAGAGTAACGCCTTAAGCAAGATGACATGATGTAGAGGAATAAATTCATGCAATATGATAAATACCCCATCTTGTTATCCTTGATGGCAACAATACAATACGTGCCTTGCAACCCCTTCTGTCACTAGGTAAGGACACCGCAAGATTGAACCCAAAGCTAAGCACTTCTCCCATTGCAAGAACTACCAATCTAGTTGGCCAAAGCAAATGGATAATTCGAAGAGACTTGCAAAGATAACTCAATCATACATAAAAGAATTCAGAGAAGAATCAAATATTTTCCATAGATAAGCTGGATCATAAACCCACAATTCATCGGTCTCAACAAACACACCGCAAAAAGAAGATTACATCGAATAGATCTCCACGAGAGAGGGGGAGAACATTGTATTGAGATCCAAAAAGAGAGAAGAAGCCATCTAGCTACTAGCTATGGACCCGAAGGTCTGAAGTAAACTACTCACACTTCATCGGAGGGGCTATGGTGTTGATGTAGAAGCCCTCCATGGTGGATGCCCCCTCCGGCGGAGCTCCGGAACAGGCCCCAAGATGGTATCTCGTGGATACAGGAAGTTGCGGCGGTCGAATTAGGTTTTTGGCTCCGTATCTGATCTATTGGGGGTACGTAGGTATATATAGGAGGAAGGAGTACGTCGGTGGAGTGTCAGGGAGCCCACGAGGTAGGGGGCGCGACCAGGGGGGCGCCCTCCACCCTCGTGACTGCCTCTGGCACTTCTTGGAGTAGGGTCCAAGTCTCCTGGATCACGTTCGGTGAGAAGATCACGTTCCCTAAGGTTTCATTCTATTTGGACTCCGTTTGATATTCTGTTTCTTCCAAACACTGAAATAGGCAAAAAAACAGCAATTCTGGGCTGGGCCTCCGGTTAATAGGTTAGTCCCAAAAGTAATATAAAACTGGAAAATAAAGCCCATTATAGTCCAAAACAATAGATAAAGTAGCATGGAGCAATCAAAAATTATAGATATGTTGGAGACGTATCACCAGCTGGCAGGGAGGGGGTTGGGACCTGCTCGTCCTCGAGTAGGTAAATGATAAAAAGAGAATTTTTGATGCGGAGTGGTACTTTGGCATAATTTCAATGTAAATCTTCTTAATTGTGATATGAATATTCAGATCCGAAAGATTCAAGACAAAAGTTCAGATTTACATAAAAATAATAATACTTCAAGCATACTAATCAAAATAATTATGTCATCTCAAAATAACATGGCCAAAGAAAGTTCATCCCTACAAAATCATATAGTTAGGCTATGCTTCATTTTCGTCACACAAAGATGTTCCCAACTTCTATACCCCCGATGACAAGCCAAGCAATTGTTTCATACTTAAATAATCTCAAACTTTTTCAACCTTCACGAAATACATGAGCGTGAGCCATGGATATAGCACTATGGGTGGAATAGAAGATGATGATGGGGATTGTGTGGAGAAGACAAAAAAAAAGAAAAAGTCTCACATTGACGAGGATAATCAACGGGCTATGGAGATGCCCATCAATTGATGTCAACATGAGGAGTAGGGATTGCCATGCAACGGATGCACTAGAGCTATGAATGCTCAACAAAAGAAAACTAGTGGGTGTGCATCCAACTTGCTTGCTCATGAAGACCTATGGCATTTGAGGAAGCCCATCGTAGGAATATATAAGCCAAGTTCTATAATGAAAAATTCCCACTAGTATGAAAAAAAGACAACTTATGAGACTCACTATATGAAAAACATGGTGCTACTTTGAAGCACAATATATGAGACTCACTACATGAAGAACAAGGTGCTACTTTGAATCACAAAATATGAGACTTACTACATGAAGAACATGGTGCTACTTTGAAGCACAAGAGTGGAAAAAGAGATAGTAGCATTGCCCTTTTTTTTGGGGCCTTTTTTTGGCCTTTCTCTTTTTTTGGGCAATGCTCTAATAATGATGATCATCACACTTCTATTGATTACAACATAAAGATTACAACTCAAAACTAGAACAAGGTATGACTCTATATGAATGCCTCCGGCGGTGTACCGGGATGGTGCAATGAATCAAGAGTGACATGTACGAAAATAATGCATGGTAGCTTTGCCACAAATACGATGTCAACTACATGATCATGCAATGGCAATATGACAAAAGTAAGGTATATCATGATGATGATGAACGGAATGGTGGAAAGTTGCATGGCAATATATCTCAGAATGGCTATGTAAATGCCATAATAGGTAGGTATGGTGGCTGTTTTGAGGAAGATATAGGGAGGTTTATGTGTGATAGAGCGTATCATATCACGGGGTTTGGATGCACCGGCAAAGTTTTCACCAACTCTCAATGTGAGAAAGGGCAATGCACGGTACCGAAGAGGCTAGCAATGGCGGAAAGGTAAAAGTGCGTATAATCCATGGACTCAACATTAGTCAAAAGAACTCATATACTTATTGCAAAAATTTAGAAGTCATCAAAAATCAAGTACTACGCGCATGCTCCTAGGGGGATAGATTGGTAGGAAAAGACCATCGCCCGTCCCCGACCGCCACTCATAAGGATGCACAAGCCAGGTACAATTCATGTTTCAAATTTGTTACATAACTTTAACCATACGTGCATGCTACGGGATTTGCTAACTTCAACACAAGCATTTCTCAAATTCACAACTACTCAACTAGCATGACTTTGATATTATCACCTCCATATCTCAAAACAATTATCATGCATCAAACTTATCTTAGTATTCAACGCACTCAAAAGAAAGTTTCACATATCTTGAATACCAAGTATATTAACTTTAAGCAAATTACCATGCTATTAACGACTCTCAAAATAATCTAAGCGAAGCATGAGAGATCAAGTTTCTTTAAAACAAATCCACCACCGTGCTCTGAAAGATCTAAGTGAAGCACTAGAGCAAAAATTATCAAGCTCAAAAGATATAAGTGAAGCATATGAGCAAATTATCAAGCTCAAAAGATATAAGTGAAGCACATAGAGTATTCTATCAAATTTAAATTCATGTATGGCTCTCTCAAAAGGTGTGTACAGCAAGGATGATTGTGGTAAACTAACAAGCAAAGACTCAAATATACAAGACGCTCCAAGCAAAACACATATCATGTTGGTGAATAAAAATATAGCCCCAAGTAAATTACCGATGGAAGTAGACGAAAGAGGGGATGCCCGCCTTCTGGGGCATCCCCAAGCTTTGAATTTTTGGTGTCCTTGGATTATCTTCGGGGTGCCATGGGCATCCCCAATCTTAGGCTCTTGCCACTCCTTGTTCCATAATCCATCAAAAGAATTCACCCAAAACTTGAAAACTTCACAACACAAAACTCAATAGAAATCTCGTGAGCTCCGTTAGAGAAAGAAAACAAAAGACTACTTTAAGGTACTGTAATGAACTCATTATTTATTTATATTGGTGTTAAACATACTGCATTCCAACTTCTCTATGGATTATAAACTATTTTACTAACCATAGATTCATCAAAATAAGCAAACAACACACGCAAAACAGAATCTGTCAAAAACAGAACAGTCTGTAGTAATCTGTAACTAACGCAAACTTCTGGAACCCAAAAACTTCTAAAAAAATTAGAAGACCTGGACAATTTGTTTATTGATCAGCAGCAATTGGAATCAGTATTTTATCACGTTATGGTGATTTTTAACAATTCGGGCACTGAGCACAAAGATTCTGGAAATTACAGCAAGATCAAATAACTATCATCCAAGAAGATCCAATAGGTTCAACTTGGCACAAACACTAATTAAAAGATAAAACCACATCTAAACAGAGGCTAGATGGATTATTTATTACTAAGCAGAAAGGAAAAATATTGGGTTGCCTCCCAACAAGCGCTTTTCTTTAAAGCCTTTTTAGCTAGGCATTGAGATTTCGATGATGCTCACAAGAAAGACAAGAATTGAGGCACAAAGAGAGCATCATAAAACATGTGACAACACACTTAAGTCTAACATACTTCCTATGAATAGGCATATTATAGGCAAACAAATTATCATAGCAAGCAAAAAATAGCATATGCAAGGAAGCGGAAAGGAACAATAGCAATCTCAACATAACGAGAGGTAATTTAGTAACATGAAAATTTCTATAACCATATTTACCTATCTCATAATAATTACATGTAGGATCATAAGAAAATTCAACAATATAGCTATCACATAACATATTCTCAACACGATCCACATGCATGCGAAGTTGACACTCTTCCAAAATAGTGGGATTATCATTAACTAAAGTCATGATTTCTCCAAGTCCACTTTTATCAAAAATTTCA
Source organism: Aegilops longissima (assembly GCA_021605205.1). Classification (NCBI taxonomy): domain Eukaryota; kingdom Viridiplantae; phylum Streptophyta; class Magnoliopsida; order Poales; family Poaceae; genus Aegilops; species Aegilops longissima. The sequence goes on along the minus strand of CM038680.1, from coordinate 267,146,984 downwards.
TAAGATTGAATGTTATCCAAATATGTGGGATCTAAAGTTAAAACCCACTTTCAATATTATTGCAAACACTATTACCGATCTTATATTCATCATGGGGCATAAATAAATTTTCAAGATCATAAGAAGAATCACCCCAATCATTGCAACAAGTAGTAGACATAGCAAAACTAGCATCCCCAAGCTTAGGGTTTTTCATCTTATTAGCACAATTGACATCAAAAGAATTTATAATAAAATCATTGCAATCATGCTTTTTATTCAAAGAGCTATCGTGAGTCACTTCACGGATTTCAGGCAAAACCTTATAAAGATAATCTAGTGCACCAAATCACTAGGAATTGGTTCATCATAACTGGATCTCTTAAAAAGATTGGCAAGCGGATGAGGATCCATAGATATTGGCTTCTTTGTTTAGGAATAAATACTCAACTATTTCAACCAAATGAGCAAACGAGCCAAGTAAGACATCACGGCAAACGAAAACAGAGGGCGAATAAAACGGCAAGGGTGAAGTGGGGGAGAGGAAAACGAGAGGCAAATGGCAAATAATGTAATGTGAGAGATAGGGATTGTGATGGGTACTTGGTATGTTTACTTTTGCGTAGACCTCCCCGGCAACGGCGCCAGAAATCCTTCTTGCTACGTCTTGAGCTTGCGTTGGTTTTCCCCGAAGAGGAGAGGATGATGCAGCACAGTAGCGTAAGTATTTCCCTTAGTTTTTGAGAACCAAGGTATCAATCTAGTAGGAGGCCACGCGAAAGTCCCTCGTACCTGCACAAAACGATAGCTACTCACAACCAACGCGATTAGGGGTTGTCAATCCCTTCACGGTCACTTACGAGAGTGAGATCTGATAGAGATAATATTTTTGGTATAAAGATGCAAAGTGAAAAGTAAAAGCAAAGCAAGTAAATAAAGTGATGGAGATTGATATGATGAGAATAGACCCGGGGGCCATAGGTTTCACTAGTGGCTTCTCTCAAGAGCATAAGTATTCTACGGTGGGTGAAGAAATTACTGTTGAGCAATTGACAGAATTGAGCATAGTTATGAGGTTATCCAGGCAATGATCATGTGTATAGGCATCACGTCCGAGACAAGTAGACCGAAACGATTCTGCATCTACTACTATTACTCCACTCATCGACCGCTATCCAGCATGCATCTAGAGTATTAAGTTAAAAACAGAGTAACGCCTTAAGCAAGATGACATGATGTAGAGGAATAAATTCATGCAATATGATAAATACCCCATCTTGTTATCCTCGATGGCAACAATACAATACGTGCCTTGCAACCCCTTTTGTCACTAGGTAAGGACACCGCAAGATTGAACCCAAAGCTAAGCACTTCTCCCATTGCAAGAACTACCAATCTAGTTGGCCAAACCAAACGGATAATTCGAAGAGACTTGCAAAGATAACTCAATCATACATAAAATAATTCAGAGAAGAATCAAATATTTTCCATAGATAAGCTGGATCATAAACCCACAATTCATCGGTCTCAACAAACACACCGCAAAAGGAAGATTACATCGAATAGATCTCCACGAGAGAGGGGGAGAACATTGTATTGAGATCCAAAAAGAGAGAAGAAGCCATCTAGCTACTAGATATGGACCCAAAGGTCTGAAATAAACTACTCACACTTCATCGGAGGGGCTATGGTGTTGATGTAGAAGCCCTGCGTGGTGGATGCCCCCTCCGGCGGAGCTCCGGAACAGGCCCCAAGATGGGATCTCGTGGATACAGGAAGTTGCGGCGGTGGAATTAGGTTTTTGGCTCCGTATCTGATCTGTTGGGGGTACGTAGGTATATATAGGAGGAAGGAGTACGTCGGTGGAGCGTCATGGGGCCCACGAGGCAGGGGGCACGACAAGGGGGGGGGTCTCCACCCTCGTGACCGCCTCTGGCACTTCTTGGAGTAGGGTCCAAGTCTCCTGGATCACGTTCGGTGAGAAGATCACGTTCCCGAAGGTTTCATTCCGTTTGGACTCTGTTTGATATTCCGTTTCTTCGAAACACTGAAATAGGCAAAAAACAACAATTACAGGCTGGGCCTCGGGTTAATAGGTTAGTCATGAAGTAATATAAAAGTGGAAAATAAAGCCCATTATAGTCCAAAACAATAGATAAAGTAGCATGGAGCAAAAAAAATTATAGATACGTTGGAGTATGGCGACCCGACCTCGAGATGGTCAAGTCTACGTGCTTACGTGTCATCCACGGATCGGTAATGACACACACAATACTCGAAGGATTTATAACAGAGTAGCAATCACACACTTATTACATCGAATGTCTCAAAGAGAACTTATTACAATAATATGGCTTAAGGCCATCTAATGCGATAACAGTGGAAGGCTTGGAAGATAAAGTGAGTCCATCAACTCCAACGGCATAAGCGAGCTGCACGGCAGCGACCTACAATCCTTACTCCTCGTCGAAAAGTCGCAACATAATACGTTGCAGCCGAGAACAGTCAGCACATGGCATATGCTGGCAATGTAACACATAGAGTAATGAAAGAATAAGCTATACTACATGCATATATGGCTGGTGGAAAGCTCTATGTTTACAGTTTTTGCGAAAAGCCAATTTTTCCCTACATCAAAGGAATAAAATTTTACTTTAACTATCATGGTGGTTGAAACATCATTGAGAAGGTATAACCCCAACTCAATCCCAATTGAAGTGATTAACAACCCAGCAATATTAATTTAGAGTGATGAGACACATGTGAATACTCAAGTACTAGATACTCAGAATTGTCCATAACCGGGGACACGGCTAACCATGATTAGTTTGTACACTCTGCAGAGGTTTGCACTTTTCCCCACAAGACTCGATCGCCTCCGTTGGTTTCTCGACTTTGCATGGTGTTTGAGAGACGGATGACCGAGACACGATCTTTCGAAACATTAACTCTCTACTCCGATAGATCATACCAAACCTACAAAACCCACTACCTGCTGATCTACCTCTTGAGAGCTTCACGTAACTTACTCAACTATGCTAGAGCCCATAATAGCTTGTGGCTGCACACGGAAGTTTCTAGCATGAATAATCTCAGTTCCCTTTGAGCACAGGTGGCGGTCCATAGGAATATCACACGGTACCGGGATTTCCAAAAAAACAGAACAACCTTGGGTTCCCCAGTGCCTCAATCCACCCAGATGTGTATTTAAGTTGCCACCTTAAAGTAAACCATTAATTAATAATCTCACATCTGTCGTGAATATCTCTCAAACCCAAACCACGTCTACGAGCATAGCATGGCAATATAAGCATAACGTAGAAGTAACTCCCAAGGGTTTGAAAGTAACAGGGCAATAGGTTCCTACCTCATCATCTACTTCCCAACCCACAAATTAATGCCATCCTAATCATGCAATGTTTGAGGATTGAGCTAATGCATAAAAACTGGGTATGAAAAGATATGATCAAGTGTTACTTGCCTTGCTGACGATCCGTAAATCCTAGAGACTCGTAGTAACACGCTTCGCACTCCGGGAATTCTATCGCAAGCAAACAATACATACATAAGTAAACAAGCAAAGATGCACAAACGAAACTTCAACTGAAAGAGGTTGACCAGAGAGTTCAACTTAAGAACTCCGGTTTGCAAAAAGGATCAAACCAAACGGAACAACAAAACTCAAACGGCAAAAGAAATAGGGTCCGTTTACTAATCTGAACTAGGGTCAAATTTTACAAGGATAAAAACTGGTTTAAGTTGATTATTCGGAAAGAGGGTTTCGAGATGAAACTCCAGGCGCTTGAATCGCCTGATTCCGATAAACGAGCGAAAGGATAAACAGGTTTGAAAATTGGCTCAGAAATCGCGATCAGAATAACCGCGGAATAAATCTGATAAAAGAAAAGCGACGAACTGCTAAACGAACGAACGTTCGTTAACAGAAACTAAACAGTGAACGCGTTCGTTAGAACGAACGGACGAACGAACGTTCGCTAAGTAGATAAACCGACGAAATAACCCGATCTATATTAAAAAAACGATCTAGGGTTTTATAAAAAACCCGAAGGGTTTCTAAAAAGCCGCGGCGGGTCGGGTACCTACCTCGAGGCGCGTCCGGGCGGGCGGCGGCTCAGCGGGTTCGGGTGAGGCGGGGTCGGCGAGGGCGGCGGCGGCTCGGCGAGGGGCGGCGGCGGCGACGGCGTGGGGCGGCGGCGACGGCGGATCGGGCTCCGGCGGCTCGGCTTGGGAAAGGCGCCGGGGTGGAGTCCGGCTCGGACTTGCCCTCGGCGTCCGTGCACATGCGTGCAAGGCTGAAAAGGCGGCGGTGCGAGTGGGCCGGCCTGGCTCGGCTGGGCCTTTGGCCCAGTCGGGCGCGGGTCCATTATTGTTTTTTAAAAAAAAATCATTCCGCCGAAAATAACAAAAAAAAATCCTAGAAAAATAAATAAAAAACTAAAAATTCCAAAACAAGTTTTCTCCGTCTAAATAAAATATTTAGAACTAGATGAACTTTTCTTGGCCCCTAAAATGCAACTTTTTAAAGCGTGCAAATTTTTCTAGGGCAATTAAAATTCCAAATAAAATTAAATGAAAACCAAATAATGATTTTAACATTTTTCCTCCGATATTTCAATTATTTTGGAGAAGTCATATTATCTCCCCTCATTTATTTATTTAAAATGAAATATTTTTCCGGAGAGAAAAATAATAAAATCCAATATCCTCGTCTTTCATTATTTGATAAAATTCAAATATGAAAATCGAAAAATCCCCAACTCTCTCCGAGGGTCCTTGAGTTGCTTAGGATTTTCGAGGATGGCAAACGAGAATGCAATAAAATATGATATGCATGGATGACCTATGTATAACAAGCCAAATTGAAAATTTGGGATGTTACAGAGACGTATCACTAGCTGGCAGGGAGGGGGTCGGGACCTTCGTCTCCTTCCTCTAGCCCACGCCTGGCCGCGGTAGAGCCGACCCCGACGAGGCCTGCCGGCGCTACCGGCCACCGCAGGCGGCGCCCGACCTAACCACAGATGCAGAGGAACGAGGCGGAGGCAACCCCGGGGGTTGTAGAAGACGGGAGCTCGGGAACGGCAGTTTCGTTCGCCGCGGCGGACGGCCGGTGTCGGTGAAGATGGAGCCGAGGCCATGGTGGACCCACCGACGAACTGACCTAAGGGAGAGATGTGTCGGGGAGTGGGTGGAGACGTGGTAGTGAAGAGAGAGGGAGGGGATGCTTGGCTTGCTCGAATTCGAGCAGAGGCCATCAGCGGCCAAGGCGGCCATTGGAAGCAGGAAGTGGCTCTTGGGCTCCAGTGGGAGACTGGGGAGGGCTAGTGGAGTGTGGGGAGGCCGATGTTGTGCTCGAAGAGCTCGGGGGAGGGATACTTATAGGCAGAGGGGCGAGGTGCCGCGTTGGCGTCACCACGGACGCGTGTGCGCACGCTCGAGCTCGGCGTTAGACAACGAGAGGGAACAGGAGGGAGAGCTCACGGGGAAGAGGCGGCCAAGGGAGCGCAGGGAGGAACAAGACGGCGAGCTCCGAGCCAAACCGCCAATGTTCGCCCGTGGGCGCGCGACGGCTTGCATCGGTGAGGAAGCTGCCAGAGGGGGAGAGGGGTCCAGGGGAATGGCAACGACGAGATGAAGACGTGGGACACGGTCATGCGCGCGAAGGCGGCAAGAGGAGGAGGTGCCGAAGCACAAACGGCCACTGGACGCGGCCACTGCACACAGAGCGCGTACACAGGCTTGCGATCATCACGGTCACCGCGTGCACTGGCATGTAGGGGGGGAGAGATGGTCTTGAACATGTTGTCTAGTGGTAAGTCCTTCAAGGGGAGGTTCCAACTACGGTGGTAGATCGATGAAAATTGCTCTGGTTAAACGGTAAGAACCCTCTGAAGTTTACTGCAGTAAACTTGGCTGAGAACTGCTGATCAACAGGAAGGACTTTCATCCTGGTAACTTTGAGAAGATTTGGACCAAGATTTAATATAGTTGCTTAACAACCACATAAACTGGTCCAGAAGCAAAAACAAGAAGAAGCACTCACATGGTAATGCCACTTAAGCTCAAATTTGGGAAGGGTTAGTTATTTGGTCATACAATGATGCTGTAAAAATTTCATACCAATTGGATTCACCAAAATGGTACTTGTTTCACACACATCAACTCTGAACAGAAACTTGCAATAATTTTGGTGAACGAATGACTCAATGAAATGATCCCAAATTGGGTGGAGAGATGTTATATAGGTAGGAGAACAATATGGTAATTTATTAGGATTTTTTAAGCAACATAAAATTATACTTGCTTCACAACCTGAAAATATTAACAGAAGCAAAGATTTGGTCATGTGCTCACATAGATCAAGGAATGGAGCTGAAATTTGGAGGAGTCGGATAATATGATCACATGAAGGAGTGTGCAAAATTTCAACTTATTTGGATAACCCTAGCTAGTACTTCCTTCACAATGCCTTCTGTCTGACAGAAAGTTTGAAAAATTGCTGAGGAAGATTGGCTAGGCAAATAAAGTTGAATTTTGGCATGAGGCAATGATTTGGACATAAGCAAATGCCCAAAAGGTTTGGGAGCAATCAGGAAAGGATAGGTGGCACTTCCTTCACAGAAAGCCACACTGGACATAAATGAAGAATAATTTTTGGAGAATTATTCTTGGGATAGAACAGGAAAGTTTGGGCATATTTGATCAATATATGACCCAAAGGAATTATGAGAATTATTTGGGAATTTTTAGATGGACAGAAATATAGGTTGCTTCACAACCTAGGGCAGACAAGGTTATTCCTTTAATAGAAAAAGGAATTTTCCCTAGAAAAAGAAATTAGGGTTTGGTCAAGAAGTGGAGTGACATGATCTTGGCAAGGTTTTGAGAATGATGAGCCACTTGGGAGAGGAAATGAAGATGATTTCCCAGGTGGCAAGGCCACAGAACCACTCCAAAAAGAAAAAGAGAGCAAAAAACCAATTACATTAAAAGAAAAAGAAAAAGGGCCAAAATCCAGGCTGATGAAGTCATGTACCTGGGGTAGGGTCATAGACCTGCCCAAGGCACCCTCCACAAGGACACTCGCAAGAGAAGCGGCCTTCCAGTCGACCTGGTAGGTTTCCACTCGACAGATTCAATGACACTCGACTATGAAGACCCACTCGACCACCAGGAGTCCAAGAGCCACTCGGTGCCCAAACGGTCTGTAGTTAAATAGTCTTTATGATCTTAATGACACTTTATGTAAGGCGTTACCAGTAACGCCTAGCCTTAACGCACCTTAAACCCTCTGCTACGTGGGCTGGCTGGGGTCCTGGCGCCTTGTATATAAGCCACCCCCTCCACGGTAGAAGGGTTCGCACCCCTGTAACACATACGCATATAATCCAGTCGACCGCCTCCGGGCTCCGAGGCGTAGGGCTATTACTTCCTCCGAGGAGGGCCTGAACTCGTAAATCCCTTGCGTATACAACTACTCCATAGCTAGGATCTTGCCTCTCCATACCTACCCCCCATTCTACTGTCAGACTTAGAACCACGACACCGGCTGTTACACCACAATCATAGAAATTTTATTACTCTCCACATAAGAAATTTTATTCTCATGAATATTTGTGGGAGAAAACTCAACAAAATAACTATCATGGGATTGAAAATTAAAATCATGATGACAAGTTTCATGGTTATCATTATTCAGTATAGCATACATGTCATCACCATAATCATCATAGATAGCAACCTTGTTCTCATAGTCAATTGAAGCCTCATCCAAAATGGTGAATTCATCATTAAATAAGGTCATGACCTGTCCGAATCCACTTTCATCATTATGATCATCATAAATAGGTGGCATTCAATCATTATAACAAACATGCACATCGAATCTTGGGGGACTAAAAATATCATCTTCATCAAACATAGCATCCCCAAGCTTATGCCTTTGCATATCATTAGCATCATGGATATTCAAAGAATTCATACCAACAACATTTCAATCATGCTCATCATTTATACCAAACATTCTATTGAATTCCTCTTCTATAAATTGAGCACAATTTTCCTTTCCATCATTTTCACAAAATACATTATAAAGATGAATAATATGATGCAACCTCAATTCCATTTTTTGGTAGTTTTCTTTTTCTAAACCAAACTAGTGATAAAACAAGAAACTAAAAGATTCAATTGCAAGATCTAAAGATATACCTTCAAGCACTCACCTCCCCGGCAACGGCGCCAGAAAAGAGCTTCGTTGACAGGATGTGAGTGTCGCTTACCTAGCCTCCCCGACAACGGCGTCAGAAAAGAGCTTCATGTCTACTACGCAACTTTATTCTTGTAGACTCGTGTTGGGCCTCCAAGCGCAGAGTTTTGTAGGACAGTAGCAATTTTCCCTCAAGTGGATGATCTAAGGTTTATCAATCCATGGGAGGCGTAGGATGAAGATGGTCTCTCTCAAACAACCCTACAACAAAATACAAGAAATCTCTTGTGTCCCAAACACACCTAATACAATGGCAAATTGTGTAGGTGCACTAGTCCGGTGAAGAGATGGTGATAAAAGTGTAATATGGATGGTAGAAATATATTTTTATAATCGGACTAAATAAAAACAACAAGGTAGCAATTGATAAAACGGAACACAAACGGTATTGCAATGCTTGAAAATGAGGCCTAGGGTCCGTACTTTCGCTAGTGCAACATCTCAACAATGCTAATATAATTGGATCATATAACCATCCCTCAACGATGAAGAATCATTCCAAAGTTCCTATCTAGCGGAGAACATAAGAAGAAATTGTTTGTAGGGTACGAAACCACCTCGAAGCTATTCTTTCCGATCAATCTATCCAAGAGTTCGTACTAAAATGACACCAAATAATTTCAGATTCATAATACTCAATCCAACACAAAGAACCTCAAAGAGTGCCCCAAGATTTCTACCGGACAAATAAAAGACGAGAACGTGCATCATCCCCTATTCATAGATTACCTAATGTCACCACGGGAATCTGCGAGTTGAATGCCAGAACACATATCAAGTGAATCAATATGATACCCCATTGTCACCACAAGTATTCATATGCAAGACATATATCAAGTCCTCTCAAATCCATAAAAGTATTCAATCTGATAACAATGAAATCTCAAAGGGAAATACTCAATTCATCCCAACAAGATAGAGAGGGGAAAACACCATATGATCCGACTATATTAACAAAGCCCGCGATACATCAAGATCGTGACATCTCAAGAACACGAGAGAGAGATATTAAACACATAGCTACTGGTACAAACCCTCAGCCCCAAGGATGGACTACTCCCTCCTCATCATGGTGGCCGCCGAGATGATCAAGATGGCCACCGAATATGATCTCCCCTTCTGGTGGAGTGCCGAAACGGGGTCTAGATTGGTTTTCGGTGGCTACAGAGCCTTGCGGCGGCGGAACTTCTAATCTAGGTTTTACCCTCGAGGGTTTTGGAATATTTGGCAATTTATAGGGCGAAGAAGGGGTGCGGGAGGCCACCGAGGTGGGTGTCAGTGTCAAAACCGGTGGATCTCGGGTAGGGGGTCCCGATATGTGCGTCAAGGCTGATGGTAACAGGAAGCAAGGGACACGGATGTTTACCCAGGTTCGGGCCCTCTCGATGGAGGTAAAACCCTACTTCCTGCTTGATTAATATTGATGATATGGGTAGTACAAGAGTAGATCTACCAGGAGATCGTAGAGGCTAAACCCTAAGAGCTAGCCTATGATGGTATGATTGTAATTGTGATCGGCCTTCTAAGGACCAACCTCTCCGGTTTATATAGACACCAGAGAGGGCTAGGGTTTACATGGAGTCGGTTACAAGGAAGGAAATATAATATCCGGATAGCCAAGCTTGCCTTCCACACCAAGGAGAGTCCCATCCGGACACGGGCCGAAGTCTTGAGTCTTGTATCTTCACGCTTCAATAGTCCGGACGTTGTACACAGTCCGGCAGTCCGGATACCCCCTAATCCAGGACTCCCTCGGTAGCCCCTGAACCAGGCTTCAATGACGATGAGTCCGCGCGCATGAGATTGTCTTCGGCATTGCAAGGCGGGTTCCTTCTCTGAATACTCCAAGGTAATTATCGAACACTCAAACCATGTCCGGATCCACAAGATGATCTTCGCAAGCCACCGTAGAGAGAATGATATTTCACAAATGCAATCTGCTGACAACTTTTTTAGGCAACGCGGCGTGTCACTATGGTCAGGTCATTATTCGAACCGTCTTTCCACAACCAGCCACAACGCATATTGCGAGGTGGTTTCCTTGACATGTCTTGTCAAAGAAGAGATCGTGCCCCCTCATTACGGGATTCTCATCAATACGGGTACGGGTAATCCCACCACATCATTAATCGTGGCGCTTGGGAAGCAAGCGATTTCCAACGGGCAAGTGGGGAGGCGCACCGCTTTCGTCACCTATATAAAGGGATAAGATCTCCTCATTTTTACCCACGCCTTCTTCCTTCTCTGCCCATTCTTGCCCCCTCGAGCTCCAGAGCCCAAGCCCAAGTCTCCTCCGCACAACTAGACATGTCCGGAGCAGGAGGCAAGTGGGTGGCTTCCACCGTCGAGGAGAAGCACATCACAAATCTTTGGGCGGTCGGATACTTGGCCGCAGACATAGCGCACCAGCTACCGGACGCTGGGCAGGTCATTCCGACCCTAGGACCCCACGAGAGAGTCGTGTTCGTCGCCCACTTCTTCCGTGGACTGGGATTTCCACTCCACCCCTTCGTCTGCGGGCTCATGTTCTATTACGGGTAAGATTTCCATGATCTAGCCCCGAATTTCGTCTTCAACATCTCGGCGTTCATCGTCGTATGTGAGGCCTTCCTCCGCATCCGGCCTCACTTCGGTCTGTGGCTACAAATCTTCTGTGTGAAGCCGAAGGTCGTACGCGGCCAGCAAGCGGAATGCGGAGGGGCCATGGTGGGCAAGATGCCTAATGTCACCTGGCCGGCCGGCTCCTTTGCGGAGACCGTAAAAGGGTGGCAATCGGGGTGATTCTACATCATCGAGCCGAGCGGCGCCAACTGGGCGGCGGCCCCCGAGTTCAGATCCGGAGCCCCCATGCGGCTCACCTCCTGGGAAAGGAAGGGCCTGGCTTGGGGCGAACCTACAGAGCTGACCGGACTCCAAACCTGCATCAAGAGCATGAAGGACAAGAACACCAAGCTCGTCAACGTGATCCAGGTCATTCTCGTTCGCCGGATCCTGCCATGCCAAAGGCGGGCATTCAATCTTTGGGAGCTCGACCCGGCCGAACACCAGACGCTCCAGAGGATCTACGGCATGAAGCATAATGACGCGTGGAAGGAACTGTTTAAGGCCTCCGAAGTGCCTCCTCCCACATCCGAGGACCGCGGGCTTCACGCCGCGCGGGCTACTAGTCAGGTGAGTTCTCAGACTGCCACCGGACCCAATTTTTCACAATATATTCACGGGAGTCCCTTAAGTAATCATGCATATTTGTTTCAGGACTATGTGGAGACAGCGGAGCAGGTCTACTGTCCGACTCCGCTGCCGGAAGGTCCAACGGATGCTCTCCTGACGGAGATGCTAGTCCCGGCACCATACAAGGTGCCGGAGAAGAAGGCCGAGAAGAAGGCCCCGGGGACCCGAAAGGGTCTCCATCGTAAGGTTGTGCCAGAAGCCTCGTCCGAAGATGACGAGGCAGACTCCTCCCGCGAAGGGGAGGAGGAATAAGAAGAAAATGCCCTATCCGGAAAGGATGAGGGGCCCGGCAAAGCGGGCCAGGAGGCCGGAAAAGGCCCTCGGCGTAAGGCCGTTATCCCCCTGTCATTCGATGACGACGAGACAGATTCCTCCCTCAGAGGCGGGGCAAATAAGGAAGAAATTCCACCTCCCCGCACTGGGGGGAGAAGAAGAGAAAAGCCGCCTCAGAGGGGGAGGCTGGGGCGTCTAAGAAGGGGAAAACCTCCCTTCCGGACTACTCCACCACGGCCGCCTACAACGATGAAGGGTGGCTGCCCAGGGGGATGCCCCTGGCGCGATTGTAAGTGTCCGCACTCTACCATGATTTTAAGTCATAGCTGTTTAGTAACGCCGAGTGAGGGAGTCCTGGATTAGGGGGTGTCCGGATGGCCGGACTATGACCTTTGGCCGGACTCCTGGACTATGAAGATACAAGATTGAAGACTTCGTCCCGTGTCCGGATGGGACTTTCCTTGGCGTGGAAGGCAAGCTTGGCGATACGGATATGTAGATCTCCTTCCATTGTAACCGACTCTGTGTAACCCTAACCCTCTTCGGTGTCTATATAAACCGGAGGGTTTTAGTCCGTAGGACGAACAACAATCATACCATAGGCTAGCTTCAAGGGTTTAGCCTCTCTGATCTCGTGGCAGATCTACTCTTGTACTACCCATATCATCAATATTAATCAAGCAGGAGTAGGGTTTTACCTCCATCGAGAGGGCCCAACCTGGGTAAAAACATCGATCCTTGTCTCCTGTTACCATCCGCCTAGACGCACGATTCGGGACCCCTACCCGAGATCCGCCGGTTTTGACATCGACATTGGTGCTTTCGTTGAGAGTTCCTCCGTGTCGTCACCTTTAGGCCCGATGGCTCCTCCGATCATCAACAACGATGCGGTCCAGGTGAGACTTTTCTCCTGGACAGATCTTCGATTCGGCGACTTTGCATCTGGGCCAATTCGCTGGCCATCCGGAGCAGATTGAAAGCTACGCCCCCGGCCATCAGGTCAGATTTGGAAGTTTGAACTACACGGCCGACGTCTCGGAGATTTGATCTTCGACGGGTCCGAGCCACAGCCAAGCGCGCCGCACTGTCACGATGGGCATGATTTAGCTCTGCCGCCGAACAGTGTCCTGGAGGCTGCACCAGTGTCCGCTCCGACCCTTAGCTCGGAGCTGACTGCGCCAATCGAGGACGGATGGCTGGACACCGCCTCGGGGGCTGCAATCTCTACGGCGATCGAGCCGAACACCATACCTATCATTTGCGAAGCTCGTGACTCCAAGCTGCCGGACTCCTCTCCGGACTCTGAACCCTCCACGCCCCTGCCAATCGAATCCGATTGGGCGCCGATCATGGGGTTCACCGCCACGGACATCTTTCAGCACTCGCCCTTTGGCGACATTCTGAATTCACTAAAGTCTCTCTCTTTATCAGGAGAGCCCTGGCCGGACTATGGTCAGCAAGGTTGGGATGCGGACGACGAAGAAATTCAAAGCCCACCCACCACCCACTTCGTAGCCACTGTCGATGATTTAACCGACATGCTCGACTTCGACTCTGAAGACATCGACGGTATGGACGACGATGCAGGAGACGACCAAGAACTAGCGCCCACAGGGCACTGGAAGGCCACCTCGTCATACGACATATACATGGTGGACATCCCAAAAGAAGGGAATGGCGATGGAACAACGGAGGATGACCCCTCCAAGAAACAACCTAAGCACCGGCGTCAGCAGCGCCGCTCTAAATCCCGCCATAGCAAAAACAGCGATTCCAGCACCGGAGACAATAACACCCCGGACAAGGTCAAGACAACCCCTCCAAAGAGGATTCAGCACAGAGGATGGAGAAGCCAGCCTCATGAGAGAGCGGCAGCAGAGAGGTAGAGGACGATAATTACATGCCTCCCTCCGAAGACGAGGCAAGCCTCGACGATGACGAATTTGTCGTGCCTGAGGATCCCGTCGAACAAGAGCGTTTCAAATGCAGGCTTATGGCCACGGTGAGTAGCCTCAAGAAAAAACAGCAACAGCTTAGAGCTGACCAAGACTTGCTAGCCGACAGATGGACTGATGTCCTTGCGGCCGAAGAGTACTGAACTCGAACGCCTCCAAGAGCTACCTAAAACGCAGGCTGCTACCTCGATTAGAGGAGGAAGCACCTAGACCTACATCACCAGCGCATGATACGGCCGACCGGCCACCTCGTGGCCGCGAGAGAGAGGCCTCTCGGCCCTCCACTCAAGCCGCACCCCGACGTCGCTCAAAGAATACCAAGGCACGGGGAAATGCACCAGACCTGCGAGATATATTGGAGGACAGGGCAAGGCAAACAAGATCGATCTATGGATCGCGTGGGCGCCCCACGACACGTGACGACAACCGTCATGACGGATATGGTAAATCCAGCTGGGACGAACACAACAGACAAAGCTCATTTGAGCTACGTCGTGATATAGCCCAATACAGAGGCGCCACACACCCACTATGCTTCACAGATGAAGTAACGGATCATCAAATCCCCGAGGGGTTCAAACCCGTAAACGTCGAATCATACGATGGCACAACAGACCCTGCGGTACGGATCGAGGACTATCTCCTTCATATCCACATGGCCCGCGGTGATGATCTACACGCCGTCAAATACATCCCACTCAAGCTTAAAGGACCAGCTCGGCATTGGCTTAACAACTTGCCAGCAGAATCAATTGGTTGTTGGGAGGACCTGGAAGCCGCATTCCTCGAAAACTTCCAGGGCACCTATGTGCGACCACCAGACGCCGATGACCTAAGCCACATAATTCAGCAGCCAGAGGAATCGGCCAGGCAATTTTGGACACGGTTCCTAACAAAGAAAAATCAAATAGTCGACTATCCGGACGCAGAGGCCCTTGCAGCCTTCAAGCATAACATTCGTGACGAGTGGCTTGCCCGGCACCTAGGACAGGAAAAGCCAAAATCCATGGCAGCCCTCACGACACTCATGACCCGCTTTTGCGCGGGAGAAGACAACTGGCTAGCTCGTAGTAATAACATGACCAAGATCCCTGGTAATTCGGATACCAATGACAGCATTGGCAGGTCGCGTCGCAACAAGCAAAAGCGCCGTATTAACGGCGAAAATGCTGAGGATATGACAGTTAATGCCGGATTCAGAGGCTCTAAACCCGGTCAGCGGGAAAAACCATTCAAAAGAAATACTCCGGGCCCGTCCAATTTGGACCGAATACTCGATCGCTCGTGCCAGATACACGGCACCCCCGAAAAACCAGCCAACCACACCAACAAGGATTGTTGTGTGTTCAAGCAGGCAGGCATGTTAAACGTCGAAAACAATGACAAGGGGCTGCATAGCGATGACGAGGAGGAGCCCCGGCCGCCGAACAATAGGGGACAGAAGGGTTCCCCCCACAACTGCGGACGGTGAACATGATATACGCAACCCACATACCCGAAAGGGAGCGGAAGCATGCACTCAGGGACGTATATGTGTTGGAGCCAGTCGCCCCAAAGTTCAACCCATGGTCCTCCTGCCCGATCACTTTTGATCAAAGGGACCACCCCACTAGCATCCGCCATGGCGGATTCGCTGCATTGGTTTTAGACCCAATCATTGACGGATTTCACCTCACTAGAGTCCTTATGGACGGCGGCAGCAGCCTGAACCTGCTTTATCGGGATACAAAGGCGAAAAATGGGCATAGATCCTCAAGGATTAAACCCACAAAGATGACCTTTAAAGCGCCATACCAGGTGTAGAGGCCAAGCTATGCAGGCTCGTTACACTTGAGGTGGTCTTGGATCCCGGATAATTTCGAAGTGAGGAGTTAATCTTCGACATAGTCCTGCTCCGCGATGGCTATCACGCACCGCCGGACGAACCGCACGGTAAAGTTCAATGTGGTGCCGCTTTCACGATACCTCAAGCTCAAGATGCCAGGCCCTCGAGGTGTCATTACGGTCAATGGAAACACCGAACGCTCTCTCCGGACGGAGGAGCATACGGCGCCCTCGCGGGCGGAAGTACAAAGCAGCCTGTCAAGGCAATTCTTGATCCGCCATTAAACGTCCGGACACCGCAAAGCGCTACCGAGTAACCTACAACAAGACCGCTGGCATGTTCCGCGACGCGTAGCAATGCAGCCCTAACCCCAGCCCTCGCAAAATTGCGAAACCAAGATCGCTAGCGTACATAACTACGCCTGGAAATACCATGGGCATAGGGGAGGGGCACGACCACAAGACGCCCAAAATGCGGCTCAACCGCACAAGGGGCCCCGATTTTGTCATTCTTTTTTTTCCTTCTTTCTTACTTTCAGGATTCCACTTTCCGGAAGGCCTGTCCGGTAGCATAATCGCGAACACACGATGCAACAGCCAGGAGGCGAAAGCTACGCCGAGTGTCCAGTGGTCTCTATAACGAGCAGTATACTTGTTTCACATATCATCCCGCAGCTCGCCCCTGGAGGGGGGACATGTTAAATAGTCCCATCTCCTGCTTATCGCACTATTTGTATCATTCTGCTTTTACCGCAGACTTTTCGAATAAACAATGCATAGCTTTTGTCTATTATTGCATTACCTTTTTTATATAACAATATGGTCTGTTATGATATAATGCAACCGTACACTTTGGTACGGCCAATACACCAGGGGCTTGCGTACCCCAGAATATGGTGTGAGAAGTCCGAACACTCTCATGAGTGCGGCACCCCGAACTTATAGCATTATATGCATCGGCTCCAAATCATGTCTTGGGTCAATAGTTGGTTTTGCCCGGCTCCCATGTTTTGGTGCCTTACGTCCCGTTATATCGGCTAAGGTAGCACTGGGAGAACCACTGCGATTGTACCCCGGTTGAGCCGGGCTAAGCACCTCAGTGGAGAAAGCTAAAACTGACCGTCATGATAAGGCGAGAGCTGGTCGCCGTTCGAGAGGTTTTCGAGTCCCTAAAGACTTAAACCGCTTAGAGCGAGGAGTCGGCTTTGTCCGGCCTAGGCGTGGATAGCGCCCTGAACTCGGTCTTCCGAATACTAGGGGCTTCACCGAAATTTAAAATTATAGAATTCTATGGCTAAGTGAGAGTGTTCAAGCATTATAGTCCGATTGCCCTGTTCGTTGTGTTGAGCGCCTCCCTCGTAGGACCCAATAATGGGAAAAAGAGCGCTCAAGTTTATCCCAAACACCCCAGCACTCGCGGCATGGGGACAGAAGCCGACGACTCGCCATCTCTCAATTTTGATAAACGGCCGCACAGAAGGTAATATTTTAAATTCAAAAGTGTTGCTTAGCTCATATGAAACTAGTTTTCAGCGTACAGGATTACAAATGCAAGTTTACTCAAAAATTACATCTTTGGAGCACTCATCCGCTATACGGTGGGCACCCTTCAGGACGCCCTCATAATACATCTCGGGCTTGCGATGCTCCTTGCCCGACGGTGGTCCGTCCGTCACAATCTTCTCAGCATCCATCTTGCCCCAGTGCACTTTAGCACGGGCAAGGGCCCTACGGGCACCTTCGATGCATACGGAGCGCTTGATGACTTCAAGCCTTGGACAGCATCCACCAGCCGCCTTACCAGCCCAAGTAGCTTCGTGCATGGCTTCCCTGTGCCATAGCTGGACCATGAGACCCTTCATGGCCTGTTCGGCCACCTTATGGAGCTCGACCAGCTGCTTCAGCTGGTCGCTCAAGGGCACTGGTGTCCGCCTCAAAGATACCGAGGCGAGAACACCTTCTCCGCCGAGCTTCCCTCCTCGGCTCGATAGAATGTGCATTGCGTCGGACACACTCCGGGGAAGATCTGCGAATGCTCCTGGAGAGCTCCGGACTCGGGTAAGTAACAAGTAATTCACTTTCGCGTGCTTGCTTTGCATAAAGAATGCCTTACCCGCCGCTATCTTCTTCATCGCCTCAATTTCCTGGAGGGCTTTTTGGGCTTCGGCCTTGGCAGATTTGGCGCTCTCAAGCGCCGAGGCGAGCTCGGACTCTCGAGTCTTTGAGTCAAGCTCCAAACTCTCGTGTTTTTCCACGAGAGCCTGGAGCTCTTGCTGCACCGCCGCCACCCGCACCTCCTGCTTCTTTCGCTCGGTGCGCTCCACGACCGCATTGTTTTTGGCCTTGGACAACGCTTCCTTCAGGGTCGCCACCTCGTTCGTGGCCCCTGCATACCCACGTTGATCCTGCCATTTTTTGCAACCACGTCTTTTTTTATATACTTACATAAGGTATTACTTACCTTCCTTGTCCTCGAGCTGCTTCTTGGCAAGGCAGAGCTCGTCCTCGGACCGCTCGAAGCTCTGCTTCAATGCATTAACCTCCGCAGTTAGTGCGGCAGAGGTCAGCAGCACAGCCTGCATTCCCATATTGACAGACTTATGTTAGACTCCTGCGTATATCTTTTTGATCCTTAGTTCGGCTTTTCTTTCCGAACACCAAACTGAGCATCAGGGGCTACTGTCTATGCGGTAATATTTTTACATATCTTAAATACATACCTCAAAGCCTGTTAGAAGGCTGGCACAGGCTTCGGTCAGCCCGCTCTTAGCGGACTGAACCTTCTGGATCACCGCACTCATAATAGTGTGGTGCTCCTCGTCGATGGAGGCGCCGTTAAGCACCTCCAATGATTATCTGGTGCCTCCGGTTGGACGGAGGTCACCGGTGTCGTAGGCTTGCCCTTCTTAGTAGGGGGCCGCCTGCCGGATGCCAGAACCGTTGAAGGTTCCGGTGCGGTGTCCGGCCTAGGGCCGGACTTAGAGCCCTTTGGGGCTTTATCCCCTTTTCGCCTGGAGTCCGTGAGGTCGCCTTGCGGCGCCTCCACGACCACCTCCTCCTGGCTTGGCCCCTTTTGCGACGCCACCTCGGCGTCATTCGCGGTGCGAGGAGAGGAGGCGGTCGAAAGTGAAGTGATGTTCACATCCGACGAACCCAAGGAACCGCTCGACGAAGCATCGAGCCCGGCCTTGGGCGGACTGCATGATTGTATCCGACATCAGAAGTTACTGTGCAACAAAGGAACGCCATGAGTTATTCTAGTATCCGGAAACTTACGATTTCGCCAGGGGCTTGGCCCTGGATGGCCACTCCTCTTCGCCGTCGTCGGCGTTGGTGGAGTAGTCCGGAGGAAGGGTCCTTCCCTTCTTGGACCCTCCGGCCCCCAGTTGGGGCGGCCTTCCTTTTCTTCTTCCCCCGCTGGGGGAGAGACCTCTCTTTCCTCCTCCTCGTCTTCACGGAAGGAGTCCGCCTCGGAGTCATCGGACGATGAGTCCGACACCACCTGGCGCCGGGAACTCTTTCGAGTTCCCGTGGCCTGCTTCTTCACCTTCTTCTCCGGCACCACGTAAGGTGCCGGGACCAGCAGCCCCGTCAAGTGGGCGTCTGCTGGATCCTCGGGCAAAGTAGCCGGGCAGTTGATCTGTCCGGCTTCTTCTGCCATTCCTGTCAAAGGAACGGGAGCTTAGATCCCGCATAGAGTTAAACTATGGAAAACAAGTATCCCGTAAAGGGTAAAATAAGCTTACTACGCTGGCTTGTCGTTTCGAGCGGAATCCGCGATCCTCGATGATGGGAGGGGGGAACCTCGGCGCCCTTGAATAGCACCTTCCAGGCATCCTCGTGCGTTGTGTCAAAGAGCACAGTCGAGTTTAGTCTTTGGGCGGGTTGAACTCCCATAAGTTAAAGGCCCGTCGTTGACACGGGAGGATCCGACGGATGAGCATTACCTGGACTACGTTGATGAGTTTAGCCTATTTGTTCACCAGGTCTTGGACGCAGGATTGGAGTCCGGTCCGCTCTTCCGAATTACCCCTCGACAGGCCCGTCTCTTTCCAGGAGGTGAGCCTTGTAGGGAAGCCAGATAGGAATTCAGGGGCCGCTGCCCATTTAGGGTCACGCGGCTCGTTGATGTAGAACCACCCCGATTGCCACCCCTTTATGGTCTCCACGAAAGAGCCCTCGAGCCATGTAATGTTGGGCATCTTGCCCACCATGGCGCCTCCGCACTCCACTTGTTGGCCGCCCACTACCTTCGGCTTGACATTGAAGGTCTTCAGCCATAAGCCGAAGTGGGGCTTGATGCGGAGGAAAGCCTCGCACACGACGATAAATGCCGAGATGTTGAGGACGAAGTTCGGGGCCAGATCGTGGAAATCCAGGCCGTAGTAGAACATGAGCCCCCGGACAAATGGGTGAAGTGGAAAACCTAGTCTGCGGAGGAAGTGGGTGAGGAACACCACCCTCTCATGGGGCCTGGGGGTGGGGATGAGCTGCCCCTTGTCTGGGAGCCGGTGCGCGATGTCGTTAGACAAGTATCCGGCCACCCTCAACTTCTTGATGTGTCCCTCCATGACGGAGGAGACCATGCACTTGCCTCCTGCTCCGGACATGACTGGAGAAGGTTGAGGCGGGGTGTGCGGACTTGGGCATTGGAGCTCGAGTGCACGAAAATGGATAAGCAAAGGAGGAAGAAGGCGTAGATGGAAAAGGTGGATACTTATCCCCTTATATGGGCGGATGAAACTATGTGCCCCCACCAGCCTGGTAAAACTCGCTTATCTCCCAAGCGCCGTAAATTAATGCCACGGTTGGGTTACCCACGTCCGTATTGATGAGAATCCCGGAATAAGGGGACACGATCTCTGCTTCATCAAGACGTGCCAAGGAAACCGCCTCGCTAAGTGCGCTGAGGTGGGACAATAAAAACGATTCAAATAAAGGCTTGGCCGTGGTGTGATGACACGCTGCGAAATACGTCAGCGGATTAGATGTGTGTAAATATTATACTCTCTACGGTGGTATGTGGAAATTATTTTGCAGAGCCGGACACTATCCTTGTGTTCAAAATCTTCTATGAAGTATTCGGAGGAGGAACCCGCCTTGCAATGCCGAAGACAAACTGCGCGCCGGACTCGTCGTCATTGAAGCCTGGTTCAGGGGCTACTGAGGGAGTCCTGGATTAGGGGGTGTCCGGATGGCCGGACTATGACCTTGGCCGGACTCCTGGACTATGAAGATACAAGATTGAAGACTTCGTCCCGTGTCCGGATGGGACTTTCCTTGGCATGGAAGGCAAGCTTAGCGATACGGATATGTAGATCTCCTTCCATTGTAACCGACTCTGTGTAACCCTAACCCTCTCCGGTGTCGATATAAACCAGAGGGTTTTAGTCCGTAGGACGAACAACAATCATACCATAGGCTAGCTTCTAGGGTTTAGCCTCTCTGATCTCGTGGTAGATCTACTCTTGTACTACCCATATCATCAATATTAATCAAGCAGGAGTAGGGTTTTACCTCCATCGAGAGGGCCCGAACCTGGGTAAAAACACCGTGTCCCTTGTCTCCTGTTACCATCCGCCTAGACGCACAGTTCGGGACCCCCTACCCGAGATCCGCCGGTTTTGACACCGACACCGAGCATATATGCAGTTCGGCCAGGGCTCATCTGGAGGAGTCGTCTTCGGACGGGTCTCTGAGCACTTCAGAGATGAACTCGCTCCCGACGGACACCACTCCTCAGCTTGCGGATGACACGGAGGTGTTGTCCCGAAGGTTCCCCGAGCAGGGGAGGTGACCCTGGAGACTCCCCTAGGCGGGCTTCTGGATGTCGGACATGCGGGGTTCAAGATCCCCGCGGATCGCGTCGATGAGAGCCGCAACGGGGCGGACTCCCAACCGAACACTGCTCCGGAACCTCCGACGGTTTCGGACTTGGGCGGGCAGCCCCTCGTTAGGGAGGGCGAGCCACCCGTGCCGAGGACTTCCGTCGCGTCAACGGCGCCGGATAGCCTGGTGGAAGCGATTCGAGGCGCTTCCATGGAAGAAGAGCACCGTACTCTTATGAGTGCGGTGATTCAAAAGGTTCTGTCCACCAAAGGCGGACTAACCGAAGCCTGCACAAGCCTCCTGACGGGCTTTGAGGTAAGTAATAAAAATGTATGAAATTATCACCCGATAGGTAGTAGCCCCTGATACTCTGTTTGGTGTTCGGAAAGAAAAGCCAAACGGAGGGTCAATTATAATCCGCAGGAGTCTAATAATAAGCATTGTTGTGAATAACCAGGTTGTGCTGCTTGCTGCTGCTGCCCGTACTGCCGAGGTTGCCGAGCTGAAGCGGGACCTGGAGCAGGCGCAGGGAGAGCTCGTCCTCACGAAGAGGCAGCTCGAAGAGAACAAGGGTAAGTGATTCCCGCTCTTGTGTATTTAAAGATAGGCAAAATTTGTCAATCTAACTCCAAAGCATCGTGACTGTGTAACAGGGGCCACCGCCGAAGTGGCGTCCCTGAAGAAAGCGCTGTCCGAGGCCGAAGACAAAGCGGCCTTGGAATGCAAGGAGCGCGAAAGCAAAATGCTAGAGTGGGCGAGGTACAGCAAGAGCTCCAGGACCTCGGCAAGAAGTGCGAGTCCGTGGAGCATGACCTGAAGGCAAAGGAGGCTGAGCTTGCGAAGGCCCTTGTCAGTTTGAAAGATGCCAAGGCCAAGGCCGAGAAAGCACAACAGGAGATCCAGGAGGCCAAGAAGATAGCAGCGGGTAAGAAATTCTTTATGCAAAGCAAACATGTGGAGGAGGCATTTCTTTTACTTACTCGAATACGGAGCTCTCCAGGGGCATTTGTAGATCTGCCACGTAGCGCCTCAGACGCTGCGGAGTTCTACCGTGCCCAGGAGGGGAGCTCAACGGAGAAGTTGTTACGGTCCCAAAGATATCGGAGCCGAACATCCGATGCCTCTGAGCGACCAACTAAAGCAGTTGGTCGAACTCCACAGGGCGGCCGAACTGGCTATGAAAGACTTCATAGTCAGGATGTGGCCTGGTGAGCTACTGCCCAGTAGCTACTTTGGCCTGATCAAGCGGATGGTGGATGCTTGTCCGCAGCTTGAAGTGATCAAACGATCTGTTTGCATCGAAGGTGCCCGCCGAGCTTTTTCCCGCGTCAAGGTGCATTGGGGCAAGCTGGATGCGGAGAAGCTGGTCAAGGACGGGCCAACGGAGGGCAAGGCGCATCGCCATCCCGAAATGTACTATGATGGCGTGATGAAGGGTGCTCGTCTCGTCGCCAATGAGTGTACCAAGGACGCCATATTTGAATGAATTCACTTCTGTCGTGTTTGTAATTAAAGACGAAATTACTTGCACTATGTAGCGCTTTTGTTATTTAAAATATTACCTTCTGTGCGGCTGTTTAAAAAATCCTGAAAGTAGGCTAGTCGTCGGCCTCCGCCCCCGCGTGACTAGCACTGGGGTGTTCGTGGAAAACACGGACACTCTTTACCCAAATGTTTGGTCCCTTAAGGAGGTGTCCGACGCAGCGAACAAGGCAATCGGACTATGCTGCTTTATAACTTTCACTTAGCCATAGAAGTCTACAATTTTAAATTTCGGCGAAGCCCCTAGAATCCGAAAGACCGAATCGGGGCGCTATACACGCCTAGATCGGACGAAGCCGATTTATCGCCTAAAGCGGAAAATCTTTTAGGATTTTAAAACCTCTCGAACAGCGACCAGCTCTCGCCACATCATGCCGGTCAATTTTTGGCTTTCTCTACTGAGGTGCTCGTCCGGAAGAACCGAGACACAATCGCAGTAGTTCTCCCTGCGATACCTTAGCCGATATAACGGAACGTAAGGCACCAAAACAAGGGAGCCGGGCTATCCCAACTGTAGACCCAACACATGATTCGGAGCTGATGCATATAGTGCTATAAGTTCGGGGTGCCGCATTGTTGAAAGTGTTCGGACTTTAGTTGCCATATAGCGGGGCACCATAAGAAGCCCCTCGCAAACCGGCCGCACCAAGGTGTACGGATGCAATATCAAATAAACATTTATAAGAGAAAAATTCTCAAATGAGAATAATAAGATGACGCTATATAAACTCTCATTGACGAAAAATACGTTTAAAGCGTACATTTACAATGGATGCGTAAGCAGATATAAAATAGGACTATTTGACATGTCCTATCCAGGGGCAGGCTGTGTTCAGGTAGATAAAGCAGGTATAATGATCGTAAATAGATTCCACCTGGGTATTTTCTTCTGTGCACAACGTCTATTGCCTCCTTGGATGTCTCTTCCCTATAAGTCCGGCAATTCGGCTCTTTTGAGGGTAAGAGTGTGAAAGTATTTGGCGGTTACCCGCACTATTGACTGAATCGTTGATGCGCCTCCGCCTATGCCCATGGTATTTTAAGTGCGTAATTGTGTGCACGTGGCACGAATGCTTCTTTGATGTGGCTTAAGCGGAGGACGGACTGCTAGTCGCGCTCTTGGCGTGCCTGATGATCCTGTTGCGGGGTGCTCCGAACTCGCTTGACTATGCTCGAAGTTGTTGTCGCCGGATTGGTTTGTCCGAGAAGGCCGCATTGTACTTCCGCCGCAAGGGCTGCAGTATGTTCTTCTGTTTGTAGGGAGCGGTCCATATTTCTGTTCACCGTTATGACCCCACGTGGTCCTGGCATCTTGAGCTTGAGATATGCGTAGTGTGGTACCGCATTGAATCTGGCGAATGCGGTTCGTCCGAGCTGTGCATGGTAACCACTGCGGAAGGGGACGATATTGAAGATTAACTCTTCGCTTTCGGAAGTTATCTAGAGATCCGAAGACCACTTCCAATGTTATAGAGCCCGTACAGCGGGCCTCTACTCCAGGAATTACACCTTTAAAGGTGGTTTTAGTGGGCTTGATCCTTGAAGGGTCAATGCCCATTTTGCACACTGTGTCCTGGTAAAGCAGGTTCAGGCTGCTGCCACCGTCCATAAGGACGCGTGTGAGGTGGAATCCGTCAATGATTGGGTCTAGGACCAATGCGGCCGAGCCGCCGTGACGGATGCTAGTAGGGTGATCCCTACGATCAAAGGTGATCGGGCAAGCTGACCAAGGGTTGAATTTGGGGCATCGCTCCATCGCATAGACGTCCCTTAGTGCCCGCCTCCGTTCCCGCTTGGGGATGTGCGTGGCGAGATCATGTTGACCGTTTTCACCGGGGATTTCTTCGTCCCCTCGTGTTCGGACATCGGGCTCCTCGTCATCGTCATTGTGCAGCCCCTTGTCCTTGTCTTGGCGCTTATCTTGTCGTCTGTTTGGATACCCAGCAATCTCTATTGGTGTGGTTATTGGCTTGTCCGGGTGCCATGAATTTGGCACGAGCTCCAAAGATGCGGTCCAGATGGACGGTCCTCGATTATTTCTTTTGAACGGCTTCTTCCACTGACCGAACTTGATCCACCGAATCCGCGCTGATCGCCGTGTCTTGATCTTTGTCGCCGTTGTTCCGCCGCTTATGTCTCATTACGCCGTGGCTTGCCGTTATTGTCGCGCCATCCAATTGCCGATCGTGGTGTAGTGCTGCGGGCCAACCAACTATCCTCGCCCGCACAAAAGCGGGTCATTAGTGTTATGAGAGCTGCCATGGACTTGGGTTTTTCCTGGCCGAGGTGTCGAGCGAGCCACTCATCACGGATATTATGCTTGAAAGCCGCCAGGGCTTCGGCGTCCGGACAGTCAACTATTTGGTTCTTCTTAGTTAGGAACCGAGTCCAGAATTTTCTGGCTGACTCTCCGGGCTGTTGAGTAATGTGGCTCAAGTCGTCGTGTCAGGTGGTCGCACATATGTGCCCTGGAAGTTGTCGAGGAATGTGTCTTCCAGGTTTTCCCAGCTGCCAATGGAGTTTGCTGGCAGGCTGTTTAGCCAGTGTCGGGCTGGTCCTTTGAGCTTAAGGGGAAGATATTTGATGGCGTGCAGATCGTCTCCGCGGGCCATGTGAATGTGGAGAAGAAAATCTTCAATCCATACTGCAGGGTCTGTTGTGCCATCATATGATTCGATGTTTACGGGTTTGAACCCTTCTGGGAATTCATGATCCGTTACTTCGTCAGTGAAGCAGAGGGGGTGCACGGCGCCTCTGTGCCGGGCTATGTGGCTACGCAGGTCGAATTGCTCTGGGTGGCTATATTCGCCCGCCGGACTTGTTGAAGGTGTGTCCGGCGTGCGGTCCTCGTCACAGCATCGAGGCGCGCTCGCGATCCATAGATCAATCTTGGTTGTCTTGATTTGTTGCCCCGGGCCGTATTATGTTAGCGTAGGGGTGTTGGCTGGTATGCGGACTGGTATGCCGTTTTATCCCGGCCACGAGGTGGCCGGTCATCCGTGTGGTGCTCGAGTCCGTATTCCTCGGCTGCCAGGACTTCAGTCCATTTGTCTGTGAGCAGGTCTTGATCAGCTTGGAGTTCTTTTTGCTTCTTTTTTCGTGCTCCTCGCAGTGGCTATAAGCCGACGCTTGAAGCGCTCCTGCTCTACGGGATCCTCAGGCACGCCGAATTCGTCGTCGCCGAGGCTAATCTCGTCTTCGGAGGGGGGCATGTAGCTGTCCTCCTTCGGGTATTCGTCCATCGCCTGTTCTTCTGGGCTGAATTGCTCATCCTCCTGTTCGGCCTGCTCGAAGGCGGGCTGTTCAGGGCTGTATTCTTCTTCGGCACCATTCGGATTGTTTTCATCTCCTGGGCCGGTATTAGTGTGGCGGGGCTTGGAGTGGCGCCGGCGACGCCCATTCTTTGCTTTTTTCCCTGAGGTTTTATCCTCCGTTGCCTCACCGCCATTTGTTTCCTTCAGAGTGTCCACCATATATATATCATAAGAAGAGGTGGCTGTCCACCGCCCAGTGAGCGGTGGTTCATGTTCTTCTCATGCATCGTCATCCATACCGTTGATGTCTTCGGAGTCGAAGTTCAGTACCTCGGTTAAGTCATCGATCGTGGCAATGAAGTGGGTGGTGGGTGGGCAACAAATTCCTTCGTCGCCTGCCTCCCACTCAAGCCGGACATAGTTCGCCAAGAGCCTCGACAAACAGCGAGATTTTATCGAAGTTCAAGATGTCGCCAAAGGGCGAGTGCTGGAAGATATCTGCAGCGGTGAACTCTATTACGGAGCTCCATCCCGCCCGACGGGCTCGGAGCGCGTCGGATTTGGAACTAACGTCCGGATACGAACCGGGATTCGAGTCACAGCCACCGCAGAGGTAAGGCCGTGTTCGCTCCACCGCCGATGAGTGTGCGACCTATGGGGGCGGGGTCCATCCCTCCGTCCTTAGGCAATGCAGCCTGCTCCGGATCTAGGTCCGGGGATAGTACGGGGATGATGCCCCGAGCTTCGTCCGACGGCGGGTCTAAGCCATGCTCGTCGTGACTGTCCGGTGCACCTGGCATAGGCCCAAATCCATCGAAGATCAAGTCTCCGCGGATGTCCGCCGTGTAGTTTAGATTTCCAAACCTGACCTGGTGGCCGGGGCGAGCTGTCGATCTGCTCCGGATGGCTGCTTGAAGTTGCCCGCGAGCGGCGGCTGCCAACACGAAGATCTGTCCGGAAGGAAAGTCTCGCCTGGCAAAGTGTCGTTGATGATGATTGAAGGAGCCATCGAGCCCGACAAGCAACGCATACAGAGGATCTCTCAATGAAAGCACCAATGTCGGTGTCAAAACCGGCGGATCTCGGTAGGGGGTCCCGACCGTGCGCCAAGGCTGATGGTAACAGAAGCAAGGGACACGGATGTTTACCCATGTTCGGGCCCTCTCGATGGAGGTAAAACCCTACTTCCTGCTTGATTAATATTGATGATATGGGTAGTACAAGAGTAGATCTACCAGGAGATCGTAGAGGCTAAACCCTAAGAGCTAGCCTATGATGGTATGATTGTAATTGTGATCGGCCTTCTAAGGACCAACCTCTCCGGTTTATATAGACATTGGAGAGGGCTAGGGTTTACATGGAGTCGGTTACAAGGAAGGAAATATAATACCCGGATCGCCAAGCTTGCCTTCCACGCCAATGAAAGTCCCATCCGGACATGGGCCGAAGTCTTGAGTCTTGTATCTTCACGCTTCAATAGTACGGACATTGTACACAGCCCGGCAGTCCGGATACCCCCTAATACATGACTCCCTCAGTGGGCACAACCCACTTGGGCGCGCCTGGGCCCCCAGGCGCGCCCTGGTGGGTTGTGCCCCCCTCGGGGCACCCCTAGGTGCTGCTCTGGTCCAATGGATGTCTTCTGGTCCATAAAAAATCCACAAAAAGTTTCACGTTGTTTGGACTCCGTTTGATATTGATTTCCTGTGATGTAAAAAACATGCAAAAAAAACAGCAACTAGCACTGGGCACTGGGTCAATAGGTTAGTCCCAAAAAATGATATAAAGTTGCTATAAAATGATTGTAAAACATCCAAGAATGATAATATAACAGCATGAATACTTCAGAAATTATGGATACGTTGGAGAGTATCAGCATCCCCAAGCTTAATTCCTACTCGTCCTCGAGTAGGTAAATGATAAAAGAAATAGTTTATGGAGTGTGAATGGTAGCAAAGTGCACAAGTTTGATCAATGACAATTTCAATCACTTTTCCTAGCATCATAACAACAATTCTATCTTATAAAACTTCTCATGTTAAAGTAGCAACCAATTCACATGTTAAGGTTCAAACAATGAATTCTCTTGAAACTCAACAACCTATGTTCTCGATCACCAAGCAATTGTAATTCAACTTATTCAACTTATTCAACCAAGATATAATGTTGTTGTAAAATAATTGTAAAACATCCAAGAATGATAATATAACAACATGAATACTTCATAAATTATAGATATGTTGGAGACGTATGAGGCCTCCATTTGCGTTGGTTCTTCCTCCCAAAAATCACATATATTCCAGAAAAATCTCCATAAAATTTTAGCGCGTTTGGACTTCGTTTGATATGAATTTCCACAAAACAAAAAAAATGTAGAAAATAGGAACTGGCAATAAGCACTGGATCAATATGTTAGTCCTAGAAATAATATTAAATGTTGCCAAAAGTATGTGAAAGTTGTATAATATTGGCATGAAACAATAAAAAATTATAGATATGATGAAGACGTATCAGGGATTTCTCTATTTATAGGAATTATCAGCATTGGAATCACGCCAAACGGATCCCCGAGGGTGCCACAAGCCAAGGGACGCGCCCTACCCCCTAGGCGTGCCGGGGTGGCTTGTAGCTATCTCATGGGTCTTCTGGTTGCCTCCCTAATCTTCTAGGGTCCTTATAGATCCAGAAAAAATCATCGTAGTTTTTCATCGTGTTTGGACCTTCCTAGGTATGGATTTTATGCAAAACAAAAAACATACAAAAACAAGAACTGGCACTAGGCACTTGATTAATAAGTTAGTCCATCAAAATAATATAAAAGTGCACCAAAACCATATATAATTGATGCAAATATAGCATGAACACTTTATAAGTTATGGTAGATAAGTTGGAGATGTATCAGCATCCCCAAGCTTAATTCTTCCTCATCCTCGAGTAGGTAAATGATAAAAAACTAATTTATGAAGTGTGAATGCTAGAATATGATAGACCTTTGATCACATAGGCAATGATAATTCAATAACAAGTAACACTATTCCTTTAAGTTCAACATATCATAAAGTGGTAGAAGCATCTTCCAACCTTTCAAAATTATATTGCAAACATAAAGCAATAAATGAATTAAAGGTGACGACTAGGTACCCGCATTCGAAGATAATCATCATATTTATATATAGCTCAATTAATTGCTATTAGAAGAATGCATGCAAAGCTAATAGTCATCCTCATGCTCAATACATGGTGCCAAAAGAGAGAGAAAGATGCAATTGTAACATCCCAAAATTCTAAATTTTGGAATGTTATATTAAATAGATAGATTGATTGTTTGTTTGATTGTTGTGTGATTGATTGACGGAAAGTGAGTGAAATTTGAAACTTTTGAAAGTTAAATGAGAGGGAATAATAGGACTTTCCCAAACTTTCATTTTTCATTTATGATCTCCATGAATTCAAACTCTTTTCATCACAAAACCCTCGAGAGAAGATGACATGACTTCTTCCATTTAAATAAATGAAAAAGGATGTTGAAAAGATTTGAATTCCATTTGAAAATATTTTCAAATTCTGAAACTTTATGCAACTCAATGATTTTCATGAGAGAAGATAAAATGACTTCATCAAACATATGAAATATGAGTTGGAAGTTTCAAAGAATCAAATTTAAAGCCCCTTTGAAATTATTTTTTCAATTTGGAGTTATTTGAGTTTTATTCAGATTATTTTCTCCAAAAATAAAATATATGGAAAATAGGGTTAAATGATTCCCTACATCAGAAAATTGGAGAGAAATAATTTTGTTTTTTAATGATTTTTATTGGATTTTATTAGAGGTGTAGCACTCTTTGCTTTATTTAAATTTGTGTGGAGTTTATTTGACTCTAGAAAAATGTTCATGTCGTAGAAAATATTTTCTGAAAATTTTGATATATTATATGCCTATATAATATTTTTTTTATTTTGTTTTATTATTTTATTTGTCTGAAAAAAATGTTCAAAAAAACTTTTTCTTCGCCGACTGGGCCGGCCCAACACCCAACCGGGCCAGGCCAAGCCCAGCCCAGCTGCGCCGTCCCCGACCCCGCACAGGAGGCCGGATCCCGCACGACTCTGTCGCTGCCTCGACGTCCGTGCCGCATCCGGACTCTCCCCGCCGCCTTTGCCCCTTCCATAAGCCCCTCCGGCCCCCTCCTATAAAACCCGAAGCCCCGACCCCCTCTCTCTCCTTCTTCGCTCTCGCCAAGGCTTGGCCAAGACTTCACCCGACGCCGCAAGCCGTCCCTCCTCGCCTGGTGTCAGATTCGCGCCTTGCCGCTTTGCATCGGCGCACAGACTCCACCGCGCCATGTGCCATAGCCTCGCCACCACCGCCGAGCGCCATCGCCGGAGCCCCGCACCGACCGCTGGAGCTCGCCGATCCGCCGCTGCCGCCGGAAAACCGCCGCCGCCGGTTTACGTCGGAGAACCCCAGAACCGGTAATAAAACCACCCCGGTCTAGTTTATTCTTTTAGGTTTTCTTCGGTTTTCTATTTAGCCGGTTTTATTATTTTAGTTAGGTTATTTAGCGAACGATTCGTTCGTTTAGGTTCTGTAGCGGACAGATTCATTAGTTAGCGTTCGGCAGCGAACGTTCGCTCGGTAGAGTTTTTATTTTTCTTTTTAGTCTCGGCCAGGGACCCATCCGTGAGTATTTTATTTACAGATTAGCCCCTGGTTTTCAAACGACTACAACTTTTTACTCGTTTGTCGAAATCCAACGATACCAACGTCCACTTCTTCGTTATGATCCCCTCTATCCAGTAAAGCAACTTAAATGTATTTTTGAAAGTTTAAAATTTGATTTCAAATATTTTTGTATTTGAACTTTGTTTGATCGTAACTTGGGTTTTGTAGTTGAGTATGTTGAGTATGTTGATCGTAACAAGCTATTATGGGCTCTAGCATAGTTGAGTATGTTGCATGACCTCTTCCAGTGTTAGGGGATGTAGGTTGGTACTGTCTACCCGGGGTTAGAGTTAATGCTTCTGAAAGACTGTGTCTCGGTCATCCGTTTCTCAAACACCATGTAGTGCGAGAAATCCAACGGAGGAGATCGAGTCTTGTGGGGAAAAGTGCGCAAACCTCTACAGAGTGTACAAACTAATCATGGTTAGCCGTGTCCCCGGTTATGGACATCTTGAGTATCTGGTTCTTGAATTATCGTGTTGATCTCATCACTCTAAATTAATTTGTTGGGTTGTTAATTACTTTTTAATTGGGATTGAGATGGGGTTACCATTCTCAATGTTTATCAACTACCATGATAGTTAAATAAAATATATTCCTTTGCAACAGGGAAAAATTGGCTTTTCGCAAAAAAAATTATAACCATAGAGTTTTTCCACCAGCCAAATATGCATGTAGTGATAGCCATTATTCATCATTATCCTATGGTGTGAATTTGCCAGTACATTCAATGTACTGACCCTTTGTGGCTGCAATGTCTCATGTTGCAGGAATCTTACGACGAGTAAGTGATACGCTAGGGTTATGATTTCTACACTCAACTTTGTCGTTGGTGTTGATGGGAATCCACAACCTTGTTGTTACTTCAGCTATTTGGATTGAGGTAATAGTATTTATGTTACTTTATACATGTGATTACCTCTGTTATAAATCCTCGAGTACTGTGTGTGTCAGCATACCGATCCAGGGATGACACTTAAGCACAGAGACTTGACCGTCTGAGGCCGGGTGGCTACAAGATGGTATCAGAGCACATGTTGACTGTAGGACGTGACCCCTAGAAACTAGCAAGCCCATAGGAAAGATTTTCTCTACAACTTAATTTTCAAAAAGGTCTTTACCTCTCTTCTTTTCTTAGCTTTATCATAATATTCCCTTTTAGTTAGACTATACCCCTTTCCCCTTTTGACCACACGAAGATTCGACTGATGAGACCACTCCAAGAAGTACAAGATATTGCACAATGAAGACCACTTCGAAATGAGAGGATTTTACCGTGCATCATAATGATGGAAACTACAACGGTTGAAGACTCTGAAGACTAGGAGAATTTGAAGGCTCTAAAGAATTCCCAAATTGGTATGACCTAGGAAAACTAACCTTATGGAACCTGTGAGACTATTGAAGCTGCCAATCCCTGAGATCAAGGTGTGTCAGAGAAAGACCGGAACATGGAGCGTTAAAAACTCAAAGTTTTGTCAAGAAAACCCTAAGGCAGAAGATATCAACTATGGAATGATGGCTCAC
The DNA here is from genome assembly GCA_021605205.1 of Aegilops longissima. NCBI lineage: Eukaryota > Viridiplantae > Streptophyta > Magnoliopsida > Poales > Poaceae > Aegilops > Aegilops longissima. The sequence goes on along the minus strand of CM038680.1, from coordinate 267,114,560 downwards.
GGCAATGACAAGGGAAGAAACACGGCTATCCATGATGTTACCGCCCGCCTATGCTATTGTCACCGTGCTGAGTTAAGCATGCATTTCTTCGGAAGGATTGGTTGACAAAAGGACTAATGGAGTACCTACCAGCAAGAGATGAAGTTTTAACCTTAGCTGGTGTATCAACAGGATCTGGGGTATTACATCAAGAATTTTAAGATGGACCTGCCAGAAGCCGTATTTGACGAGAAAGCATTTCGTTAAGAGCTTAGGACCCAGTAGCTGAAGTAGCCAAAATGGAGGAACAAAACTTCGAGATGCTGGAGATTCATCAGGAACTGAAGGACAGTAGGACCATGGTTCATGCCAAGGATGTTGAAACCCAGAAGTTTGGAACGCAACTCTAGAATATTAAAGGACGTCATGAGAGACTTCGCATCAATAGAGAGGATCTAGTAAAAGAACTTGAGACGGACAAGCACGATCAGAAGAAGCCATCGGAGACATGAACAAGACTTGAAGAGTTTGGCGACCTTGAAGTTTTATTGACCTTTAGAAGACCAAACCCCTGTTATATACCTACGTTAGATGCGACGTTTGTGAGCTGTCATTTGTTTGATGTTTTTCCGATAGCCACAAAATAAAATACATCTTTCCAAAACTATTGTTTGTATTGTGTGTATCCCTCTCGACCTCCCTATCTCTCTTACCTCACCCCAAAACCCATGGACCCAATAGAGGATGAATGGAGATGAGCTTATATTTTCTAAACCAATGAGTCAATTGGAGACAGACAGATAGATTCAGGACATGGAAGATCATATGGAGAATAACACCATAGCCGGAAAGGATATGACCCAGCATGCTCTGTAGTGATATGAAAAAGGCGCTACTACTTGGTGGAGGATATACCAAAACATCAATGGATGGCAAGAAGTAACCACTTGGGAAGAATTTAAGTTGACTCTGCTAAAATCTCGGCTTGTGTCCTAGAAGATGAAGCCTTATGGTAATGATATGAAGAAGCCTTATGCATGCAAGCTCTATGGAGAAAATAGGACACAACCATAAAGAACACGAGGATGAATGCCCTAATTGTGAAGAAAGTCACCTAGCTGAGAAATGACCAACTAGGCAGATTACTTGTTTCTTGTATGAAGGAACTACCCACTACCCTGCTCAGTGTCACATTTACCCCATGGTACAACGAACCATCCAACAGGAGAAAGAAGCAACGAAAGGAGCCCTCATGGAAATTTTAAAAGAACCTGTGATGAAGGAAGAGGTGGAGGACACACCCGAAGAAGACCCAATTAAACCCTGCACCAAGTCTTGCTATTCATGTGGAGAAGGACACATCTCCCAGAATTGTTTGAATGGGGATCTAGTAGAATTCCCAACAGAGGAAGTAGAGTATGACCCATAGGAAATAGAAGCCCTGATTGGAACGGAAAAGTCCAGGAAGAGAAATAGATTGGATTCCAGGAAGGACCTGAGTCATATCACCTGTTTTAGGTGCAAGGAGTCAGGGCACTACTTCAGCGGTTTCCCAAAAAGGAAACCTCGAGACCTATCACAAGTAATATGTTTTCGCTGTAATGGAGCAGGGCACTTTGCTAGAGATTGTCCCAAGGAGAAGGAGACTTGTGATAAATAGTTGAGTTGGCAACAAAGAAGTATAGTAGAAGTAGTGAGAACTTTTGTGAGGTGTTGAGTTGAGGCATGTAATGGAAAAGCAAGAGATTGTAATCATTGGAAAATCAATAAAGTTAGCATCGTTGGTACTGATTGGATTTTCTGAGTTGTTATTCTAGAAGAAAGATTTTGACCATTTTCGAGGATATGAGAAATATGGTCTATGGATGAGTTTGCGCATTTCAAGGGTGGTAGTAACTATGAGGACCCTTGACCCCTGAAAAAGATAATGATATTCCACAGAGTGGACTTTGGACAAAATAAGTATGAGTTTTAACTCGATATGTGGGATACCCCAAGAATATGAGGAGATGAAGTACTATTGGAGTATAAAGGAGGTATGATGTTGGAAATAAGGAGCAATTGTAACTCCATGATGAGTCTGAGGTCGGCTACAACAATTGACTCAACATGAAAATTAAATAGATAGGCCCTTCGCAGAGGGAAGCAGGGATTAACATATGCGAGAGCACATTTGGTTTTAAAACAAAGATGAATTCTTTTGGGAGGTGTACTTTTCCTGTCAATGATTTAACGACACATGTTTCCAATACCTTTCATGCTAAACACATCAATGGCGATTCCCATGCTTTTACACTGCCCCTCCACTAGCCGAATCCATGGATGCTTGCCAACTTTCAACTTTTCTAGGGAGTGTCTTTTTTCAATATTTTTTATTTTTTATTTGGGACCGGGCATCTGTATTACCAGCCTCTCTCATAAATTTGACAAGCAAATTAACCCTCATCGTGAGTAAAACACATTTAGCATGGATGATATTGTCTACCCACACCTATGAGCTGTGCGGGCACACAAAACATGAATTTATTTGAAGATTTAGAGGTGGCACATGCAAATTTACTTGAAATGGCAGTGAAATACCATCTATAGGTAGGTATGGTGGACACTTTATGTCATAATCTTGTTTTAAGGATTGGATGCACAAGCAGTATTTCTGCTTAGTACAATAAAAGGCTAGCAAAAGACTGTGGGCAACCACTTTACTGAGCACAAAAACCACGATCATGCATTCTCTTATAGTAACATTATCGAGAAACTATAACCATGATGATAACCTACAAATTTGAACACCACCATGGTTGAATTTGGAATTTATCAAACATGTGTAAACATGTGCCAAGTTAATCATTTGTACTTCACTGGGACATACTTATCACAATTACATTATAGGTTCAACTTAGTAAACTAATGTTGATTGTCATTATAATATAACTCCCTTACTTGAAAGATATGTACTATCATAGTTTCACTTCTACTTTAACTTATTAAGCAGAGGATGCATGTTTACTTCTCAATATACATATAATACTAGTAGAATGCACGTGCGTTGCAGCGGGCTTTTTAAAAAAATTAGTGGAAATGCAGTAATTTTAAAGAACTATAATGATATTGGTATCCATAGAGCTAGAAAAATTAAATACAAATAATTAGAAGCCTAGAGATCTACATAAGACAACCCTGTGTAGATTGCATACAATAATCCTTCTAAATATTTTGCTTCTAATAAATTTGCAGTACACTTTGACCTACTGTTTTACATCTTCAATAAGGAAACACTAAATCTCAACAGGAAGGATCAAATGCATGCTTCCCTGCCAGAGGTATAAAAATGTGTATTTCTTAATTGATGCACTTTTGAAATAATCTAGCTCATAACACCATAATTCAAATGATTGTGCCACATATTTTTGGAACTTATACATAAGCACCTATTCGCCCTACAAATATTTTGTAGGGGGTCAAAGTAAAAAATATAAAATATACGTCTTATGATAGAAATTGTAAGGTGAACAAGGCTAAATGATCAACCTTTTGCAAGGAGCCTTCTACTGATATACAACTTCAAAAGTTATGATTTCAGCAATATAAAAATATATGATATACTTGTAGATACTCATGAATTTTGCTTGATACGATATAGCAAGTAACATGGGGCAAATTTTCTTACCTCGACATGGGTCAACTGTTGGCAATCTTAAATTTAGCTCAAGGAAGTAATTATTTTGTGCATAAAGAAGAAAGTAAAGCAGGTGGCTCATGTCTACTACGCAACTTTATTCTTGTAGACACGTGTTGGGCCTCCAAGCGCAGAGTTTTGTAGGACAGTAGCAATTTTCGCTCAAGTGGATGACCTAAGGTTTATCAATCCATGGGAGGCATAGGATTAAGATGGTCTCTCTCAAACAACCCTGCAACCAAATAATAAAAAGTCTCTTTTGTCCCCAACACAACCAATACAATGGCAAATTGTATAGGTGCAATAGTTCGGCGAAGAGATGGTGATAAAAGTGCAATATTGATGGTAGAAATATATTTTTATAATCTAAATAAATAAAAACAGCAAGGTAGCAAATAGTAAAAGAGCACAAAAACGGTATTGCAATGCTTCAAAATGAGGCCTAGGGTCCGTACTTTCACTAGTTGTCGGGGAGCGCGACACCTATGGGATCACGGGGAATCCCTACTACGGTTGACAGGGCGCGGGGCTGTGGGAAGAGCGGGTTTAGGATTTCAACACGGGGGAATTTTATCCAGGTTCGGGCCGCAAGCGATGCGGAATACCCTACTCCTGCTGGTTTATGTTTATCTGGTGTTCGTGGACTAGCTACAAAGCATGCAGGGTTCAAAAAGTTTGAATCCTTCCTAAGTACGCCTCGGGCCTCCTTTTATAGTTCAAAGGTGTCGCCACAGTGGCACACAGGAGGTGGAAAGTTTGTATTATATACAAGTCTATCTGTCGCACCGTAGGACAAGACGCATTTAATGTGTGGCCGACGTGCCCTCTCATTTTATCGGGGACGGCAAGGAAGCTCGTCCCATCCATCGCCGCTCCGCCTCGCTTCGACGCGCGTCCAGGCTGATGAGGCGTGCAGCGCCACACTGGCTACCTGGCTGCTGAGTTGGTGCGGTGGCAGAGTCTTCACGAAGATCTGCAGGCCACCACACAGGTGCTTGCTGAGTTGGCTTGGAAGCTGCACGTCGCCATGTAGGTGCCTGCCTAGTTGGCGGGCTGACTGCTGTGTTGGAACGGCGGTGGAGCCTTGGCAGGTGTGGGCCTGGATGCGGCCCCGCGGATGTCCCCGGCAAGGATCTTGCTGGGGTCTCGTAGGTGTCCCTGGCAAGGGTCTTGCCGGGGGTTTTGGGAGCGTCCTCGGCAAGGATCTTGCCGGGGGTTTCCGTCTTCTGGTTCTCATCTAGCCTTGTATGTTCTTGGTCTTCACAAAGATCTGCATGTCACCATGCAGGCGCCTCCCGATCCTTGGTTCCAATGTTGTTGATGGTGTTGGAACTCTTAGGCTAAAGAGTGGCGGCCTCGCTGGTGTTGGGCAAGTTGCCTCGGCAAGGCTCTTGCCGGGGCTACGTAGGCTGCCCCGGCAAGACTCTTGCGGGCGGAAGCCCACCTTGCCCCTTTGCTCCTCGCGCCTTTGTCTTGGCGTTGTTCTGGTTGTCTTGTGTCTCCGCTTCCTCTGCCCCGCCAAGCGTGGCCACAGGCGTGGCTACAACTGCCCACGCACAAGTAAAGGGTACAGAAGGCCCCTACTTTTGTACACCGACAGGAGCCCCCGTGCCTGGGCCACACATAAGCGCAGAGCGTTGTTGGGCCAGGCCCAAAACGGTGTGCGAGCATGTGTGGCAGAGTCTTTACTGTGGTAATTCCTTCGCCAATTGCGCTTCCCCATGACCTGCGTTGAATGCGTGACGTGGGGGTCGTGCGTGGAGCGGTTGCAGCACGCTTGCGTCACATCGTGGCGGATAGTAAAGAGGCGGCTCGCGCCTTCCCCATAATAGGAGGAAAACGCAGGGGCGTGGCTCATTTACTAAGTGGACTCGGGTCGTGGCCTTCAAGGCGCCCGCGCCCCACGATCACGGGGTGGAAAACAGTCACTTCACTTGTCTTCTCGATTTTGGCCCGCTCGCCACGTGTCCTCCATGCCCCAAGGAGGGTAGGTGGTGGACACGAAGGGCACGAGCCATAATGCCGAGGCGGGAAACCGGGTCGTCGCTGATTGGAGCAGCGGGTCGGTCCCGATTCCCTGCGCCCCTGGCGGCCGAATTGGTTAAGTGGGGCGGCCGTCCTTAGATTTGGAAGGCCGAGCCCCGGCCCCGCCCCTTTATAAGAAGGGGAGGGGGATGGCATCCTTCAATCCTTCAACATTCACCTCCTTTCATCTTGACTCCTTCCTTCCCTTCGCTATGGCGAGGGGGCGCGCCAGCGCTCCAATGGCAGCGACGAGGGTCTTCGCTCGACAGCGCACCCATCCTCCCCAGGAGGTCATGGTGGCGGAGCCCACCGAAAGAGGAAAAGGGAGGGGGCGAGGCCGCCGTGGCACTCGGGGGAGAGGAGGACTGGGCGGTGCACCGGCCACGCCTCCGCCAGCGGCTCTTCCCCCAATGGAGTGCCATGTCGGAGACCAGCCTCATGTATTCTTCATCAAGCTGCACAAGCCAGTGCGCGGTCGCCTCCGTCTCCCCACTCCGTTCACTCGGGAGATGGAGCTTGACCCGCCACAGGCCTTGAGGCTGCATATGAGGGGCTGCGGGAAGGGCAGTATGTGGGTCGATGTCGACTTACCCGCCCCTCATGTTATGTATCTCCGCCGCGTGTGGAAGACCTTCGCCCGTGCCCATAGCCTGTCGGAGGGGCTCGTCCTCCACTTCGCATTGACGGAGAGCGGCCTGCTTTCCGTCAAGGTCTTTGGGCACTCGGGAACTCGCCTAAGGTGTTGCGTGGAGAGCTCCACTGCCAACGAAACCTCCTCCTCGAGCGAGAGTGACGAGGAGGACAAAACGACGAGGGGTTCAAGCGGGAGGATGCCGACTCTGACTTCGACTGACCACGTCCTGCTGAGGGCCTTCCTCGTCAAGCTCTCCATCAGCATGTTCCCCGTCGCTCCCTTTTTGCCTTCACCTGCCGCACCTGGGAGGAAAGGGGCGAGAACGGAGATCACGGGACACTTATCTTTCTTTTAAAATGTAGGCACTTGCCAAATCTTCATTTCTAGAAAATGTAATCTCCCGAGCCCATGCTTGTGTCCTGTAACCTTTGTTCCTGCATCATCATGTTAATGGAAAAGTCTAGCCTTGCTGGGAACCCGTGCACGCGTACGTTCGTGCGGAGGCGAAATGCCTCCTTAGTGTAAATAAACGAGTCCTCCCTGCAAGCCACCTTGCCGGCGCCCTTTGTGCCTGCCGGAGAATCATATCTGCCGTGTTACAGACAAAGGGTCCAGCCCCCCGTCCACCTCCTTTTAGCAAGGGCTACTACGACCACTCCGACCGAAGCAGCGCTCGGGCCGGAAATGGGAGCACCCGAGTTTTTAAAGAAGAATGGCGAGGTTTTCTAATGCACAAGTCATAGGTTACAAACACGAATGGGCAAGAGGTAAACTTTATCTGTTTGGTTTGTCGAGGATCGCCGTGCCGGGCGGTCTTCTCAACTTCTTGCCGGAGCCGAGTCCTTGGCGGGATCTCGCGTCCTTGCCGTGGCTAGAAAGAAGAGAGGGCAAGAGCATGGAACCTCGGTGGTCCACTAACATTTATTGGAATCAAAAAGCAATACAGTACCCTGGACAAGCATGCATATACGTATACACATGAACATGGAAATTGACAGGAAACTATAGATACTAAGGGATTCCTTTCCCTGACTACGCACAGGGTCTGTGCCTGGCTCTGTACATAGGGTTACATGCCTTGCCGGCAAGGCTAGTACAAAATGGGGTCGCTAGGGCTCCCGACAACCATGCCTTAGGGGTAAAACTTGCAAAGATGTTTGATATTCCAGGAACTGCTCACCGGAATGCCATCTTCAGTCTCCAGGCGGATTGCGCCGGGCCTGGTGACTCGTATTACCCGATAAGGGCCTTCCCACTTTGGCGTCAACTTGTTTGAATTCTTGGCGGATTGAATCCACTGAAGAATAAGGTCGCCTTCCTCAAGGCTTCGGGCGTGAACCTTGCGGCTATGATAGTAGCGCAAGGCTTGCTGGTAGTGAGCAGCTCACACAGCAGCCCGAAGACGATCTTCCTCAAGGAGCGTCGCATCCTCTTGGTGCAACTGCTCTTGCTCAAGCTCATCATAAGCGAGCACTCGAGGTGACCCGTATATGAGTTCCGTGGGGAGAATTGCTTCCACCCGTATACCAGGGCAAAAGGTGCCTAGCCAGTGGCTCGATTTGGCATCATTCTGATCGACCAAAGAACCGTTGGCAACTCATCAATCTAGCACCTTCCGCTTGTGTAGCTTGTCAAAAGTTCTGGTCTTGAGGCCCCGCAGCACTTCTGCATTTGCCCTCTCAGCCTGGCTGTTACTTCTAGGATGAGCAACAGAAGCAAAACAGACCTTGCTGCCGAGGTCTTGAATGTACTGTATGAAGGTGCGGCTTGTGAACTGTGTGCCGTTGTCGGTGATGACCCTATTGGGCACACCAAAACGGCAGATGTGATGCCCCAGATTCAATCGTACACTAATCATACACGCAAACGTGTACGATTAAGATCAGGGACTCACGGGAAGATATCACAACACAATTCTAAAATAAAATAAGTCATACAAGCATCATAATACAAGCCAGGGGCCTCGAGGGCTCGAATACAAGTGCTCAATCATAGACGAGTTAGCGGAAGCAACAATATCTGAGTACAGACATAAGTTAAACAAGTTTGCCTTAAGAAGGCTAGCACAAACTGGGGTACAGATCGAAGAGGCGCGGGCCTCCCGCTCAGGATCCTCCTAAACTACTCACGGTGGTCGCGATTGGCCCTGCGTAGTAGTAGGCACCTCCGTGTAGTAGGAGTAAATGTAAATCGACGGTGGCGTCAGGCTCTGGGCTCCAAAGATCTGGTTGCGACAACCAGGAAGAAAGGAAAGGGGGAAAGGGGGAGAAAAGCAACTGTGAGTACTCATCCAAAGTACTCGCAAGCAAGGATCTACACTACTTATGCATGTGTAGCTGTGTAAAGGGGCAATGTAGCGACCAGACCTCAAACAGTCTGATCTTTGTGCATCAGTGTCATCCCTGGATCAGTAATGATGACACGCACAGTACTTGAGGATTTATAACAGAGTAGCAATCACACACTTCTTACATCGAATGTCTCAAAAGAGAACTTATTACAATAAGTATGGCTTAAGGCCATCTAAAATGATAACAGCGGAAGGCTTAGAAGATAAAGCGGGTCCATCAACTCCAACGGCATCACTGAGTGAAAGACAACGACCTATGGCTCCTTACTCGTCGTCTGAAAAGTCCGCAACATGAACGTTGCAGCCCGAAACGGGCCAGCACATGGAATATGCTGGCAATGTAACACAAGAGAGTAATGAACAGAATAATTGCTATCACTACATGCATATATGGCTGGTGGAGGCTGTATGGTTAATATGTTTTGTGAAAAGCCAATTTTTCCCTACAACCCGAATAAATTTTATTTAACTATCATGGTGGTTGTTAAACATTGAGAAGGTTCCTCCAACTCAATCCCAATTAAGCATAATCATTAAACCCAATCAAATTATATTAAGAGTGATGAGATCCACATGATAATCAAAGAACTAGATACTCAAGATGTCCATAATCGGGGACATGGCTAACCATGATTAGTTTATACACTCTGCAGAGGTTTGCACACTTTTACCCACAAGACTCGATCTCCTCCGTTGGATTTCTCGCACTACATGATGTTTGAGAAATAGATGACCGAGACACAGTCTTTCTGAAGCATTAACTCTCTACTCTGGATAGACAGTACCACCTACAACCCACTATATCTGCTAGTCTACCTCTTCAAGAGCTTCACACAACTTACTCAACTATGCCAGAGCCCATATTGGCTTGTGGATGCACACAGAAGTTTCTAGCATGAATAATCTTATGATCCCTTTGAGCTTGGGTGGTGGGCCGTAGGATGATCACACGGGTCCTCCGGGATATCCTAGGACAACACTGGATTCTCCAAGTGCCCACAAGCAATTCACCCAGATGTGTATTAAAGTTGCCACCTTAAGTTGAACCATTAATTAACAAACTCACAACTATCATGGATACACTCAAACCCAATCCACGTCTACTAGCATAGCATAGCAATATAAGCAACATAGAAGTAACTCCCAAAGGTTTGATAATAAAAAGGGAATAGGTACTACCTCATCTACTTCCCAAAACCCACAAGTTAATCAGATCCTAACCATGCAATTGTTTGAGGATTGGTCTAATGCAATAAAACTGGGTAGTAAAGAGGTATGATCAAAGTGTTACTTGCCTTGCTGATGATCCACGAAACCTAGAGACTCGTAGTAGCACGCTTCACACTACAGGTACTCTATCGCAAACAAACAAGCATACAATAAGCACTCAACTAGAAGCATGGGTAAAACTCAAATAAGAGATCTAACCAGAAAGTTCAACTTAAGAACTCCGGTTTGCAAAAAGAATCAAACCAAACGAAGCAACAAAACTCAAACTGCGAAAGAAACAAGATTCAATTACTAATCTGGACTAAAGTCAAATTTTACAGTAGCAAAATCTTGTTGAAGTTGGTTAAACAGAAAGAGAGCTTCGAGACGTAGGCGCTTGAATTGCCTGATTCTGATAAACGAGCGAAAAGTTATACTAGAACGAAAATTAGGGCAGAAATCGCGATCGAAAATAATCGCGGAAAAACCCTGCAAAAAGAAAAACTGACGAACAGGCTAACGAAGCTAACGTCATTTATGCGCGTTAACGGTGAAACCGCTCGCTCGTTAAAACGAACGCATTTAACGGGCGTTCGCTAAATAACTAAACCGGGGAAAAAAATAAAACTGATCTAAATAAAAAAAAGTAGGGTTTTAAAAAACCATACGGTTTCCAAACGAAAACCGGCGGCGGCGGCGGGCTACCGCAGCGAGGTCCGGCGATGGTGGCGACTCCCGCTGGGACGGCGGTGAGGGGATCCGGTGGCGGGTGGCGGAACGGGCGGCGGCGGCTGGGCAGCGGCGGCGCGAGGAGGAAAGGGCGACGCGGGCGGCAGCTGAATGGGGACAGCAGTGGCCACGCTGAACGGGACGCCAGCGGCGGGGGAGGGGCGGTTGGCGGCGTCGCTAGGGTTTCGGGCGGGGCACTGGCGGCTCGGGCCCCCGCGGCTACAAAAGGGCCGGCCGGGCTAGTGTCCCAGGCGGACACGACCCGGTTAGGTCGGTTGACTTTTTTTAAATAATTCCGCGCACAGAAAAACAAAGAAATGAAATACTAAACGGACTCCAAAAATCCTAAAGTAAAATTTCCCCGTCCTCTAAAAATCTACCGGACAAGGTGAACATTTACTTGGGCCTCTAATGCAACTTTGAAAAACGCAAATTTTTCCTAATTCAAATAAAATAGCGATGAAACTCCGAATAAAATTCTTATTTGATTTTAATATTAAATCTCCAATATTTCTTTGTTTTGGGGAAGTCATTTTATCCCCTCTCTTTTATTTTCATAAAAGAAATATTTGAAGAGAAAATAATTAAAATCAAAGATCCTCTTTTCAAAATTTGAGAAAACTCAAATATGAAAATAACGAAATCCCCAACTCTCTCCGTGGGTCCTTGAGTTGAGTAGAATTTCTAGGATCAAGCCAAAATGCAATAGAAATATGATATGCAATGATGATCTAATGTATAACATTCCAAATTGAAAATTTGGGATGTTACAAACCTACCCCCCTTAAAATGAATCTTGCCCTCGAGATTCGGGTTGGCTAGAAAATAGGTGAGGGTGATCCTTACAGAGGTCTTCCTCTCGCTCCTGTGTGGCTTCCTCCTCGGTATGGTGGCTCCACTGAACTTTGCAGAACTTGATAACCTTACTGCGTGTGACTCGGCTGGCAAACTCAAGAATCTTGACTGGTTTCTCCTCAGATGTTAAATCACTATCCAACTGAATCGCTTCCAGTGGCACTGTATCTCTCAGAGGGATATCAGCCATCTCTGCGTGGCACTTCTTCAACTGAGAAACATGGAACACATCATGAAATCCTAACAATCCTTCGGGCAATTCCAACTTGTAAGCAACTTCTCCCATACGTTCCAAAACTCTTTATGGTCCCACGAAACGTGGTGCTAACTTTCCCTTAACTCCAAAACGCTTCACTCCTCGAAGTGGTGACACACGAAGATACACTCTGTCTCTGACTTTTTAAACTGACTCCTTGCGTTTAGAATCCGCATAGCTCTTCTGCCTGGACTGGGCTACTTTGAGTCTATCGCGTATCAGCTTAACCTTCTCTTCAGACTCTTTAATCAAATATGGTCCAAACAACCGACGGTCTCCAACTTCATCCCACAACAACGGTGTCCTGCACCTCCTTCAGTATAATGCTTCGAAAGGGGCCATCTTCAAACTGGCTTGATAGTTGTTGTTGTAAGAGAACTCTGCATAAGGCAAATTGTCGTCCCAACTAGATCCATAGGCTAGCGCACAAGCTCTCAACATGTCCTCCAGAATCTAATTGACTCTCTCAGTTTGTCCATCTGTTTGAGGGTGAAAGGCTGTACCGAATTCTAGCCTGGTTCCCAAAGTCTCATGCAACTGATTCCAAAACTTTGAGGTAAACTGGGTTCCTCTATCTGATACAATGGTCCTCGGAACTCCATGTAGACATACGATCCTGGTCATGTATATCTTTGCCAACTTAGCACTGGTGTAAGTGGTCTTAACTGGGATGAAATGAGCTACCTTCGTCAACCGATCGACTACAACCCATATCGAGTCATAGCCTGAACGAGTCCTGGGCAATCCCGTGATAAAGTCCATGCCTAGTTTATCCCACTTCCATTCGGGTATCGGCAATGGCTGTAGCAATCCTGCTGGCTTCTGATGTTCTGCCTTCACTCTCTGACATACATCACAAACTGCTACATACTCTGCAATAGCCTTCTTCATTCCGGTCCACCAGAAGTTATCCTTCAAATCCAGATACATCTTGGCATTTCCTGGGTGAATCGAGTATGGCGAATCATGGGCCTCTTGCAGAATCAACTTCCTGATCTCCAGATCATTTGGCACATATACGCGGTCTTCAAACCATAGGGTATCGTGCTCATCCTCACGAAATCCCTTAGCTTTTCCCTTGCTCATCCTCTCCTTTATCTCTGCAATCTCCTTGTCCGTCTTCTGAGCTTCCCTGATCTTATCCATCAAAGTAGACTGAATCTCCAATGCCGCTACATAACCTCTTGGAACTATTTCCAAGCATAGTTCACGAAGATCCTCTGCTAACTCCTTGGGTAACTCTCCGGTCATGAGTGTGTTGACATGACTCTTGCGGTTCAATGCATCGGCTACTACGTTAGCCTTTCCGGGATGATAATGCAACTTCATATCATAATCCTTAATAAGCTCTAACCATCTCCTCTGCCTGAGATTCAACTCCTTCTGCGTGAAGATATACTTCTTGTGATACGTGTACACCTCATAATGGTTTTGCGATGAGAAAATGTCTCCATGTCTTCAACGCATGCACTACAACTGCTAACTCCAAATCATGGGTAGCGTAATTCAACTCATGGGGTTTAAGCTGCGTGAGGCATATGAAACAACTCTTCCCTCCTGCATAAGCACAGCTCCAAGTCCTCGACGATAAGCGTCGCAATACACATGGTAATCCTTGCGCTATTCGAAGAATCAACTTTGGAGTCAGTAACCAAGCGTTTCTTCAACTCCCAAAACTGGCCCCACATTCCTCGGTCCATTTGAACCTGGTGTCCTTCTTAAACAACTCCGTCATGGGCTTTGCAATCTTCGAGAAATTCTCAATGAACCTCCGGTAGTATCCTGCGAGTCCAAGAAACTCCGGATCTCTCCAACTAACGTGGGTGCTTCCCAATTTTTCACAGTGACAACCTTGGTAGGGTCTACTGCTATTCCTTCTCCGGATATAACATGTCCGAGGAATCCAACTTCCTTCAAGCAAAACTCACACTTGCTGAACTTGGCATATAACTGATGTTCTCTGAGCTTACCAAGTACTAGACGCAAATGTTCTTTATGCTCCTCTTCATTCTTCGAGTAGACTAGAATATCATCAATGAATACCACGACGAACTTATCCAAAAACTCCATAAACACCTTGTTCATCATGTTCATAAAATAGGTAGGTGCGTTAGTCAGACCAAATGACATAACGGTAAAAGCTGTCTTAGGTATATCCTGCTCTCGAATCTTCAGCTGGTGGTACCCTGATCGCAGATCGATCTTGGAAAACACCTTAGCTCCTTGCAGCTGGTCAAACAAATCATTTATCATCGGCAGTGGCTACTTGTTCTTGATCGTCACACTACAAAGAAAAGACACATCCATGACATTTTGGGCCGAACGAAAAAAATTTCTGTCATACATATGACACTTCTATGATGATAATTGTGACAAAACCCGGTATCATCATAGATGTGGTGGGCTCCTACTTCTATGACGAAAAATCATGACAGAAAATGGGCTTTTCGTCTTGGGCGGGCCGGAGACGCAGCTGCATGACATTCCTTGGGCGGTCCAAGACGGAAAAAACTGTGGTAGAAGCGAGGGGGAGGAAAATTTCGGGGAGTTGCCGGTTACGGTGGGAGGTCGGGGGCCGAGCGATCGCATTTCTCTCGACACGCGTAGGCGTTGGCTCTAATCGAACCCGAGTGAGGCATTGGGCTCTAATCAACTCGGCGACAGACTGCAGCTACGCGTTATCGAACCCGGGGATCGATCGATGGCTGTTAATCGAACCCGATGGAGCGATTCTTCGCATCGCTGCTAATCAAGCCGATCGATTGGATGAACAATGAGCGTTGCGGGGGTGGATGAACAGTGAGCGGTGGCGTTGCCTCTGGATGAACAAGACCCCGTGGTGTGGAGGGCTGGATGAACAGTAGATGGTGGAGGTGTGGCCGTGGAGGGGTGGTTGAACAGGACCCCGTGGTGTGGAGGGCTGGATGAATAGTAGATGGTGGAGGGGTGGTTGAACAGTAGCCGATGGAGTAGCACGCGGTGGAGGCTGGATGAACAGGAGCCCGTGGAGGCTGGAGGAGGTCGACGGTAGCCCGTGGAGGCTGGAGGAGGTCGACGATGAAGATGAACAGTATCCTGTGGAGTCCCGTTTTGCGGTACGCCACACCCCTCCGATGAACAGGACACCCGTTTTCACCGTAGCGCTCCAACACAACTCCGTTTCATCCGTTTTGCGATACGCCACACCCCTCCCGATCAACAGGACCCCCGTTTTGACTGTAGGAGGTCTGTTTCCTCCGTTTTGCGGTACGCCACACCCCTCCCGATCAACAGGACCCCCGTTTCGACCGTAGGAGGTCCGTTTCCTCTGTTTTGCGGTACACTAGACCCCTCCCGATGAACAGGATCCCGCTTCGAACGTGGCCGATCGAACACAAGGCCGCTTCT
Organism: Aegilops longissima; assembly: GCA_021605205.1. Taxonomy (NCBI): domain Eukaryota; kingdom Viridiplantae; phylum Streptophyta; class Magnoliopsida; order Poales; family Poaceae; genus Aegilops; species Aegilops longissima. Next base: position 267,099,460 of record CM038680.1, on the reverse strand, counting down.
CTCGCAGCGGTATGCGGGCCTCATTTCCATCGCCTGTTCCGTCCAAGCCCTCCCGATGAACATGACCACGCATTCCGTTCCGACCCAGCCGGTTGGCTCCCACGCGTTCCGTTGCCTCCTGATGAACACGACGCATTCCGTTGCCTCCCCATGAAGATGACGCATTCCGTTGCCTCCCCATGAACACGACGACGACGATGTTTCTCCATTCCGACCCAGCCATGTACGTATGTGCGAGTAGGCGTTCGAGACCCTGCCCGCATGTACGTACGTGGCCATAATTTCTTTCTTGCACCCTCGCCGCAGTACGTATGTATACATGCTACGTGCGCGACTCTACTACGACACATGCGCGCCTCTACAACGACCAAGATGTACGCATACGTCACGACTGAATGACAACGCTATATACGCTCGACCAGATGGGTCCCGACCGTCGTGCACTTCCTTTCTCTGCGAAGATGTAGCTGGTGGGTCCCAGCAATGTGGGCGAATCATTTTTTTATGCCCGGACGCACTTCCTTGCGTGCGAAGATGTAGCTGGTGGGTCCCAGCAGTCACGGGGGTGAATCGTTTTTTTTTCGGACGCACTTCCTTGCGTGCGAAGGTGTCGCTGGTGGGTCCCAGCGGTCAGGGGGCGAATCGTTTTGTCTTTTTGCCCGGACGCACTTCCTTGCTTGCGAAGATGTAGCTGGTGGGTCCCAGCAGTCAGGGGGAAACGTTTTTTTCGCGAAATACAGTGGCTCGTCCGGTGGATCCCAGCTGTCAGGTGGAGGAATCATTATTTTCCGCGTAATAAGGAGGCACTTCCTTGCTGCGGCCGTGGACCCAGCTGTCAACCTCTCCACGTACACTCCACGTCCGATGGAAGTCGTTCCTTGACCACGTTGACCACGCCGCGCCGAGAGCACCAGGGCGGTGCACGACGGCGAGGCCTAGGAAGGGGACGACGGGGAGCCGGAGAAGACGCGGCAGTGGAAGCCCACGCGGAGGGGTGTACGAGGGTTCACTGGTTCGGCTGCGGTGTGAGGCTGCCGTCGCCGCAGGCCCTGGCCAGCGGTGGGGATATTAGGGGGCGGTGAGGCCTCCGAGGCAGCACAGCCGGCCACGGGAGGCAGGACCATGCGGCACGACCGGCGCTGCTTTGGGCGGCTGGAGCAAGAAGACCAGAGGTTGAAGAAGCACTACGGCCGTGGATGGACATCGTACAGTCACCGGAGCTAGAATTGTTCATATTGACTAAAGTTGACAAAGGCCCCCGTCCTAGTCAACTTAGTAGGCCCACAAGTCAGCCTCCCACCATGGTGGGTCCTAGCTAGCAAGGGGAGTATTCATTTTTTTGTGCATAATAATGAGGCACTTCCGGTGGGTCCGAAATGACAGTATGGGAACTTTTTTTTCACAAAATACGCTGGCCCGTCCGGTGGGTCCCAGCAGTCAGGGGGGAAACGTTTTTTCGCGAAATAAGGTGGCCCATCTGGTGGGTCCCTGCTGTCAAGTGGAGGAATAATTATTTTGCGCGTAATAAGGAAGCACTTCCTTGCGCCGCTGGACCCAAATTGTCGGCCTCTCCACGACAAGATACTTTTCGATGGAAGTCGGTCGTTGACCATGTTGACCACACCGCGCCGGGAGCACCAGGGCGGTGGTCTGGACAACAGCGAGGCCTAGGAAGGGGACGACACGGAGCCGGGGAAGACGCAGCAGTGGTAGCCCGCGCGGAGAGGAGTACGAGGGTTCACTGGTTCGGCTGCGGTCGCCGCAGAATAACAGGGAGTGTGGGTGAGTAGAGGGATACCCTGGGCCAGCGGTGGGAGTAGTGGGGCGGTGAGGCCTCGCGGCATCACAGCCCGCCACGAAGCGTGGAGCACGCAGACACGACCAGCGCGCTGCTTTGGGCAGGTGGAGCAAGAAGACCAGAGGTTGAAGAAGCACTATGGCCGTTGGATGGACATCGACGGTCCTTTGGAGCTAGAATCGTTCATATTGACTAAGTTGACAAAGCCCTCCGTCCCGCCAACTTAGTTGGCCCATTAAGTCATCCTCCCACTATGGTGGGTCCCATCTAGCAGTGGTGGGTATTCATTTTTTGTGCGTAATAAGGAGGCACTTCCTTGCGTGCGAAGATATAGCTGGTGGGTCCGACATGTCAGCGGGGGAACGTTTTTTCGCGAAATACAGAGGCCCTTCCGGTGGGTCCCAGCTATCAGGTGGAGGAATCATTATTTTGCGCGTACAGTCCACGGCCGATGGATGTCGTTCGTTGACCATGTTGACCAGGCCGCGCCGAGAGCACCATGGCGGTGGACGACGGTGAGGCCTAGGAAGGGAACGACACGGAGCCGGGGAAGACTCGGCAATGGTTGCCCACGCGGTGGGGAGCACGAGGGTTTACTGGTCCGGCTGCCGTCGCTGCAAAATAACAGGAGGTGTGGGTGTGTAGAGGAATGGCCTGGCCAGCAATGAAGTAGGGTGGGTGGTGCGGCTGTGCGGCAAGACAGCCGGCCACGGAGGCGGAGCAGCAGTCCCACCGAGCTGGTTTGGGTAATTTGGAGCAAGAAGATCAGATATGAAGAAGAAGATGGCCGTTGGATTAACATCCAATGGTCATCGCTGCTAGAATCGTTTAGGACTAAGTTGACAAAGCCAAAGTACACGTCAACCTAGTAGACCCACAAGTCAGCCTCCAAATTTGTCCCAAATAGCATACAACCCAAAATTTCTAGCCAGATTCAAATTAATTTTAAATCTAATATACCTTAATTTAAATTCAATGAAATTTTACCCGCACAAAAACAATGAAATTTAAAATATCAAAATCCGAAAGAAAACAGTATTTCAGAACTAATTGCCTGTTTGCTGTATTTTTTCATTTTACAGCCCATTTATTATTACTTATAGCCCATTTCTTATTACTTATAGCCCATTTATTATTACTTATAGCCCATTTCTTATTACTTATAGCCCATTTTCTGGGAAAATGCATCCTCCTCGCCTTGAAAGATTTCCACCAAAGCAGGCGTAGAAAAGCAAGTAGGCCTATGTTTGTTATTCTGCAAAAAACAAAATAGCTGGCTAGCCATTTTTCAGAAAGGAAAAAAACAAACTGGGCTGGTCATTTGCTAAACATATGAAATAAAAGCCTGGGCTAGAAGGGCCACGGGTCCCGCACAACCCAGTTGATACCCTTCTCCATCCCAAAAAACAAAATTATCACAGCTGCTTTGGTCCCTTATGTCATCCTCACCATGTACAGTCATCTCCTTATTCCTCTCGGTTGTTGACCATGTTGACAACACCGGAGGGCGGCGCCGCGGCGAGCGAACCAAGGCGGAGGACGATGGTGAGGCCTCGGATGGGAACGAACAGGAGCCGGGGAAGATCACAGCCAGCCGTGGGAGGCGGAGAGGCGGGTCCGCCGCCGGCGCTGGTTTGGCTTTGGCGGCTCGAGGAAGAAGAGACTGAAGAAACGCGACAGACGTTGAATGTCAATCGAACGGTCAAGGTTGGCACAATCGTTTTTTGACTAAGCGGACACCAAGTAGCATACTTTTTTATATATAGGAAGAAAACTGCGAGGAAAATGCGTTCGTCTGCCGTCCTCCTCACAGGGAACGTTCGCCACATAAGTGACTAGCACCCTTGGTTTTCAACCGAGAGGTCTTGGGTTCGAGTCCGAGGAACTCTCAATTTTGTCATCCCTCCTTCCTCGCAAAAAAAGGGAAAGAAAATCAAAGACTTGGGAAGGCGTACAGAACAAGCTAGTGTACTAGTAAAGAGACATTGCCTAGTTTTAGAAAAAAGAAAGACGTGCTCCTGTAGCTGGTTCGAATCCAAACCTAGACTATGACTATATATGGTGCTATGCTACTCGCAAGTAATGAAACCGACATATCCAACGCTCGCTTCTCCTCTTCTCTACTTACTCGCTTAGCATCGAAGCTCGCCGCAGCAACCATGTCCGCTGGCTGCTCGTCCACCGCTCTTCAAAGCAGCAACAACCAGATATGCGCCAAGTTGCCACCCGTACCATCACCGTGGGTCTCATCACACCCCCCGTTGCACGCAAGACCGAGCCGATTGCTCATCGCAACCCGCTGCCGTTGGTGTGGTGCCACCGCTGCAAATCACGCAGAGTCATCCATCGCGCCTCAACCACAATCCGCAACCCTGGCCGAGTCTTCTACAAATGCCCGAATCATGGGTAATAATATGTTTAAGTGTTGTTCGCTGCTTTCGGTTGCTGATTTTTTAATAGTTTGGTTGATGATCTTCCAATTTGATTCGTGCGTAAAAGGGAAGATTCGTGTGATTTGTATTTCGGGAAGTTCTTGATGTGGGGAATGCAACTACGCTGATTATTTGGTTAGCCGAGGAATCCCAATACCAGCAGGTTGGGGTGTTGGACAAGTAATCAAGGAATGGCAGAAGAGGAAGATGCAGAGCGAAGGTTAAAGATGCAGTTCCTCCGATCATGGCCAAGCAATAGCTGCTGAACGGCCTTGACAAAGAATGAGGAGATGAAAGAGCTTGTGAAGATAATGGGAAAAATCGATGTGCTCAGAGGATGATTGTCTCTTTATTTGCGGTGTATGTAGCACTCGTGATGTATTCAAGGGCTACGACATGAGCACTTTGCTGAAACTAGTAATGAATGAAACCTGTAGCAGCTGGATGTAGTGTTGTGAACATCTAATGATTTCTATTAACGGAAATCAGGGGTATCCCTTTGCTCATATAAATAAATAAATAGCAAAGGCCCTGTCGGGTCAGCTTTGTTCTCATTCGAAGCCGTCGAGCAAATTGCAGTCCAACAGCAAACTATGTCATCAAATTCAAGTTTCACAGCCAAATATGAGTACAACTAAACAACAAGGTCATCATGTTTTAGTTGTCATACAATCACCAAACACAAATCAGCATACATAACAAGTGATGTTCTCACAGCAAAATACTAAACAACATGTTCATCAGGTTTCAGCTGTCATAGCAAACACAATTTCACATAGTAGATAAAAAACGTCTTCTGACAGGCAAATACGACAAAAGCAATGTAATCATCATCCCAGCAGCAGCGCCAACATCTTCGCCATGTGTATCATCTGAATCGTAATTCCCCACGGTGTCATCTTCTTCTTCGTCCTCAACGCCCTCGAACGCTGGCTTCTTCTTGATCAACTCTTGTATGTCCACAAGACGACAGCAATCTTTTCGCAAGGCCATTGACGTGATGGTTCTCAAAGATATTAGGAACATCTGTGTTATCTTGTACATCAGAGCAGTGTAAGCATCATCTTGTTGTGCAACTTCATTAAACGAATTCCTCTGCTCAAACCTTTGCAATACTCTCCACCATCGCTACACGCAAATGTGTCTTCCAAGAAAAATATCTGTGTTGCTTGATTTGCCAAAATAAAAGGCTCGTTGGTCCGGTACGCCGCCTTGACATTGATGGATTTGAAATAATCATCAGCTCGGGTTTTGCGATCCCGAAAATAGGTTATACCAACGACAAGACAAGAGAACCACACACCGATGATCCTCAAATCGAGATATATCGCAATGAACAATGTCTGTTATGTTAGCATACATTTCAGTTGTCTCTTTGTCATACGATCCGTGCTCATGATGGCACTATTTTGTGTCTTCCTGCCTTCGTCTCGTGCAAGGGTGTTGTAGCGCACATCTCCAACAACGCAAGATTCATAATGTCTTACCCGAGTATCAAGACCCATTGCTAGTGAGTAAAGGGCATCATCAACTGCCTGCCCATCCTCCCGCATCTTCTTAACCTATGGTTAGAAAATAGACAAGCTGATCATCTTATGTACTCAATATATTAAAAAAACAGACAGTGCACTTCAAAAGCTTACATGGTTCTTGAACCATTTCGCAAATCCTGCCATAACCAGTTTGTCAATGTTTCTTGGATTTTGCGGCAAGAACTCCTCTTTGTAGATGTTGCACAACATAGTGATCGCGTCAAACATCTAAATATATAAGAATGTGCTGCAAGTTTAGTAGATTACGATGTATAAGCTGCGAGATCGCACTTACTTGATATAAGGTAGTATCTCGTGACAGCTTATTCAACACATACCAAACCATTTTGTCCAAATCTTTAGGTTTGTCCTCTTGTCGACTCTTCCCTATAACTCTAATGAATAATCGAAAACATTGAGCCCGGATTGTCTTCACCCACCTCTTTGCTAAGCTGATCACTGTTTCAATGTATTTTGAGCAGAATGTCAACGCTTCAGAGCAATGTAGGCCTCTCGCAATGGAACCCTCGGTCTAGCTCGTTCCTAACATAGCCCTTGAAAGTGCCTAGCCGCCTTTCAATAGGGTACATCCAGCCATCTGCATCGACCTCTAAGTAGTGCCTCATCGTAGATGAACAACCAAATGCACCATCACATCAAAGAAGGCCGGAGGATATATCTTCTCAAGGTCGATAGGATAGTTGGTATCTTGTCTCTAAGACGCCCAAAGCATCTATCCTGATATTTCTACTGCAGAGTTCCTCAAGAATTGTCCCAACTCGCAATCGCTCAGATAAGTCGGAGGCCCAATCCTCTAAGGATAACAGGTAAAACCCTTTGAAGTAGGACGTGGCAATCATGAGTTTTCAACCCTTGTACCTTGTTTCCATCTACACCGACTCTCCTTTCGTGGTTGGAAGCAAATCCATGTGGGAATCTCACACGTGACAGGACCTCAAGAATTCTTTTCTTTTACCTTGTCCAAGACGTATACAGGTGGTGCCATATCCCGTGGTTTACCTTCATCTTGCACCTGCAAATCCTTTCTCGATACCTGTGTGTCAAATCAATCCTAGATTTTAAGGTATCTTTGTCTTGCCTTCAATGTTAAGAAGTGTGCCGATAATGTTGTCACATATATTTTTCTCGATGTGCATCACATCAAGATTATGCCGCAGATCCAAATCTTTCCAATACTCCAAGTCCCACAAAGTGGACCTGCGGGTAAACAATAATCTCTCTTCTACCATGCCACGCTTCCTTTTCCCGCTACCATTACCAGGATGGTTTCCTGGTGTAATATGCCTGACCTTCTCTAATTCCACTTGCAACTCATCGGTGGTGAGCCTCTTTGGCGCATCACGGTTTTCATGCTTTGCATTGAACACATGTCTTCGATATTTTCTAGGATGCGGCTTGTCCTTGGCAAGGAAACGGCGGTGTCCAATGTAACAGATCTTGCTAAGTATTGCGATGACAATGATTCCTATCACAAATAACACATGCATTGTAACCATGTGTCGCTCGCCGACATAGTGCCCAAAGCCGGATAATCATGGATGCACCAAATTACAACAAGACGCAGAAAGAAATCAGCTGGTGGGCTGCTATATAGGTCTCGAGTGAGAACACCCTTCCATAGCTGTTGAAGTTCCTCCACAAGAGGCTCCATGAACAAATCAAAATCCTTTCCAGACTTTTTGGACCTGGGATGAGCAAGGCCATCATGTAGTTTGATTCTTTGGTGCGAGACATTTGGAGGCATGTTGTAAGGATAATAGCATCGCCACATGCTATATGTGGCGCTCGGTGGCCAAATGGGTTAAATCCATCGAAGCTAAGCCAAGTCTAATGTTTCTCGGTCAACAACAAACTCTTTGTGTTTATCATTGAAGCTTTTCCACTCACTACCATGAGATGGATGGCTCATTACATTCGATCTCTCAGACTCTGGTTCCTAGAATGCCACAGTCATCCTCTCTTGTTTCAAAGATCATGAAACAACCTCTGCAATCTTGGTGTAATTGGAAAATGTCTCGTAACATTATGAGGAACCTCTTCACAAAGATCGCCATCTTTCCATCTTGATGATTTGCATTTCGGCATTCACTTGTTGGCATAATCCTTCCGAATGTAACACAATTATTCTTACAAACATGGATCATATCATATCCAATTCCAACCGCACGAAGGAAATTCTTCATTTTATTTGAGGTGTGTGGCAGCTCAGACGATCTCGGGAAAGATTTATGAAAGCAGCCAACATCGCATCGAATGATTTGTTGGTCATCCGCTCAGATGTCTTCACCAAGAAAGGTGACCATAGCTGAGAATACCGACAACTTATTTCCGGGTGACAACAACGTTGCATTGTTCCAACACGCGGGCCCACCGTTTTTCTTCTGCAGGTGAAAGTTCACGGAATGCACGAGCATTTCGTAGCATTGTTTCAATGTTGGTCAAACTCACTGGCTCCGCCACCTCCACCTCTTCCACCTGAGCATCAGGCAGATCAAGATGGTGATCTGCTGCTTCCACGTAGTCAATAACATTGACGTTCACAGCTTCACCATGATGAACCCACCTAGTATATGTGACCAACATCCCATACAAGTGTAGATGATTTTGCACAGTTGACTAGGGTCTTGTAACTGAATTCATACAACTGCTACACGGGCAGAGCACATCTGAGTTGGACCACCGTACTCAGCTCTGATAAAGTTCATGAAGTTTTCAACCCCCTCGACATATGCAGCGGAGAATCTTGGAGCAGAAGTTATCCAAGTCCTGTCCATCTGTTAGACATACAAATTAGTTCTTCTACTAGATATTACATGAAAACCATATATGCTTTTTTATGAAGTCCAGAAAAAAATACCTAGGTCGATGTCTAAAGCTATGGCAAGATATTTGGACGACTAGATCTAAGTAACGAAATATATGTAAAGCTAATTCAGCAAACAGATTTGAGTGCTAAATTATGGCAGGCTATTTCAGCAGTCAATGAGGCCGAGCACACAACCATCAAACTATCGAAGGCCATCGCAGCAACAAAGATCGAGTATAAAACGGTGTAGAGCTATTTCACCTAATAGATTGGCTACTAGACCATGGCAATCGTCACAATAAATATATGGCAGGATATTTTAGCAACTAATCGGCCTTGGCATGCCATCTCAGCTAAGCAGATTGAGTGCGAACAGGGCAAGGAAGTTTCTTAAGCGAGCATATTGACAATAAACTACTTGCAAACAAGTGAGATTAACAGCGTCTATCGCTAACATTCAGCGCTACACCGACATGAACGGGCCTCGCCTAGAATGCGCGTACCGTGGGAGAAGTCGACCGCCGTGCGTCTCCACACTGACGCCGCCAAAGAGCGGCGACGCTGACCGCCGTGGCGCCCACAAGAACGTAGCTGGTGGCGGCGGCTAGAGGACGGCAGTCACGAGAGCGCATCTTGTGGGAGCGAGAGGATCGCCGTGCCTCCCCTCGACGAACATGGCGCCGACGATCGACGCCGGCGGGAGGGCGGCTTTGGCGGAGCAAATGGAGTGGAGGGGGGGACGGGGAGGGGGTTTGGGGAATATTTGGTCAAGGGCGATTGAATCAATTTGGGGGAATTTTTGTGTGTGTGGGGGAGGATTTTCGCGGTGGGCGGGGGAGTTTGGCGCATGGTCGGTTTCTCCAAGTGCAGTCCCATGTGTCGGTGAAGAGGCAAGCCAAGCGCATTCCGCTTATGCGTGAGCCGTGTGCAGGACCGCGTGTGTGGGGTGCAATGCGACCGCTGACAGAGTGCTGTGAGTGTACCGCTTTTTTCCTTTTAAACTAGGTGCTTCGCCTCAAAAAAATGTTGCTTTGTGCGATCCATCGATACTACTACTAGTAATCCGTAATCCCGACTAAAACGGCGGACGGGTCTTTTTCCCGCGATATGCTGGGAGGTTGGCTTAGTTGGGTTTTTAGATTTGTCTCGGTTCAATAAAAAGCAGAGTTGGTGATGATGGTGTGCCTGCCATCCTGCAATATAGGCCGTCCGATCTATATCTAACGGATAGGAAGGAAACTATGACAATTTACCCGCACTCTCTCCACATTTGCAGATAAGGCTTTCCTCGCTCATCCTTTTCTCCCACAAGATCTTGATCTTCCGTGCAACGCACGGCATCTTGCTAGTACTCCTACAATATGTATATTATTGTGAAAGTTCATATACACCGCCAAGATTAATGCAAACACGGCAGATTTTCATTACATTTCGAACTTTTATAGGACAGAAAAATAAAAGAAACCCGACCCTAAACCTATTCTACGGCGGCGATCGACGTCCTCCATCTGCGATCTCTATGTACGGCGGCGGGGTTCAAGACCCGTAAAGTGAAGGTGCGGTCTCCGGAGAGGAAGAGTAGAACACGGGATACAAACCGTCCAGTTGGCACACCATGCCCTGCCGCCTCCCATGCCCTACTCATCCTTGGAGGAGTCCCCGACCTCGGCGGTGCCGGACGTTGGACGGCGGCAAGTAGGACGCTGGCCGACGGTGCTCCGTCATCGGCCGCCAGCGTGGCCACCGCTTGATGTGCGGTCGCGTCGTCGCGTCAGCCAGCTGCTATTGCCTCACGAGGCGACTTGAGCGAGGGCGGCGACCTCGAGCTTCATCCCCAAAGACAAGCTCTCCGCAGAGCGTTCAGACTTGCGGTCATGGCGGATGTGGTGCCAGGTAGGAGGACAATGCGCTATGTTGTGGAGGTTAGCTGGGTGTTGCCGCTTTAAGTAGCGCATTCCGGTGAGGCCAAGCGTCCGGGTGCGTCATTAAGTCACCGGAGTTGGTTCCTCGGGCACCGAGCCTCTTAACGACGACATACGAACGGATGGCATGAATGCGGGCAGCTAGCGCCGGCTGGGAACGCACCGCGCGACGGCGCGAGGGATGAGGGCTTTGGAGTGCCAGGGTAGTCAGCTGCGGTCATGGCAACGTTGGAGATGCCCTTTGCTCAAATGCGATCCCCGCATGTCATTGAAAAAGCAAGACGATCCGGCATGGTCTCAGGTCCAGAGGATGCAGTTGGCCGCGCTACACCACTCCGCGGACGCGTTGCGGTGCCCCGTGCATCCTCGACGAGCCGGGTGTTGGGGTGTGTTTGGAGTGTGGCCAAAGTGCACCTTACCAAAATTTTGGTCATGACCCAAAGATTGGTCTTTGTTTGGATGGTTGCCATTTCTTTGGCATGCCAATGAACTCTAGCCAACTCTAGTTCATTTTTCTTGCCAATGTCGGCCAAATCATGGGCAACCAATACCTCAACCAAAATTTTGGCTACCCAATGCTTTGCTGGGGCAACCTTGGGCACAAACCAAACATACCGTTGGTCGTGCCACAGCACTAACGCCACCCTCGGCACACTGAAACCGACCGTGTCTATCGATGATATGAGCGTGTCGCTCACGCGGTCGCCGTGTCGAGGCGGTGCTGGAGCTGCGCCTGCCAGGGCCCCAACGACCCACATGAACGGTTGTCGGTGGCGAGGAGATCGTGGGCCAGCTCCTCCATTGGACTAGTCTGCGCTATGTCGGTTTCCCTGTTTTCCGCCCATATTCGAGCGTCGGTTGCTCGCGTTGCGCACACGCCTTTCACTATGTAGGCCAAGCGAGACAACTTATTGTTTATTTGAGCCGTTCAAGTGTAATCATGTGGCGTTTGCTTATTTCTCATTCCTCTCCAACCCTCTTCTCCATCGATCATGTCGCCCTCCAGTCGAGTCCATCCTCCCGCATGCCTCATTTGAACATTCCACCGAGTATCATTCGCATGTACCCACCCTAGTCCTCTTTCAATAGATCTCCGGACCCCGAGATGAACGAGTGGGGGCACGTGATACCTAAGGCGGATTCAAAATTTTGAACCGGTGATCATAGCATCCGCAAATCATATATAAAGGCTATTCAATGTTCGTTTTGTTTTTGAACGTACAATATACTCCCTCCTATCCTTTCTACTTTACATACTCCCTCCGTCTAGGTGAGTAAGTCATCTTAGGCTGTGCACCGTGACCAAGGAGGAGAGAAAAACAAGAGAAATTAATGTCTATTTGCTAATTAATAGTATTGCATGCAATGAACTAACCACTGCATGTCGTGTTTGATAGTCTCAAGTCATTAAAAGCATGCACACCCTCATCTCTTATTGGTTGATATGTCAAGAAACAAGAAACGAGGTAGAAGTTAATGCACCGCGCCTAGGTGTTTTGGGATTATTTGGTTTTCGTAAGATGACTTACACACCTAGACGGAGGGAGTATAAGTTTTATGTGTAGTCAAAGTATCTCTACTATGATAAAAAAAGGTATCAACATTCAACAACACCCAATCAATATTGTTAGATTCGTACGTACTCCTAGATTTGTACTCAAGATGGTTTCCAATTTGACTATTGACAAGATTAATAGTACTCCTTTCACATAGGCGAGTAAGTCATCTTAGGCTGTGCACTGTGACCAAGGAGGAGGGGAAAACGAGAGACATTAATGTTAATTTGCTAATTAATAGTATTGCAGGCAATGAACTAACCACTGCATGTCATGTTTGATAGTCTCAGGTCATTAAAAGCATGCACACCCTCATCTCTTATTGGTTCATATGTCAAGAAACAAGAAACGACGTAGAAGTTAATGCACCACGCCTACGTGTTTTGGGATTATTTGGTTTTTGTAATATGACTTACACACCTAGACGGAGGGAGTACATGAGATGTATAATGTGAAAATTATATCATTGGAAACTCCTTTCACATACGAAATTGACCATATGCTTTGTGTAAGTTGCATGTCATATATTATTACTCTAACATTTGGTCAAAGTTAGCCTCGAAAAACGCATTAGACCCTGTATGCTTTGTGTAAGTTGCATGTCATATATTATTACTTTGACATTTGTGTAAGTTGCATGTCATATATTATTACTCTAACATTTGGTCAAAGTAGTATAGTGGAAGTGGATCCTCGACGAGGTATCCTGCCTTACCCTCCCTTTCGGTCACTTACTGGCGGACCCCATGCTTGCTAGGCCCCGCAAGTCAGTTACTCAATGGGTTCGGCCACGTCAGGGGATCCTCATCCATAGTATACCCCCTCGTTTTTATTTACTCTGCATAAAACAGAGGGAGTGGTGGTATAATAAATAACGTGGGCGGGGGAGGGGGAGGGACGGCGGTTTGCTCTCAACTGCGGTCCCATAAGCGAGCGAAAACGCAAGACGAAGCGCGTTCCATTCGGTGAGCGACGTGAAGGGTCCAGCGTGCCGGGCTGCAACGCGTACGCGACAAGAGCGATGTATAGTCAAAACCGATTGACCGGTCGTCACCGAACCACTATTCACACCGTAACCTTCTTTGCTCGCCCACGCCAGCCATCGCCCTAAAACCACACCACATCTCCAGCCCATTCCCCCACCTTTCGATCCCCTAGCCCGCATCAAGCGTCCCCTAGTTCGCCGGAAAGCCATGGTGCGCCGCAAGATCACTTACTACAAGATGCTGACGACGGAGCGCCGCGCAGAAATCGCGGCGGTGGTCGGTGCCACAGACCTCCGTTCCCAAGCTCGCTTTGCGGCAGGCCAATCCCCGAGTTCTCTGGAGCCAAGCTACGAGGAGGAAGAAGCCGATCCAATGTTCACTGCGGAGGTCGCGGCGTAGAAGGCCCCCGATGGGTATGAGAAGATGGACGTCGACTTCGTGCCGGCGTCCGAGTCCCCCATGGTGCAGGCGGACCAGCGGTTCAACGTGGCGATACTAAAGGAGGACCGGGAGGCAGAGGCTCAACTCGATGCGGAGCGCCCGCATGTCGCTGCCATCGAGGCTCTCCTGCAGGCGGAACCGGATGTCGTGGATGTGAACCGGGTGGTGGAGGCTCAACTTGAGGCGGAGCGCATGGATGCCGCTGCCATCGAGGCCCTTCTGCAGGCGGAACCGGACGTCCTGGACATGAACCGGGCGGCAGAGGCTCGACTCGACGCAGAGCGCGCGGATGCCTCTCTCATCGATGCCCTCCTGCAGGCGGAACCGGAAGTCCTCGACTTAAACCGGGCGGCGGAGGCTCGACTCGATGCGGAGCGCGCGGATGCCGCTGCCATCGAGGCTCTCCTGCAGGCGGAACCGGACGTCCTCGACTTGAACCAGGCTGTGCTTTCGTCCGTGCAGAGCGCCCGCACGCTCCTCTTGAACGAGTAGCTAGAGGCCGAGGACAACCACGGTGCGGAGACACGCGTCGGCAGCGATGGCTGGTTCGCGCCGGCAGCCAAAGACGACGAGGCCGTCTCTTTCCGCGAGCAGTGATAGTTTTTCTTTATGTTGTTGTTTTTATGGATCTTTTGCTATGTAAAAACATACTATTTGTTATGCAAGTCGCCTGACTTGGGTCAGTCTACCATTTTAGGCGGTTGGATGAATATCTTACGTCTCCTAACCCTTCTTTCCTTCTTCCTCACCTCTTCTTCTTCCCCAACAGACCACCGCACGGGCCGTACGGATACTCCCCAACATGCGGTTGGATAACCATACTCTATGAACGAAAATTATGTGCCAACGATAGGATGGCTGAGTTTGGTTTGTTCACATGCGACATCACGTGTCGCTGAGGGTGCGTTCCCTTGGTTGGGTTTGCGGCGTGCAGGGAGCGATCGTGTGAGGGTGCGGTGCGCATCGAGGCGTGCAGGAGCGACCGTGTGAGGGTGCGGTGCGATCGCGACAGCCGTGCAAGTGTACCTCCTTCTCATTTTGAAAACTTTAGGCAAGCTTGGCAAAATGTGTGGCGAAGTTTTGCAATGCAAGGCCTAGACCCAAACAGGATAAGTACGTGACGCATTTAGGAGTACTAGTGTTAAGAAAGAAAGGCGGGTTTCCTTCAAGGGATTTAATCGATACAAATCCTCGCTTCACGTGTCAATTAATGTGTATTTTTTCTCGAAAGACCAAAGAGCTAACCATCTCACCTCATCGCTTGATTAATGCAGCGCCATGCAAATGAACCTTCTCACTTCCGCATGCATGCAGGGGATATTAATGTCCTTGGTTGCTAACCCCATTAATTTTGCCTCGATTAGTGTTAGTGGCCCTTTGCAAATTGTAATTTTGATATACTGGCCTTGTGTACAAAAAAATGGAGGTAGTAACTATATTTGAATTCCTTGCCCATTGCGTGACGCCGACGACTTTTTTTTTGTGGTTTGGCGAAGCGCTCGACGGAGAACACCATTGAGGGAGACCACGGTAAGTCGCTCGCAAGTGCCGCCGCAAGCTGAAACAACCGCCTTTATTTGCATCCAGAAGTCCTTTACTAGTACTACTACTAGGAGTACTAGTGCGGTGAGATGGTTTCTCGAAGAAGACGATGGAGAAGCGGAGTCGTGAAGAGTGAAATGATAGTTGCTTCGTCCGTGCTTTGTGATTTGACGCCTCACCGCTTTGTGATTTGTGATAGAAGGGACAGGGAGTAGACTCGTGCTCTATATTGTACTACATGCGCCCAAGCATGGGAGAAAGAGGAGAGACGTTGCATTTTCTATTCCTTCAATCAATCAATCGTGGAGCTTGGTTCCATCTTTTGGCTTTGGCAACACCGCCCACAATGGTTCCTATGATGCCAAAAGCTATTTTCACATTTGGCTACACATTGTGGATGCCCTTAACTGCACCACTTGGTTTTGCTCTGTGTGCTATCTATACAAATCTCAATTATATTGATCTAAAAATTATAGAATCAAAGATTAGTAAAAGGAGGTGATTTTGCCGCATGGATGGTGGGGAGGTTTCTTATTTTGGAGGACGTTGTCTGGCGGTTTTCTAACATGCGTCCCACGTGTCGTTGCTTTACCAAGTTGATCCGCGCCCCACATGAGGCGAACAACGGCAGAAGCAACACGTGGTTAAGTTGAAGAAGATGAGGAGAAGCGGATTTAGCAACGAGTGAAATGATGGTTGCTTCGCCCTCCAACTTCTTTTTTAGCATTATTACTTCGTCCCTCCAACTTAATGCGGGAAAGGTGCAGCTTTGTGATTTGACGCCTCATTGCTCATTACTACGCCGGCGCCATGGTGGGTGCTTCACCCGGCTGCTCGCATTGTATTCGGTATGGCACGTGGACCCGGTAGCTTGATGTCCCACATGTCGCGAAAGGGACTAGAAGATTTATGAAAGCGAAGCGCCCACTCTTACGACGGAGGAGTAGGCGACACGATGGCCCGATGAACTGTCACTTGTCTTGTATAGTACTATAGTTTTGTGTTTCGCATGATCCATCGATACAAACCCGATTAAACAGAAAGGGCGGATTTTTCCCTGTAGATGATAATCGCCATACATTTCAAAGGCAATTTTAATGTATGCAAACTGAATAATTATAAGTAACAATATGATATCTAGTAAAACTAAAACACATATGATTTATTGTGTTAGAGTGTAGTAGTAGTCTGTATTGCATAGTTGTTAGATGTAACATGCGAGAACGTAGAGATGTAGTTTTGGAGGGCCTACAGAGAGAAAAGCGTAATACGGTCACCGAACTTCGAATAAGCTGATTACGGCCACTATATACGTTTTGCGGTGATTATCCGTCACTTGCTCACAGTTCAGCATCGGATTGCACTCTGCTGACCGCCAAATAGTCTGCGTGGCACCATGTTGACTAGTTAAATTGACCACGTTCCTTGTGGGTCCCACCTGTCAATTCGCATAGGGAAAAGGTCGATAAACACAAATTTACGCAGCGCGATAAGGCTCCAACCGTGCGCGCTGGAATCACCTGGTTGTGTATGTGCCTGTCAGGGCCTGATGTGTGCGCATGCACGTGTAGGTTAAGCACTTGAGCGTGAGAGTGTGTGTTGGTCGTGTGGTGTCCTGGTGTGTGCATGCATGCGTGCGTGTGTGCGTGTGGGTGTTGCGTCCGTGCGTGGCTGCATGTGTACATGTGAGTGTTGCGTGCATGTGTGGGTGCATGTGTTTGTGTGAGTGTTGCTTGGATGGAGTTCGTGTGCATGCGTGCGTGTGTGTATAATCACCACACCAGCTCCGTGTGTTAAAACAGACGGCTCAACATACCAATACAAGGCCACCTTGTCCGCTGTGCTCTGGGTCATGACTTCAACCACCGTCAAAATATTTTTTGTCGTTTGTTTTCATTCTTACAAGAAGATGCTCGTGCGCTGCACGTAACATCAAGATGCATTTGTATGACTTGTTTATCTTGTGAGAGAAAAGGATGAACGAGGGAAGGCCTTATTTGCAAATGTGGAGAGGTGTGTGGGTACCTTTTGCAAAATTTCCATAGTTTCTTTCCTATCCGCCGATATAAATTGACGGCCTATATTGCAGGATGGCAGGCACACCATCATCACCAACTCTGTTTTTTATAAGAGTGTATTTTATGTATTTTATAATAGTGTAGATGTAGAGTAGATACAAGTCGACAGGTGGGCATGATGTTAGTGAGATAATGTGATGCAACACTAGAGGTGCCACGTGGAGCGTTTAACTGGTCAACTAGTCATGTCATGAGCAAATACAAAGTTATACGGTGAGCCCGTGACTGTATAATAACCACTAAACATAAACGGTGACCGTAATGAGTGGGTTATGAAGTCCAATGTATGTATCGTGCTTTCGCTTCAAGTACAATGATCGTCATTGCATATATCGCGAGAGAAAGATGAAACACGCGTGAATTTTCTGGGGGCTTACTTTTAGAGGACCTGGAGATAGTTTTGTATGCATACGTGAAAGGGGCGTACAGGGGGGGTATGCGATGGAGAGAGAGATGCTCTTCGTTTCTCTTTATTATGACTAACTTTGTATATAGTATAAAAATATACAAATTCATAGTGCGGAATAAATATGCAAATTAGCGTTCGTACTCCTCCATATAACTTTGTAATGTTGTATATATGTAGAAACTCTAAAATAAATTTTTTTGGCCACACTTTATTCAAAAGGAATGTTGTATGCGAAATAAACATGAAGAGAGGGCTTTTTAGATCAATGGGGTACATGATGTAACATGTGTGAATGTGTAGTTGATGCATTTGGCGGGCCCTAGAGAGGTATGTGTGTGTATTACGTATTCGAGAGAGGCATGGATAGAGGTGCCGACGGGGGGGCGTGGGAGAGATAGCACGAGAAATGAGAGTGGTATAGAGAGAGAGACGAATATGACGTCACGACAAGAGATTCCATTCCCTTGAGTGTGTATATGCAAGGGGGGAGGGAATAGAGGCACCAGGAGAAATTTTTGTGTGTGTGGTGTTTGTGTTGGTATGTGTGGGTGTGAGAAGATAATGAGACGTGGGGGCAGAGGGTGTGTCACCGCGTGAGGTCCGGTGGGTCGAGGTGAGGCCCTTCGTTCGGTTCCGTCCTTCGCCACATTGGTCGACCCATGACACATTTAGGAAGACCCATGGATGACTAGTCGTACAAGACAAAGATAGCAGAATTGTGACGGACTCTGTGTCCACTGACAAAGCCGGCTAGGATTTGTAACCCTAGGTTCTTGGACTAAGGTAACCCTTTATCTCGATATTACTATTCATCCAACCTAACTTTAAGGGCATCCTACAAAATGCTCGCTAGAATCATACTCGATTAGGAAGAGAGGTGTGAGATAATGCGTGAGAGACAAAGCGAAGATAATGTGCGTACATGAGACACGAGGCAGGTCCATGTATATAGAAAGGGTCGATGAGGATTGTGCGTGTGTATGTTTGCGTAGAGGAAGAGTGCTTGTGATAAAGGTTAGTGAAAACAGTTGTAAATGGTTACGAGAGGGAGGGAGGGTTATATCTAGAGCATGTGTGTAGAAAGACACCTCGGGAGAGAGTGTGTGAGCATGTGTGAGAGACCACCGATGGAGAGTAAAACTACACGTAAAAGACTGCTCTACACATTGATTAAAGATATAAATTGTATCCAAATATTAGGATGGGATCATGATATTTGCAACTCACGTAAGGAGCGGTCATTGATCCATCAGACATCTAGATTCTATCGAATTTGAGCATGTCTATGTTATTATTCGACACAATTGATCCACATAGTTAGTATTTTGAACTCCAGACAATGCATCGCTTTAGCAATCGAATATAAACGTGAGTATAGTTCATGTTGTGTGTGTAAAGCACATTATACATACAAAAGTTACACAATGGACATTTATAAATAGCTACCTATGAACTAGCATACATTTGAATTCAACCTAAGGTGGTTTAAAAAAATCGAATTCAACATGAAGTCCATTCAATTATTTGAATTTGATATCATGGCATTTGTAAACCATACCTAAACTATGGGGGTACCAATCTTTGCTCTGATTTTGTACATAATAGCATATGCAGTCGTGTACAAATAGATTCAAATTTAGCTCCTTCATTCCAAAATAATCGTAGTTATAGGATTTTCAAGTGTCAAAATTTCAAAAGGAAGCGGATAATTTAATGAGGTTTTCAAACATACAAGGTCAAATATAACGTTGTCTATTTAGGTCAATCCTCATAGTTCAAGAGTACTCTAAACGTGAATGCTTGTGTTCCAAAATTTCGAACGAAGCGCCAAAAGAGCCTCTACTCGACCGAAACCGTGTGAGACCAATGTTTGGTAGTACAAGGAAATTACTTTTCTAATAACTCCGACCTGTGAAACCTACCGGCCCGACGTCCAAAGGTCTAAACCGGGGTAGGTTTGTAGCTTCATCTAGACGCCACGCAACCGCCTCCGAAAAACATTCATACACAATGGCCGCCTAAGCACACATGCGTGCGGCCGAAATCGCTCCCGCCCACTATTTGGGACACCTGGGATTACCATCCTACCCCGACCCGCAGAGGTCCGAATTTAAGAGGGGCAAAGTTTGTACTTTCCCCAAATTTAAGCGCCCCATCTTCTGCTCAAAAGCCAAAACAAGCGCGTCCCTGCATCAAACATGGTTCCCCCACCCGTCCGATTCCCCATTCGTACTCGTGGGCGCCAAAACTACCTCTCCACCAGCCGTGAAACCCGGCGCCCTCCGTCCGCCACCCCATCCCACCCATCAACCGCCGTCCTCCTCCATCACGCCGAGCCGATACCCGACGCCGTCATCCACCGCAACCTCAACCGCAACGCCCTCCACGGCTAGTAGTTGAAGCCGAGGCTGAGCCGTCTGCGTTCGAGCTAGTTCAACCACGCCGTCCTGCGCCACCGCTGCCGCCCAACTCGCCACCCTCCACCGCACCGAGCTGTTCTCGCCACGCCGCCCTTCGCCGCCTCGGATCTGCTTCCCCTCCGCCGACATACGGCCACGGCAACACTGATCAACAATTTGGCCATGGGTTCGCCCAAGCCTGCACCTCCGTAACATCGGTTTCCCGGTAAAAAAGAAGATCGGCGCGACATGTGGAGGTGACCACACCGACAACCAAGAAGGTACTCCTCTTCCCTTATTCGTGCAAATCTTACGTCTCGCTTGCACGGTATTCATCCCACGTAAGACACTAGTTGACCGCTTCTTCTTGATACTAGATGTTCCTAGTAACTCGCGATGCACAAGGTTTCTCCTCATATACTATTTCACCTTAGCTAGAGGTCCGTCGCCCCTTGAATTTCAATTTCTGGCCAGTTGATTCCCAATTAACGGAAGCATTCCTCGCGTAACAGCGCTAGTACGACTATTACGCCGGGAAGCAGCGCTTGGTGTTTATCTTAGGGCGCTCATGCCTAGAGCTACTAGCGCCCGATCCGGAGGTCGGCCAGATTAAAGGGATGGCTTGGGGCGCTGCCAAGCACGGCGGTGGTGTGAGGTCGATGGGAGGCGGGCGGCGGAGGCACGGGTCTGGGCCGGTGGTCGCTAGCGGTTCGAGAAAGATCGCCAACAAAGGATGGTGGCGGGAGGTAGACGAAGGCCATCTGCCTGTTCCTTATAGATCGATGGTTCATTAAAAAATCGATCGACCTATTTATTTTCAATCATTGTTATCTTAGATATGACCACATGTGGTGGTGTCTTTGGAGGAGTACCTGCATTTCTGTGCTCATATATTACAAAATCATACGGAGTAGAATCTAATTTTGTTTGTCATGCAATGTTGTAGAGCTATCATATGTCTCCTGTCATTTATTTTTCAGCCACCTGCTATCTGCTACTTTTACAGTGCACTAGTTCTGCACACACTTCATGTAGCGACCAGACCTCAAACAGTCTGATCTCTGTGCTCAGTGTCATCCCTGGATCAGTAATGCTGACACCACACAGTACTCGAAGGATTTATAACAGATTAGCAATCACACATTTATTACAATCGAATGTCTCAAGAGAGAACTTAGTAAACATAAATATGGCTTAAGGCCATCTAATACGATAACAACGGAAGTCTTGGAAGAATAAGCGAGTCCATCAACTCCAACGGCATCACTGAGTATAGAACCACGACCTAAGCACCTTACTCGTCGTCTGAAAAGTCTGCAACATGAAACGTTGCAGCCCGAAAACGGGTCAGCACATGGAATATGCTGGCAATGTAACACATAGAGAATAATGAAATGATAAGCCTATACTACATGCATATATGGCTGGTGGAAAAGCTCTATGGTTACAGTTTTGCAGAAAGCCAATTTTTCCCTACTGCAAAGGAATAAAATTTATTTAACTATCATGGTGGTTGTTAAACATTGAGAATGGTTGATAGCATTCTCAATCCCAATTAAAAGTACTCATTAACAACCCAACAATATTAATTAAAATAACATGATGAGATTCACATGATATCCAAGTACTAGATACTCAAGATGTCCATAACCGGGGACACGGCTAACCATGATTAGTTTATACACTCTGCAGAGGTTTGCGCACTTTTCCCCACAAGACTCGATCGCCTCCGTTTGATTTCTCGCACTACATGGTGTTTGAGAGACGGATGACCGAGACATAGTCTTTCAGAAGCGCTAGCACCTTACATGTGGGTAGACCGTACCAACCTACAACCCCTACATCTGCTAGTCTACCCGTAAGAGTTCGCACAACTTAGTCAACTACGCCAGAGCCCATAATGGCTTGTGGCTGCACACGTAAGTTTCTAGTTTTAATAATCTCATGATCCCTTTGAGCCTAGGTGGCGGTCCGAAGAAATACAGGCAAGTCCTGATAGAAACCAGGTGCCTCAATCCATACAGATATGTGTTTAAGTTGCCACCTTAAATAAACCATTAAATAAAAATCTCACATCTGTCATGGATACACTCACCCAATCCACGTCTACTAGCATAGCATGGCATGATAAGCAAACGTAGAAGTAACTCCCAAGGGTTTGATAATAAAACAGGTAATAGGTACTACCTCATCTACTTCCCATCCCACAATTTAATTAGATCCTAAATCAATGCAATGTTTGAGGATAGATCTAATGCATAAAAACTGGATAGTAGGAAAGGTATGATCAAAGTGTTACTTGCCTTGCTGATGATCCGCGAAACCTAGAGACTCGAAGTAACAGGCGGCGCACTCCGGGTATTCTATCGCAGACAAACGAACAAGCATACAATAAGTACTCATCTAATGCACAGGTAAAACTCAAATAGATCTAACCAGATAGTTCAACTTAAGAACTCCGGTTTGCAAAAAGAATCAAATCAAACGAAGCAACGAAAGTCAAATGGCGGCGGGCGGCGGAGAGTGGGCGGCCGGGCGGCGGGCGGCGCTGGGCTGGGCGGCTCGGGAGGCTCGGGCTAGGGTTTGCCCCGAGTGGGCTGCCCGGCTTATAAAGCCTGCCGGGCCAGAGTCCTGGACGGACACGGCCCGGTTAGGTCGGTGGCGCGTTTTTTTTAATAATTATGCGCAGAAAAAAAAAAATAAAAAATACTAAACGGACTCCAAAAATCCCGAAATAAATTTTCCCCGGCTTCTAAAATCAAGCCGGATTTAATGAAAAATTATTTGGGGTCTAAATGCAATTTTGAAAAACGCGCATTTTCCTAAATTCAAATAAAAAGGCGAAAAACTCCAAAATAAAATCTTATTTGATTTTATTATTAAATCTTCATTATTTCTTTATTTTGGGAAAGTCATTTTATTCCCTCTCTCATATTTTGGTAGTAGAAAAAATTGAAGATAAAATAATTAAAATCAAATGATCCTATTTTCAAAATTTGAGAAAACTCAAATATGAAAATAACGAAATCCCCAACTCTCTCCTTGGGTCCTTGAGTTGTGAAGAATTTCTAGGATCGAGCAAAATGCAATGAAAAATATGATATGCAATGATGCTCTATGTATAACATTCCAAATTGAAAATTTGGGATGTTACAAACCTACCCTTAAGATGAATCTCCCTCGAGATTCGGGTTGGCTAGAAAATAGGTGAGGTAGTCCTACAAATCTTCCTCTCGCTCCCTGTGTGGCTTCATCCTCTGTGTGGTGGCTCCACAGAACTTTGCAAAACTTAATGACCTTGCTGCGAGTAACTCGACTGGCAAACTCGAGAATCTTAACTGGTTTCTCCTCATAGGTCAAATCATCATTCAACTGAATCTCTTCTAGTGGCACGGTATCTCTCAGTGGTATATCAGCCATCTCTGCGTGACACTTCTTCAACTGAGAAACATGAAACACATCATGAACACCTGTCAATCCTTCGGGTAGTTCCAAATTGTACGCAGCTTCTCCCATACGTTCCAAAACACGATAAGGTCCTACAAATCGGGGTGCTAACTTTCCTTTAACACCAAAACGCTTAACTCCTCGAAGTGGCGATACCCGAAGATAAACTCTGTCTCCGACTTCGCATTCTGTCTCCTTGCGTTTTGAATCTGCGTAACTCTTTTGTCTTGACTGGGCTACCTTGAGCCTATCGCGAATCAACTTTACTTTCCGTTCAGACTCCTTAATCAAATCTGGTCCAAACAACTGGCAGTCTCCAACTTCATCCCACAACAACGGGGTCCTGCACCTCCTTCCGCATAAGGCTTCGAAGGTGCCATCTTCGATCGGTGCAGTAACTGTTGTTATAAGAAAACTCCGCATACGGCAAGTTGTCATCCCAACTTGATCCATAATCCAAAGCACAAGCTCTAAGCATATCCTCCAAAATCTGGTTGACTCTCTCGGTTTGTCCATCTGTCTGTGGATGAAAAGCTGTGCTAAACTCCAGCCTGGTTCCCAAAGTTTCGTGCAACTGCTTCCAAAACTTTGAGGTGAATTGGGTTCCTCTATCTGATACGATACTCCTCGGAACTCCATGCAAGCATACAATCCTTGTCATGTATATCTTAGCCAATTTGGCACTGCTGTAGGTAGTCTTTACTGGAATGAAATGAGCTACCTTTGTCAAACGGTCGACTACCACCCAAATCGATTCATAGCCTGAACGAGTCCTGGGCAATCCCGTGATGAATTCCATACCTAGTTTATCCCACTTCCATTCGGGTATAGGCAATGGCTGTAACAATCCTGCTGGCTTCTGATGTTCTGCCTTCACCCTCTAACATACATCACAAACTGCTACATACTCTGCAATGTCCTTCTTCATTCCGGTCCACCAGAAAGTATTCTTCAAATCCAAATACATCTTGGTATTTCCTGGGTGAATCTAATATGGTGAATCATGTGCCTCTTGTAGAATCAACTTCCTGATCTCCGGGTCATTGGGCACATAAACACGGTCTTCAAACCATAGGGTATCGTGCTCATCCTCACGAAATCCCTTAGCTTTTCCTTCGCTCATTTTCTCTTTTATCGAGGCAATCTCTTTGTCAGTCTTCTGGGCTTCCCTGATCTTGTCCATCAAAGTTGACTGAATCTCCAATGCTGCTACATAGCCTCTCGGAACTATTTCCAAACATAGCTCTCGAAGGTCCTCGGCTAACTCCTTTGGTATTTCTCCCGTCATTAGTGTGTTGACGTGACTCTTACGGCTCAACGCGTCTGCTACAACATTAGCCTTTCCGGGGTGATAATGCAATCTCATATCGTAATCCTTGATGAGTTCCAACCATCTCCTCTGCCTGAGATTTAGCTCCTTCTGCGTGAAGATGTACTTCAAACTCTTGTGATCCGTATACACCTCACAATGGTTCCCAATGAGGAAATGTCTCCATGTTTTCAATGCATGCACTACGGCTGCTAACTCCAAATCATGCGTAGCATAATTTAGATCATGAGGCTTAAGCTGTGATGAAGCATACGAAACAACTCTTCCCTCCTGCATAAGCACTGCTCCAAGTCCTCTACATGAAGCGTCGCAATACACCTCATAATCCTTGGTCTGATCTGGCAGAATTAACACTGGCGAGGTAACCAAATGTTTCTTCAACTCTTGGAAACTAGCTTCACACTCCTCAGTCCAAATGAACTTGGTATCCTTTTTCAACAATTCTGTCATAGGCTTCGCAATCCTTGAGAAATTCTCAATGAATCTCCGGTAGTATCCTGCGAGTCCAAGGAAACTCCGGATCTCTCCAACTGTTGTTGGTGCTTCCCAGATTGTTACAGTGACAACTTTAGTGGGGTCTACTGCTATACCTTCTCCGGATATAACATGTCCAAGAAATCCAACTTCCTTCAACCAAAACTCACATTTGTTGAACTTGGCATATAATTGATGTTCTCTGAGCTTCTCGACTACCAAACGCGAATGCTCCTTATGTTCCTCTTCATTCTTCGAGTAAACCAAAATATCATCAATGAACACCACGACGAACTTATCCAAAAACTCCATAAACACTTTGTTCATCATGTTCATAAAATAGGCGGGTGCGTTAGTCAGACCAAATGACATAACGGTATACTCATACAGCCCGTACCTGGTGGTGAAAGCCGTCTTAGGTATATCCTGCTCTCGAATCTTCAACTGATGGTACCCTGATCGCAAATCGATCTTGGAAAACACCTTAGCTCCTTGCAACTGGTCAAAAAAGTCATTGATCATCGGCAACGGGTACTTGTTCTTAATGGTCACTTCATTCAATCCTCGATAATCAACAACCATTCTTAATGATCCATCCTTCTTCTCCACTAGAAGTACTGGTGATCCCCAAGGCGAAGAACTTGGGAGAATAAAACCTTTATCCAGTAACTCCTTAATCTCCTTCTTAATTTCCTCCAAATCTTGGGCTGGCATCCTATACGATCTTTTAGATAACGGCCAAAGGTTCGGCGATAGTTCAATCAGAACTCAATGTCTCTATCCGTGGCATGCTCGCAACTCTTAGGAAACACGTCCGGGTAATCCTTACCACCGGTACTTCTTCCCGCACAACCATCATTAAGGAATTTACATGTGTTCTCCTCGGCTCATGCCGTGATACATACTTGATTCTCCTCCCCTCTGGGGTGGTAAGCAAAATCGACTTACTGGCGCAATCTATGTTCCCTCCATACTTTTATAACCAATCCATGCCTAATATCACATCCAATCCTTGCGATTCCAGAACTATTAGGTCTGAGGGAAATACATAGTGTCCAATCCTTAATGGCAGTCGATCACACCATATACTAGCCATGTATTCTGCTCCGGGTGAGGTTACTAACATGGGTGACCTAAGGGCTTGGGTTGGTAGCTTATACTTATCCATAAATCCCCTTGATATGTATGAATGTGATGCACCAGTATCAAAAAGAACAACTGCAGTAAAAGTCTTAACCAAAAACTTACCTATTACTGCGTCTGGCTGAGCTTCAACCTCCTCCACGGTAACGTGGTTCACTTGTCCTTTGTTGAAAGGGTTCGGCTTCTTTCCGGAGCTGCCATTGCCATTACCATTTTGGCCTTCTGGACAATCATTTGCATAATGCCCAGTCTTGCGGCACTTAAAGCAAGTGATGTGGCTCAGGTCTACCTTGGATGGTGTTGACGGGTTGGTGCGGTTTTGTCCATTACTTCCTCCATTCCCGTTTCCATTCTTGGTGCCATTATGGTTGTGCGAGCTACCTCCTCCATGGGTATGATGAAACTGTCCTCCTGTCTTTGGGGTAAATTGAAGTTTCTGCTGTGCTCCAGAGTTATTCTTCCCCTGTCCATACTTCCTTTGCGATAGTCAATCTGCTGCTGCTTCCCTTCAATCATAAGAGCACGATCTACCAACTCCTGGTAGTTGTTGAAGGTGGCTACCATCAACTGCATGCTCAGCTCATCATTCAGTCCTTCTAGAAACTTCTCCTGCTTAGCTGCATCTGTAGCAATGTCATCTGGGGCATAACGTGCTAACTTACTGAAATCATCTACATACTGGCCAACTGTCCATCCTCCTTGGCGCAAGTTGCGAAACTCACGCTTCTTCATGGCCATAGCTCCTGCTGAAACATGGGCAGACGGAAAGCTTGTTGAATCGATCCCCGTGATGTTGTTCTCTGTGGTAAATGGCTGTAAAATTCTCCCACCATGCTGTTGCAGGTCCTTCAAGCTGATGTGCGGAAAATTTGACCCTTTCTCCATCTGTACATCCTGAATTGGTCAACTCCCTCCCTATCTTACGGAGCCAATCATCTGCAATAATCGGCTCGGTGCTACTGGAAAACACCGGCGGATTCAGCCTTAAGAAACGGGTCAAATGGTCAACAGGTGGTGGTGGCGGTGGGTTGTTGTTGTTGTTGTTGTTGTTGCCTTGGTTCTGTACCAATGTTTGAATCAAGGCATTCTGCTGCTGAATCAACTGAGTGATCTCTGGCAGGAAAACAAATCCGGGGTCGCGTCTCGGAGGCATCTGAGGGTTTAAAGAAAAGACGAGAGTTAAGAATAGAATGGGGTCTAGAGAGAAAATACTACCCATATGCATATGAGACAAATCACACAATATCACTCCAATCAATTCAAACAAGGGCATACAACGGTCTATCTATCGTTACAAAGTGCTGAAACTAATACTAATTTAAAATGGGGAAATCTACTATCGTTATGGTGGTCAACTAGAAAACTGCTCCGATGAAGACTCCATGATATCTGCTCCACTTCATCTTCAAATCATCATCACTAGGATCGAATCGGTGTCGCCGATGATGATGTAGTTCTCTCGACAGTGCTATCTTCATCTTCTCCTCCGGTGCTGAATTTCCCATGAGTTCTTCAATCTTCTCCTTAAGATCGCCGCTTTGTCCCACTAGAGCTACAATCTCCTCCATGTAGTCCTTGCGAGTGGCCTTCGTTCTCCTTCTAATTCGATAATCTTGGCTTTTGCTGTCTTCAACTCCATCATGTCTGCAAGACATCCGGTTCTCTGGCGTCGAATGTGCTGGTTTAACTCCTGGATGAAAGCTGCAATGGATCGATCCTTCTTAGTGCCAACTATATCCCATTGTTCATCTCGGTGCCCGCAAATCTGGTAGATAGTATCCTTGGGGTCTTCTTTGTAAACTTCTCCAATGCGCCCCATGGTTATGTGAGCTGCCATACTCTTTCCCAGACTCCAGGTTGGTGCATTGAAAACACACTCTATGGGCTCCGTGATTGCCGCAAACGTTCTTCCGGGAACTTGAGCTTGAATCTTCCAGCGCTCTTCTTCGGGTAAAGTGGAATTGTAGGTCCCGGTGAAGCTTGGTAATCCAATGTTTAGGTACTTAGTGACTTCCTTCAGTGTCGCCCAAAGGGTGTATCTTCATCCGCTGGGTGAACTTGATCCTCGCTTAGCCATCCTAAAAGAGTAGAAAAGATGAGGAGTTAGAAATGAGAAGAGAGAGTAGTGGTCTAGGGCTTTAGCTTAGTGGTCGTGTCTCGCAGTCGGCGTGGGCTCTAATACCATCTTTGTAGCGACTCGGACCTCAAAATATCGATCTCGTGCTCAGTGTCATCCCCGGATCAAGAATGCCGACACCACACAAGACTCGAAGGATTTATAACAGAGTAGCAATCACACACTTATTACAATCGAATGTCTCAAGAGAGAACTTAGTAAAAATAAATATGGCTTAAGGCCATCTAATACGATTACAGCGGAAGGCTTGGAAGAATAAGCGAGTCCATCAACTCCAAAGGCATCACTGAGTATAGAACCACGACCTAAGCACCTTACTCGTCATCTGAAAAGTCTGCAACATGAAACGTTGCAGCCCGAAAACGGGTCAGCACATGGAATATGCTGGAAATGTAACACATAGAGAATAATGAAATGATAAGCCTATACTACATGCATATATGGCTGGGGGAAAAGCTCTATGGTTACAGTTTTGCAGAAAGCCAATTTTTCCCTACTGCAAAGGAATAAAATTTATTTAACTATCATGGTGGTTGTTAAACATTGAGAATGGTTGACAGCATTCTCAATCCCAATTAAAAGTACTCATTAACAACCCAACAATATTAATTAAAATAACATGATGAGATTCACATGATATCCAAGTACTAGATACTCAAGATGTCCATAACCGGGGACACGGCTAACCATGATTAGTTTATACACTCTGCAGAGGTTTGTGCACTTTTCCCCACAAGACTCGACCGCCTCCGTTTGATTTCTCGCACTACATGGTGTTTGAGAGACGGATGACCGAGACATAGTCTTTCAGAAGCGCTAGCACCTTACATGTGGGTAGACCGTACCAACCTACAACCCCTACATCTTCTAGTCTACCCGTAACAGTTCGCACAACTTAGTCAACTACGCCAGAGCCCATAATGGCTTGTGGCTGCACACGTAAGTTTCTAGTTTGAATAATCTCATGATCCCTTTGAGCCTGGGTGGCGGTCCAAGAAATACAGTAAGTCCTCGATAGAAACCAGTGCCTCAATCCACCCAGATGTGTGTTTAAGTTGCCACCTTAAATAAACCATTAAATAACAATCTCACATCTGTCATGGATACACTCACCCAATCCACGTCTACTAGCATAGCATGGCATGATAAGCAAACGTAGAAGTAACTCCCAAGGGTTTGATAATAAAACAGGTAATAGATACTACCTCATCTACTTCCCATCCCACAATTTAATTAGATCCTAAATCAATGCAATGTTTGAGGATAGATCTAATGCATAAAAAGTGGATAGTAGGAAAGGTATGATCAAAGTGTTACTTGCCTTTGCGATGATCCGAAACCTAGAGACTCAAGTAACAGTGGCGACCGGTATTCTATCGCAGACAAACAAACAAGCATACAATAAGTACTCATCTAATGCACAGGTAAAACTCAAATAGATCTAACCAGATAGTTCAACTTAAGAACTCCGGTTTGCAAAAAGAATCAAATCAAACGAAGCAACGAAAGTCAAACGGCGGAAGAAAACAGCTTCGTTTTACTAATCTGGATCTAAGTCAAATTTTACAGAAGCAAAAACTTGTTTAAGTAGATTATTAGGAAAGAGAGTTTCGAGACGAAACTCTAGGCGCTTGAATTGCCTGATTCCGATAAACGAGCGAAAAGTTATACTAAAACGAAAATCGGACAAGGAATCGCGATCAGAAAAAATCACGGATTAAATCCGAGAAAAAGAAAAACGACGAACGTGTTAACGAACGAACTTTCGTTAACTAAACTAATCTGAAGAACGCGTTCGTTAAAAACGAACGAACGAACGTTCACTATTTAACCTAAACCAAAAGAAAAACAAAACTGATAAAAAAACGAAAATAAAAAAACCGAAATAAAAACCGAAGAAAAACCGCCCGGTTTTCTAAAAAAACCGGCGCACGTGGTTCGAGGCGGCGGCGAACTCGCCGGGCGGCGGCGGAGTCCGATGGGTCCGTGGCGACGACAAGCGGCGGCGGCATGGCGGCGGCGGCCTTGGCGGCGGCTGCTCGAGGCGGCTCGGGCTAGGGTTTGCCCCGGGTGGGCTGCCCCGGCTTATAAAGCCTGCCGGGCCAGAGTCCCGGACGGACACGGCCCGGTTAGGTCGGTGGCGCGTTTTTCTTGAAATAATTACGCGCAGAAAAAAAAATAAAAAGAAATACTAAACGGACTCCAAAAATCCTGAAATAAATTTTCCACGGCTTCTAAAATCAAGACGGATTTAATGAACATTTATTTGGGGTCTAAATGCAATTTTGAAAAACGCGCCTTTTTCCTAAATTCAAATAAAAAGGCGAAAAACTCCAAAATAAAATCTTATTTGATTTTATTATTAAATCTTCATTATGTCTTTATTTTGGGAAAGTCATTTTATTCCCTCTCTCATATTTTGGTAGTAGAAATAATTGAAGATAAAATAATTAAAATTAAATGATCCTATTTTCAAAATTTGAGAAAACTCAAATATGAAAATAACGAAATCCCCAACTCTCTCCGTGGGTCCTTGAGTTGTGAAGAATTTCTAGGATCGAGCAAAATGCAATGAAAAATATGATATGCAATGATGCTCTATGTATAACATTCCAAATTGAAAATTTGGGATGTTACACTTCATCCATACTCTCTCTATTGTGTTTTTATGCAAGGGTATTTCAGAGTCTGCCGAAAGGGAAGCAAAAAAGAAAAGAGACAAGTCGTGCCAGCTTTCTACGTGGCTAGGCGCGACACGTTACAGCGCTTTAAAGGGTGCAGTGTCAGCAGATGGAGACGGTAAACGTTGCTCTGGAGTTGATGACCTCGCTTGCAATGAACCACCATCCCAGGTGCTTGCTTTAACTTCGAGGTGTCATATGTGGTTGCATGTTCCATATGGTGTCTAGCTTGTATTCGAAAGGCCGAAGTCGGTATTTATTAAGATAAGGAAAGATATTTTTACATGAACCACCATCCGTGAGCACCGGAAGACAAATAGTTAGTCGTAGAATCGCCGAGCCAGTGACAAGCCCAAGAAAGACAGCATCACCGAAGCCAACTAAAATCCACGATGGTGGCAAATCAGCCCGCCTCCCACCAGGCTCTCGTGTCCTAGATGATCATGTTCACCACTCCACCGGATGTCTAGCTTGTATTGCTTCCAATTTGGTTAAATTGCATCCGCTTAGCTTACACATTATACCTTTGAATATGACCTGCCTTTCTGCTTTTTGGTACATACTAGTACATCTGTGTATTAACCATGTTCTTACATCAAACTAATGTTCTTGTGTATCCCTCATCAATCACTTATGACGAGGCGCAGTGCAAGGGGACTACTCCTCATTTAGAGAATGCAGCGTCGCCTCCGACATGGTTCTCAAGAAACATAAATGCTAGATGAAGATAGTGAACGAGCTCAGAGTTGATTACAGCATTTCTACACTAGCATCGCAGTGCTTGCTCTAACTTGGCAGCGTGATATGTGGTTGCATGTTGCATATGGTGTCTAGATTGTAATTCTTCCAATCTAGTTAAACTGCATGTGCTAGTCTCGCTTAGCTTATACTCCGTAAATGTGACATTATACTGTTAATGTGACATGCCTTCTTGTATTTAGTACATAGTACAACTGTCTATTAAGCATGTCCTTACATAAAACTATTGTTTTTTGTATCCCGCATCAATCAATATGACGAGACACCTTTAGTATATGCAAGGCGATATTAGTTGCATCTTTCATATGATTTATAGCATGCGCCGCTTCTAATTTGTTGAAATTCCATTTATGATGGGACGCTTTTAACTTGGCGAGTCATATTGGTTGCATCTTTCATGTGGTGTCTAGCTTGCATTGCTTCTTATTTGCTGGAATGGTTTCGCTTAGTTTACACAAACAGTTGTGAACATGCCATGCCGTCCTGTTTTTTCGTAAATATTACATCCTGGTATCATGTGTTTGCCTTTACATCAAAGTAGTGATTGTCAAGATCATGCATGAATGATTCGAAGAGAGAATTTTATTGCTTTTTCTTGTCGGTTTTACTTAACAATTCAAAATCAATAAAGCGGAAGGAAGTTAGCAAGGCAGCGGATAAAGGTGCTCCTTCCAAACGGAGGGCCTCTACAGTTTCTACTCCTCCACACCCCCAAGAAGATTTCCAAGACAACACATGCATAGACACTCAACAAACCTGTGTTTATGATGAGCACGTCTCCCTAGTGCAGCATCACCGGTGCTCCTCTAACTTGGCATTGTTATATGTGGTTGCATGTTATGTGTGATGTCTAGCTTGTATTGCTTCTAATTTTGTTGAATTCCATCTGCTTACTTTACACATTATACTTGAATAAGACACGTGTTCCTGTTTCTAGAACATACAATATCTGTCTATCACACCATGTTCTTACATCAAATTACTACTGTTGTGTAACCTGCAACAATCACTTATCATAAGACACGTATGACTTCAGAGTGTGATATAGGTTACATCTCACATTCTTTTCTAGCTTGTACTACTAATTTGTTGAAATGACACTTATGACGAGACAGTTTTAACTTGGTAGAGTGATATTCGCTGCATCTTTCATATGGTGTCTAGCTTTCATTGCTTCTAATGTGTTGAAATGCCTTCTCCTTAGTTTACACATCATAAGCTGTGAATATGCAATGCTGTGAATATGCAATGGCACTAATGACGAGAGACCTATAACATGGTAGTGTGATGTTGTTTGCATCTTGCATATGATTTATTTCTTGTCTTGCTTCGCATTTGTTTAAACGCCATTTATCTTTGAGACACCGTTAACTTGGCAGAGCGATATTTGTAGCATCTTTCATATGGTGTCTACCTTCCATTGCATTGCTTCTAATTTGGTGAAATGTCTTCTTAGTTTACACATCATAGTTACGCTTATCTCTTCCGTCCTGTTTTTCATACATATTACATCCTCCTATCATGTGGTTGTCTAACATCAAAGTTCAGTTAAATCAGATCACGCATCAATTTATTCTCAAGAACTAAATTGTTATTCGTTTTCTTGTCGGCTTGACTTAACATGGCACGAGAGAAAGAGGAAGAAACACGAGAATGGCAGCGAATGAGAAGCGGATGAATCCTGCAGATTCTCGCTGAATGCGATGGTGCAATAGAAGGTGAAAGTCCAGCGGAAAATTCTACAAACACGACATCCCATGCTACACGAGCTGCAAAAAGCCAAACAGAAACAAATAGCTGCCACCAAACAAGCAGAGACAGCCCTAGTTCTTGTAACACCTACCACAAGATTACCAGTGCACGACATACTCGTAAGGTCAACCGAGCTAGCAGCACGTTCCCAAGCTCCCTTGCCACCGACACTACTTCCCAAGCACTCTTGACACAAGACGAGTTGGCAATATCGATGAACCTTGTGAGCTTCAACATCAAGAAGGTAGTTGCTGGAGTCAAGTTACAGTTGCATGCTTCTTTATATGTAGTCTCACAGTTTGATGTACACTAACACTTCCTATGTTCGTTGTTGGACTAGAACCTAGGCGCAAGAGGAAACAAACATCAGGGATAATGCTCGATAGGTTAACTAAATCTAGAGGAGGAAGAATGGAGATCCGCTTTGAGGCAGGTTTAAAAGGCCACGTGATGCTACAGAGTCACCAAGTTAGTATCGAGGCAGCGGTTGTCTGTTAGGTGTCATGTACGTATCCTCCCGACATGGATTCAGTTCAGGTATGACAAAGACGAAACCCAGTTCAACACCTTCCTCGACCATTTATCTGTAAGTATGGTTATGTATGGAAACTAGTAATATCGTCTTGCTCTGTCCCATACTTTCTAGGTTGCTGATAATGAGACTCCCATAATTTTTAAAAGATGAGGTTCAAGTTGGATAGCCAAGATGATGCAAACTGACAAGCTTGCACCCATGTTTTCAAGTCTGCTCATGACAAGATCGGTATAACTTGAGGAAAACTCACTTTGAAGGCAAGGCTAAAGTGAACTTTCCCAAACATCTCCAAATGGAAAATATATCGGATGAAGACTGGAGGGGCCTTGTTAAACACTAGTCTGATCCGAAGTATCAGGTACATTATATATATGTGATCAGATCACATGTTGAAGTACTATTGACGCATGTGCCACACAAATCTATCTTCTTGTAGGTGAACTGTTCAAAGAACAAGGCCAACCGTACGAAAGTGAAATTCCAGCAGACGACAGGATCTCGTAGCTATATTGCACACTACGAGGCTCTTGTAATTAGCTGCAGTTTCACTCTTTTCGCTGTACCATATTATCAGATCTATATTGACTTGTTCGAAATGCAGAGGAAAGCCCGCAAGGACCAAAAAGTACCTGGACCAAATGCTGTGGAAATCTTCAAGGACTGTCACACCAGCAAGAAGAAGGGCATGAGTACACCAGTCAAAGCCGCTGTTGTAAGTCCTTAATCCTCATGCCTTTTAACTACTACTTACTCTGACTTGTGCCTTGAACTGCATGGTTTGCAGCCAATGTCTATTACTCTTTTATTTTATACACAATTGTCTTAGCGTATCATTGCACCTTACAAGGTTTAAAAGGGAGGAGTGATGTTCCTTTGATCTTGACCCGTAATCTAGTTCCGTGCTGGACTTGCCCACACAACGTTACAATTGCCTATTTGTCTATTCTCAGTTGTTTTGTGATATGAATGATGTCATACTATGCTTACCGTATTATAAACTTCGTCCCTTTATCCTTAGCCCTCAATACAATGTGAAGAAATAGACAATACATTAGCGATGGTACATGGTCATATGTTTGGAACCTGGTTCTATTATGTACTTTGCAATAAAATACAACTAATATTTTACATGGGTTCACCAGAATAAGTTCTGTATATAGACCAAAGCTATTTTGTTTGGTTTTGCTGCCTCCTTAATATCTTCTGTTCTGGTACTACTAATGTAAAACCTCAACTTTTCAGCGAGCTATGGAAAAAATGGTGGAACCGCCACCTTCTGAAGGTGGCGAGGCAACTATAACCGCAATGTCAACTCTTGCTGCAGTGGGTCAGTACCTGTCCACTAACAGTGCCAAAAGCACGTTCCTGCGTAATACTGGGTTGGTTGTTAAGGCAATATCGTCCAAACTGCCTCATGATCAAGATATGCAAGCTCAAAGCAATGTTGTATCTGCGGCCGGACACAAGTCCATTCCCTAACAGAGGCCCTTTTGAAACAAGGAGAAACATTGCTCAATGTCGCCAAGATATGCATGGTTTTGAAACCGACTATCGACATTTGCTATGTTGTTCAGAGCCTAGGGAAATAAAGGCGAGGGTTACGGTGCTCCATCGGACAATACAACATGAAAACGTAGGCGATCCAGTCAAATGAACCGAGCTCTGAACTTCGGTGGTGCATTTATCGCTAGACTGTTAAGTTTTATGCCAACCTTCCTTTTGTTATATAGTTGTAATTTGTTTTGGTGCGATACAAAATTTATTCTTAACGTGCAGCCACCGTCAAGAAAACAACAAGCCATTTTTGTATAGTGTAGGGTGTTCCCTATATTTGCACCGTGGCGATCTTTGAAGCCGAGTGGATGTAATCTGTGCAATCGCTTTAATAGCCTAGCATTAGTTTCGCCTTATTTATTTCCTAGTCTTCTTTTCCCTGGTTTGCTAGTGGCGGCAACTACCATGGGTTATATACGGGCCGTGAGGATCCATGGGTCTCCCACGGCCGTCGATAAATGGGCTCAGAATCGGTGGGCCTCGGGCCATCGATAAATGGGCTATGAATCGGTGGGCCTCGGTCGTCGGATAAATGGGTCTACATGGGCCGAATCGGGCGTAATTGGTATCTCGCCAAAGACGGTAACGGCTGTTAACAGCCGTGGGACTGCAAAAGCTTAATTTCATCACACGCATAACGGGTCGTTAATGGGCCGTAATATAGGACGGCTGGCCAAAACGGGTCGATTTCTTGCCATGGGCGAATTTGGCCCATTAGGGTAATAGGACAGTAACGGGCCGACTCTTGCCATGGACCGAATTTGGCCCATTTGGGGAACATGCCAGTAACGGGCCGACTCTTGCCATGGGCCGAATTTGGCCCACTAGGGGAACAGGCCAGTAACGGGCCGGAAGTAATCGAGGGCCGAAAAGGAGCCCAAGAACATATGGGCCGTCAATAGGCCGAAAGCTAACACGGGCTGGAAACGGCCCATGTAAATCACGGGCCGTTAACGGGTACAAAGAAAATTACTGTTCATTATGGGCTAGAGTCACCGTGGGCCTGTAAAGGGCCAAAAGATACGAAGGCCTCATATGGGCCGAAAGACGTCATGGGCCATACATGGGCTGAAAGTGAAAAACACGTATTGGGCCGATTTCCTTTAGTGCCTAACGGGCTGTGAGTTAACGGGTCGTAAAATGGGCTATTTGCGAAGAGACCGTTAACAAGCTTTTCATGGGCCAGCCCGTTAACTTTTGACCAAGTCAAACGGGCCGGCTTTGTAAGCTAAATGGGTCGGTGGTGGGCGTGGCACGGTCGACATATCATAGGCGCCTATCGACCCATCGACGAGCTGACACGTGTTTCATCCGGCCAATAAGAATTTTACACGTGGAAATTTCCCATTGGTCGGGGCTCTTAACGGGTTATCGGATCCAAAACCCGACCCGATAGCTTAACGGCGTTTCGTTACGGTGGATGCCACGTGTCGGTCACCCTTGACGTAAAGCACTTCGGACGCCGCGATTTATCGTCATGGAAGTGGACACTTCCGTGATGATAATTTTGGTAATGTCATGGAACACTTCACGACAAAGACAGTATGACTATCTTGATTTCGTCATAAATTTGGCATGGATGTACATGCATGACAAAAAACGCGACCTACTGTGACAAACACGTATCATCACGGAAGTGTATTTTTTTTGTAGTGTCACCTCATTCAACCCTCGATAATCAACAACCATTCTCAACGATCCATCCTTCTTTTCCACTAGAAGCAATGGTGATCCCCAAGGTGACGAGCTTGGGCGAATATAGCCTTTATCCAGTAACTCCTTAATCTGCTTCTTAATTTCCTCTAAATCCTTAGCGGGCATCCTGTACGGTCTCTTAGATATTGGCCCTGTGCCTGGCAAAAGCTCAATCAAAAACTCAATGTCTCTATCCGTGGCATGCCCGCAACTCTTCCGAAATACATCCGGGAAATCCTTCACCACCGGTACTTCCTCTGCATAACTCCTGATAAGGAATTCACTTGAGTCCTATTCGGCACATGCAGGGATACATACTTGATCCTTCTTCCTTCTGGGGTGGTAAGCAACATCGACTTACTAGCGCAGTCAATGTTCCCTCCATACTTCGATAACCAATCCATGCCTAATATCACATCCAGTCCTTGTGACTACAATACTATTAGGTCTGAGGGAAACAGGTAGTTACCAATCCTTAATGGTAACCGATCACACCATAGGCTAGCCATATACTCTGCTCCTGGCGAGGTTACTAACATGAGTGACCTAAGGGCTTGCGAGGCTACTTTAACTTGGGCGAATAAAACCTTTATCCAGTAACTCCTTAATCTGCTTCTTAATTTCCTCCAAATCTTGGGCTGGCATCCTATACGACGTTTTAGATATCGGCCCAGTGCCTGGCAGTAGTTCAATCAGGAACTCAATGTCTCTATCCGGTGGCATGCCTGGCAAATCTTCCGGAAACACGTCCGGGTAATCCCTTACCACTGGTACTTCTTCCTGCACAACTACTGTTAAGGAATTTACATGTGTTCTCCTCGGCTCATGCCGTGATACATACTTGATTCTCCTCCCCTCTGGGGTGGTAAGCAAAATCGACTTACTGGCGCAATCTATGTTCCCTCCATACTTTTATAACCAATCCATGCCTAATATCACATCCAATCCTTGCGATTCCAGAACTATTAGGTCCGAGGGAAATACATAGTGTCCAATCCTTAATGGCAGTCGATCACACCATATACTAGCCATGTATTCTGCTCCGGGTGAGGTTACTAACATGGGTGACCTAAGGGCTTGGGTTGGTAGCTTATACTTATCCACAAATCCCCTTGATATGTATGAATGTGATGCACCAGTATCAAAAAGAACGATTGCAGTAAATGACTTAACCAAAAACTTACTTATTACTGTATCAGGTTGCGCTTCAACCTCCTCCATGCTAACGTGGTTCACTTGTCCCATGTTGAAAGGGTTGGGCTTCTTCCCAGAGCTTCCGTTGCCATTTCCATTCTTTGCTTCAGAACACTCTGTGGCATAATGTCCATTCTTCCCGCACTTGAAACAAATAATGTGACTTAGATCCTTCTTGGCTGGCGTTGCTGGGTTGGAACGGTTCTGTCCGTTGCTTCCTCCATTACCATTCCCATTCTTGGAGCTACTATCATTGTGCGACATCCCTCCATTGTGATTGTGTCCTCCATGGTTATGCTGAAGGGGTCCTCCCGAGTTCGGGGTAAAGCGGGGTCTCTGCTGAGCTCCAGAATTGTACTTCCCTTGTCCATACTTCCTCTTGAGGTTGTCAATCTGCTGCTGCTTCCCTTCAATCATGAGAGCTCTATCTACCAACTCCTTGTAGTTGTTGAAGGTTGCCACCATCAACTGCATGCTCAGCTCATCATTCAGTCCTTCCAGAAACTTCTCTTGCTTAGCTGCATCTGTAGCAACGTCGTCAGGGGCATAACGTGCTAGCTTACTAAAGTCATCCACATACTGGCCAACGGTGCGTCCTCCTTGGCGTAAGTTGTGAAACTTCAGCTTCTTCATGGCCATAGCTCCTGCTGATACATGGCAGTGCGAAAATCCTGCTGAAACTGGTCCCATGTAACAGTGTCGATGGGGTAAGTGGCTGTGAAATTCTCCCACCATGATGTTGCGGGTCCATCAAGCTGATGTGCGGCAAAACACACTCTCTCCACATCTGTGCATCCTGCAGTTGTCAACTCCCTTCCAATCTTGCGGAGCCAATCATTTGCAACTATCGGCTCGGTGCTACTGGAGAACACCGGCGGATTCAGCCTTAGAAAACGGGCTAAGTGATCAATAGGTGGTGGTGGTGGTGGGTTATTGTTGTTGTTGTTCCCCTGATTCTGATTCTGGACTAGTATCTGCATCAATGCATTCTGCTGCTGGATCAACTGAGTGAGCTCCGGCGGGAAAGCAAATCCATTGTCGTGTCTCGGAGGCATCTGTTGGGTTTAGAAAAGGTGAGAAAACAGAATAGAATGAGGTCTAGGGGGAAAACACTACCCATATGCACATGAGACAAACACAATCATATCACTTCAATCAGTTCAAACAAGGGCATACAATTGGTCTAACTATCGTTACAAAAGTGCTCAGACTATACTATATACATGGGGGAATTCTACTACTGATATGGTGGTCGACTAGAAAATTTGATCGGTGGAAGACTCCATAATATCTTCTCCAGCTTCATCAACAAAGTCATCATCGCTATCGTCGGGGTCTGAGTTGGTGTCGTCGATGATGATGTAGTTCTCCGGGCAAGTGGAGTCATCGTCTTCTCCTTCTGGCGCGGGGTCTCCCATGAATACTCCTAGCTTCCTTGTGAGGTCGTCATTCCTCTCCACGAGTATCGTCATTTCCTCCTCGTATCCATCACGTGTAGACTTGAGTTCTTCCTCCAGCTCCATGATCCTGGTCAATGCCTTATTCAGATCTATCATGCCTGCGCACATCTGGTTCTCCTCGCGACGAATGTGTTGGTTTAACTCCTAGATGAAAGCTGCAATAGATCTATCCTTCCTGGTCCTGATCATCTCCCATTGCTCATCTCGGTGCCCACAAATCTGGTAAATAGTATCCTTGAGATGCTTGTGGTAAACTTCTCCAATGCGTCCCATGGTGATGTGGGCTGCCATGCTCTTGCCTAGACTCCAGGTTGGTGCATCAAAGGAAAACTCTATGGGCTCGGTGCCTGGCGTGAAGGTCCTCCTGGAACTTGAAATCGAATCATCCAACGCTCCTCTTCTGGTAAAGTGGCGTTGTAAGTCCCGGTGAAGCTTGGTATTCCGATGTTCAGGTATCTAGTAACTTCCTTCAGGTGTCGTCCAAAAGGTGTATCTTCATCCGGTTGTGCAAACTTGTTCCTTGCATCCGCCATCCTAAAGAGTAGAAATGGAGAGGAGTCAGAAATGAGAAGAGAGTAGTGATCTAGGGTTTTAGCTTAGTGGTCGTTTCCTACAGTCAGCGTGTGCTCTGATACCATCTTGTAGCGACCAGACCTCAAACGATCGATCTCGTGCATCGTTGTCATCCTGGATCGGTAATCGACACGCATACAGTACTTGAGGATTTATAACAGAGTAGCAATCACACACTTATTACATCGAATGTCTCAAAAGAGAACTTATTACAATAAGTATGGCTTAAGGCCACCTAAAACGATAACAGCGGAAGTCTTAGAAGATAAAGCGAGTCCATCAACTCCAACGGCATCACTGAGTGAAAGACAACGACCTATGGCTCCTTACTCGTCGTCTGAAAAGTCTGCAACATGAACGTTGCAGCCCGAAACGGGTCAGCACATGGAATATGCTGGCAATGTAACACAAGAGAGCAATGAACAGAATAATTTCTATCACTACATGCATATATGGCTGGTGGAGGCTGTATGGTTAATATGTTTTGCGAAAAGCCAATTTTTTCCTACAACAAAGGAATAAATTTTATTTAACTATCATGGTGGTTGTTAAACATTGAGAAGGTTCCTCCAACTCAATCCCAATTAAGCATAATCATTAAACCCAATCAAATTATATTAAGAGT
Source organism: Aegilops longissima (assembly GCA_021605205.1). Taxonomy (NCBI): domain Eukaryota; kingdom Viridiplantae; phylum Streptophyta; class Magnoliopsida; order Poales; family Poaceae; genus Aegilops; species Aegilops longissima. Next base: position 267,058,179 of record CM038680.1, on the reverse strand, counting down.
GATGAGATCCACATGATAATCCAAGAACTAGATACTCAAGATGTCCATAACCGGGGACACGGCTAACCATGATTAGTTTATACACTCTACAGAGGTTTGCGCACTTTTCCCCACAAGACTCGATCTCCTCCATTGGATTTCTCGCACTACATGATGTTTGAGAAACAGATGATTGATACACAGTCTTTCTGAAGCATTAACTCTCTACTCTGGATAGACAGTACCACCTACAACCCACTACATCTGCTAGTCTACCTCTTCAAGAGCTTCACGCAACTTAGTCAACTACGCCAGAGCCCATATTGGCTTGTGGCTGCACACAGAAGTTTCTATCATGAATAATCTTATGATCCCTTTGAGCCTGGGTGGCGGGCCGTAGGATGATCACACGGGTCCTCCGGGATATCCTAGGACAACACTGGATTCTCCAGGTGCCCACAAGCAATCCACCCAGATGTGTATTAAAGTTGCCACCTTAAGTTGAACCATTAATTAACAAACTCACAACTGGCATGGATACACTCAAACTCAATCCACGTCTACTAGCATAGCATAGCAATATAAGCAACGTAGAAGTAACTCCCAAAGGTTTGATAATAAACAGGTGAATAGGTACTACCTCATCTACTTCCCAAAACCCACAAGTTAATCAGATCCTAACCATGCAATTGTTTGAGGATTGATGTAATGCAATAAAACTGTGTAGTAAAGAGGTATGATCAAAGTGTTACTTGCATTGCTGATGATCTGCGAAACCTAGAGACTCGTAGTAGCATGCTTCGCCCTCCGGGTACTCTATCGCAAACAAACAAGCATACAATAAGCACTCAACTAGAAGCACGGGTAAAACTCAAATAAGAGATCTAACCAGAAAGTTCAACTTAAGAACTCCGGTTTGCAAAAAGAATCAAACCAAACAAAGCAACGAAACTCAAACTACGAAAGAAACAAGATTTGATTACTAATCTGGACTAAAGTCAAATTTTATAGTAGCAAAATCCTGTTCAAGTTGGTTAAACATAAAGAGAGCTTCGAGACGAAGATCTAGGCGCTTGAATCGCCTGATTCCGATAAACGAGTGAAAAGTTATACTAGAACGAAAATTAGGGCAGAAATCGCGATCGAAAATAATCGCGAAAAAACCCTGTAAAAAGAAAAACTAACGAACAGGCTAACGAACGAACATTCATTGTCTGCGGTTAACGTGTGAAAACCGTTCGTTAAAACAAACATACGAAAACATACGAACTTGCGTTTGCTAAATAACTAAACCGGGAAAAAATAAAACCGATCTAAATAAAAAACAAGGGTTTTAAAAAAAACGTACGGTTTCCTTACAAAAACCGGCGGCAGCGGGCTACCTCAGCGAGGTCCGGCGAGGTCGGCAGTGACTCCGGGCGGGCTGACGGCGATGGCGGCAAGGGGATCTGGCGGCGGGGTGGCGGAACGGGCGGGTGGTGGCGCCATGAAAGCAAAGCGAGGGCGACGCGGAACAAGGATGCGGCGACGGCGCGGAACTTACGGCGGCGGGGCGGTTCGGGCCGTGGCGCTAGGGTTTCGGGCTGGGCACTGACGGCTCGGGCCCCCGCGGCTTTAAAAGGGCCGGCCGGGATAGTGTCCCAAGCGGACACGGCCCGGTTAAGTCGGTTGACTTTTTTTTTAGATAATTCCGTGTACTGAAAAACAAAGAAAAGAAATACTAAATGGACTCCAAAAAACCTAAAATAAAATTTCCCCATCCTCTAAAAATCTACCAGACAAGGTGAATATTTATTTGGCCCTCTAATGCAAATTTGAAAAACGCAATTTTTTCCTAATTCGAATAAAATAGCGATGAAACTCTGAATAAAATTCTTATTTGATTTTAATATTAAATCTCCAATATTTCTTTCTTTTGGGGAAGTCATTTTATCCCCTCTCTTTTATTTTCATAAAATAAATATTCAAAGAGAAAATAATTAAAATCAAACGATCCTCTTTTCAAAATTTGAGAAAACTCAAATATGAAAATAACGAGATCCCCAACTCTCTCCGTGGGTCCTTGAGTTGCGTAGAATTTCTAGGACTAAGCCAAAATGCAATAGAAATATGGTATGCAATGATGATTTAATGTATAACATTCCAAATTGAAAATTTGGGATGTTACAGGCAATATCGGTGGACTGAACTGCAGAATGCCAGAATAAGAGGGGGATAGCGAATCCTATCGAAGACTACGGTTCTGGCAGCCTCCATCTTGCAGCATGTAGAAGAGAGTAGATGGTAAGTTCACCAAGTATCCTCGCATAGCATAATCCTACCCGGCGATCCTCCCCTCGTCGCCCTGTGTGAGAGCGATCACCGTGTTATATCTGGCACTTGGAAGGGTGTGTTTTGTTAAGTATACGGTTCTAGTTGTCATAAGGTCAAGGTACAACTCCGGGTCGCCTGTTACCATGGACACGACTATTCAAATAGATCAACTTCCCTGCAAGGGTGCACCACAATATCCGACATGCTCGATCCCTCGGCCGGGCACACTTTCCTGGGTCCTGTCCGGCCTCGGGAGATCAACACGTCGTAGCCCCACCTAGGCTCAACAGAGAGGTCAGCACGCCGGTCTAAATCCTATGCACACAGGGGTCTGGGCCCATCGCCCATTGCACACTGCACGTTGCCTACGCGGCCGGAAGCAAACCTAGCCCCCTTAATACAAGCGCGGGCTTACGGTCCAATGCGGCGTGCACCGCTCAGTCGCTGACGTCGAGAAGAGCTTCGGCTCATACAACGACGCTGGTTGCCCATATCTTGTCCCACGTGGCGGTTAGTGCATATAAGGTCAACGACTCAACTCAGATCAAATACCAAGATCTCATTAAGTGTGTTATTTTAAAGTAACCGCGGACGCCGATCAGGGCCAGGCCCACCTCTCTCCTAGGTGGTCTCAACCTGCCTTGTGGCTCCGCCACAAAGTAACAGTCGGGGCCGTCGGGAACCCAAGCCCACCTCTACCGGGATGGAGCCACCTGCCCCTTCAGCCCCCATCTCCGAATAGTATAATAAGTAATGTATCAGTATAAAGTATATAGCATATGCCCGTGATGACCTCCCGATGTGATCATGGCCCAGTAGTATAGCATGGCAGACGGACAAGAGTGTAGGGCAACTGATGGAACACTAGCATCCTATACTAAGCATTAGGATAGCAGGTAAGGGTAACAACTGTAGCAACAATGACATGCTATGCAGCAGAATAGGATTAACCGAAAGCAGTAACATGCTACACTACTCTAATGCAAGTAGTATAGAGAAGGAATAGGCAATATCTGGTGATCAAGGGGGGGGGCTTGCCGAAGCTGAGCCGAGAAGGAGGGGTCGTCAACACCGTAGTCGTACTGGGTAGTAGCGGCGTCAGTCTTGGGGTCTACCGGAGAAGAAGAGGGGGAAGAAACAGTAAACACGGAGCAAACAAGGCATCACACAAAATATAACAAGGCAATACGCGGTGCTAGGGGTAATCTAACGCGGGGATAGGTGATACCGGCGAAGGGGGAAAACATCCGGGAAAGTATCCCCGGTGTTTCGCGTTTTTGGACAAATGAAGCGGAGGGGGAAAGTTGCGTATTTGCTATGCTAGGGATGTGTGGCGGACTAACGGGCTGCGTATCCGGATTCGTCTCGTCGTTCTGAGCAACTTTCATGTACAAAGTATTTTCATCCGAGTTATGGTTTATTTCCTATGATTTATCAAAGTTTTATGCATTTTTGTAATTTATTTAATTATTTAAATCAAACATTATCCAGAACAGTGAAAGGTGATGTGTAGGATCGAAAGTATGTCTAGAGGGGGGGGGGGTGATTAGACTACTTGACCAAATAAAAATCTAGCCTTTTCCCAATTTTAATTATTGGCAGTTTTTAGCAACATAGCACAAGTCAAGCAATCAACCTACACATGCAATTCTAAGAGTATAGCAGCGGAATGTAAAACAATTGCATATGAAGGTAAAGGAAGGAGATTGATGGAGCAAACTCAATGTTGACACGGAGATTTTTTATCCGTGGTTCCGATAGGTGGTGCTATCGTACATCCACGTTGATGGAGACATCAACCCACGAAGGGTAACGGTTGCGCGAGTCCACGGAGGGCTCCACCCACGAAGGGTCCACGAAGAAGCAACCTTGTGTATTCCACCATGGCCATCGCCCATGAAGGACTTGCCTCACTAGGGTAGATCTTCACGAAGTAGGCGATCTCCTTGCCCTTAGAAACTCCTTGGTTCAACTCCACAATCTTGACGGAGGCTTCCAAGTTACACCTAGCCAATCTAGGAGACACCACTCTCCAAGAAGTAACAAACGGTGTGTTGATGATGAACTCCTTGCTCTTGTGCTTCAAATGATAGTCTCCCCAACACTAAAATCTCTCTCTCATAGGATTGGATTTGGTAGAAAGAAGATTTGAGTGGAAAGCAACTTGGGGAAGGCTAGAGATCAAGATTTATGTGGTTGGAATGAAATATCTTGACCTCAACACAAGTGTAGGTGGTTCTCTCTCGAAAAATATGTATTGTAAGTTTAGGCATGTTCTGATGGCTCTCTCCATGAATGAAGAGTGGGTGGAGGGGTATATATAGCCTCCACACAAAATCTAACTGTTACACACAAATCACCAAACTTGGTGGGACCGATTCAACGAACTTGGTCAGACCGATTTGGTTCATAATGTGACTGAAGGAAATATGCCCTAGAGGCAATAATAATGTTATTATTTATTTCCTTATATCATGATAAATGTTTATTATTCATGCTAGAATTGTATTAACCGGAAACATAATACATGTGTGAATACATAAACCTACAGAGTGTCACTAGTATGCCTCTACTTGACTAGCTCGTTAATCAAAGATGGTTATGTTTCCTAAACCATGAACAAGGAGTTGTTATTTGATTAAACGGGATCACATCATTGGTTGAATGATCTGATTGACATGACCCATTCCATTAGCATAGCACCTGATCGTATAGTTTGTTGCTAGTGCTTTTATTCATGACTTATACATGTTCCTATGACTATGAGATTATGCAACTCCCGCTTGCCCGAGGAACACTTTTGGTGCTACCAAACGCCACAACGAATCGGGTGATTATAAAGGTACATTACAGGTGTCTCCAAGGTACATGTTGGGTTGGCATATTTCGAGATTAGGATTTGTCATCCGATTGTCGGAGAGGTATCTCTGGGCCCTCTCGGTAATGCACATCACATAAGCCTTGCAAGCATTGCAACTAAATGTGTTAGTTGTGAGATGATGTATTACGGAACGAGAAAAGAGACTTGCCAAGAATCTAGATTGAACTAGGTATTGATACCGACGATCGAATCTCGGGCAAGTAACATACCGATGACAAAGGGAACAACGATGTTGTTATGCGGTCGACCGATAAAGATCTTCAGAGAATATGTAGGAGCCAATATGGGCATCCAGGTCCCGCTATTGGTTATTGACCGAGAGGTGTCTCGGTCATGTCTACATAGTTCTCGAACCCGTAGGGTCCGCACGCTTAACGCTTCGATGACAGCTTGTTATGAGTCTATATGATATTGATGTACCAAGGTTGTTCGAGTCCCGGATGAGATCACGGACATGACGAGGAGTCTCGAAATGGTCGAGACATAAAGATTGATATATTGAAGCCTATGTTTGACTCGGAATCACTCCGGGTGAAATTGGGAATTTTACTGAGTACCGGGGTTACGGAACCTCCCGGGGTCAATGGGCCTTGATGGGCCTTAGTGGGAAAGAGAAAAGGGGCCATAGTGCTGGTCACACCTTCCCCTTCCCTAGTCCTATTAGGACTAGGAGAAGGGCCCTCTCTCTCTCTCTTCCCACTTGGGGAAACCTAGTTGGACTAGGATTTGGGGGAATCCTACTCCTAGTAGGAGTAGGACACCTGGCGCACCTCTCCTTGGCCGCCAGCCCTCCCCTTCCCTCCTTTATATACTGAGGGCAGGGGCACCCCATGACACACAAGTTGATCATTGAGATCGCTCTTAGCCGTGTGCGGTGCCCCTTCCACCAAACTACACCTCGAATATACCGCTGCGGAGCTTAGGCGAAGCCCCGCGCCGGTGGAACATCATCATCGCCACCACGCCGTCAGGTCGATTGTAAACTCTCCTCAACACTCGGCTGGATCGGAGTTCGAGGGACGCCATCGAGCTGAACGTGTGCAGAACTCGGAGGTGTCGACGCTCGGTACTTGGATCGGTTGGATCGGGAAGAAGTACGACTACTTCCTCTACGCTTGCGTCAACGCTTCCGCTGCTGGTCTACGAGGGTACGAGACAACACTCTCATCTCGTTGCTATGCACCACCATGATCTTGCGTGATCGTAGGAAATTTTTGAAATTACTACGCTCCCCAACAAATGGCATCCGAGCCTGGTTTTATGCGTTGATGTCATGTGCACGAGTAGAACACAAGTGAGTTGTGGACGATACAAGTCATACCGCCTACCAAAGATGTCATACTTTGGTTCAGCGGTATTGTGAGATGAAGCGGCCGGACCGACATTACGCCAGACGCTTACGCGAGACTGGTTTCACCGCCGAGCACTCGTTGCTTAAAGGTGACCGGCGGGTGTCTGTCTCTCTCACTTTAGTTGAATCGAGTGTGGCTACGCCGGTCCTTGAGAAGGTTAAACGGAGTCTATTTGACGAAGTATCGCTGTGGTTTTGATGCGAGGTAAGAACGGTTCTTGCTCAGCCCGTAGCAGCCACGTAAAATTTGCAACAACAAAGTAGAGGACGCCTAACTTGTTTTTGCAGGGCATGTTGTGATGTGATATGGTCAAGACATGATGCTGAATTTTATTGTATGAGATGATCATGTTTTGTAACCGGTTATCGGCAATGGCAGGAGCCATATGGTTGTCGCTTATTGTATGAAATGCAATCGCCTGTAATGCTTTACTTTATCACTAAGCGGTAGCGATAGTCGAGAAGCATAAGATTGGCGAGACGACAACGATGCTACGATGGAGATCAAGGTGTCGCTACCGGTGACGATGGTGATCATGACGGTGCTTCGAGATGGAGATCACAAGCACAAGATGATGATGGCCATATCATATCACTTATATTGATTGCATGTGATGTTAATCCTTTATGCATCTTATTTTGCTTTGATTGACGGTAGCATTATAAGATGATCCCTTACTAAATTATCAAGAAGTGTTCTCCCGAGTATGCACCGCTATGAAAGTTCTTCGTCTTTGAGACACCACGTGATGATCGGTGTGATAGGCTCTACGCTCAAATACAACGGTGCAAAACAGTTGCACACGCAGAATACTCAGGTTATACTTGACGAGCTATGCATATAAGATATGACCTCGAACACGGAGACCGAAGGTCGAGCGTGAATCATATAGTAGATATGATCAACATATTGATGTTCACCATTGAAACTACTCCATCACACGTGATGATCGGTCATGGTGTAGTTGATATGGATCACGCAATCACTTAGAGAATTGGAGGGATATTTTTCTAAGTGGGAGTTCTTAAGTAATTAATTGAACTTAAATTTATCATGAACTTAGTACCTGATAGTATCTTGCTTGTCTATGATGTGTAGATAGATGGCTCGTGCTGTTGTTCCGTTGAATTTTAATGCGTTCCTTGAGAAAGCAAAGTTGAAAGATGATGGCAGCAATTACACGGACTGGGTCCGTAACTTGAGGATTATCCTTATTGCTGCACAGAAGAATTACGTCCCGAAGCACCGTTAGGTGCCGGCCTGGTGCAAGGGCTGCGCCCGAAGTTGTGAACGTCTCGCAAAGCAAAGTCGATGACTACTCTATAGTTCAGTGTGCCATGCTTTACGGCTTAGAACCGGACTTCAACGTCGTTTTGAACACCATGGAGCATATGAGATGTTCCAGAGTTGAAGTTAATATTCCAAGCGAATGCCCGGATTGAGAGATATGAAGTTCCAATAAGTTCTATAGCTGTAAGATGGAGGAGAACGGTTACATCGGTGAGCATATACTCGAATGTCCGGATATAACAATCACTTGATTCAACCGGGAGTTAATCTTCCGGATGATTGCGCCATTGATGAATTCTCCAATCACGCCACCAAGCTACAAGAGCTTCGTGATGAACTATAATATGCAAGGGATGACCAAAACAATGCCCGAGCTCTTCGCGATGCCGAAAGTCATGGAGGTAGAAATCAAAAGGAGCATCAAGTGTTGATGGTTAACAAAACCACTAGTTTCAAGAAAAGGGCAAAGGAAAGAAAAGGAAACTTCAAAAGAGCGGCAAGCAAGTTGCTGATCAAGAGAAGAAACCCAAGTCTGGTCCTAAGCCTGAAACCGAGTGCTTCTATTGCAAGCGTGCTGGTCCTCGAAGCGGAACTGCCCCAAGTATTTGGCGGATAAGAAGGATGGAAAGGTTAACAAAGGTATATGTGATATACATGTTATTGATGTGTACCTTACTAATACTCGCAGAGCACTGGTATTTGATACTGGTTACATTGCTAATATTTGCAACTCAAACAGGGCTACGGATTGCTTAAGATTGGCTAAGGACGAGGTGACAATGCGCTGGGAAATGGTTCCAAAGTCGATGTGATCGCAATCGCACGCTACCTCTACATCTACCTTCGGATTAGTATTAGACCTAAATAATTGTTATTTAGTACCAGCGTTGAGCATGAACATTATATCTGGATCTTGTTTGATGCGAGACGGTTATTCATTTAAATCGAGAATAATGGTTGTTCTATTTATATGAATAATATCTTTTATGGTCATGCACCATTGAAGAATGGTTTGTTTTACTTAATCTTGATAGTAGTGATACACATATTCATAATGTTGAAACCAAAAGATGCAGAGTTGATAATGATGGTGCAACTTATTTGTGGCATCGCCGCTTAGGTCATATCGGTGTAAAGCGCATGAAGAAACTCCATACTGATGGACTTTTGGAGTCACTTGATTATGAATCACTTGGCACTTGCGAACCGTGCCTTATGGGCAAGATGACTAAAACACCGTTCTCCGGAACTATGGAGAGAGCAACAGATTTATTGGAAATCATACATACTGATGTATGTGGTCCAATGAATGTTGAGGCTCGTGGCGGATATCGTTATTTTCTCACCTTCACAGATGATTTGAGCAGATATGGGTATATCTACTTAATGAAACACAAGTCTGAAACATTTGAAAAGTTCAAAGAATTTCAGAGTGAAGTGGAAAATCATCGTAACAAGAAAATAAAGTTTCTACGATCTGATCGTGGAGGAGAATATTTGAGTTACGAGTTTGGCCTACATTTGAAACAATGCGGAATAGTTTCGCAACTTACGCCACCGAACACCACAACGTAATGGTGTGTCCGAACGTCGAATCGTACTTTATTAGATATGGTGCGATCTATGATGTCTCTTACTGATTTACCGCTATCGCTTTGGGGTTATGCTTTAGAGACGGCTACATTCACTTTAAATAGGGCACCATCTAAACTGCTGAGACGACGCCTTATGAACTGTGGTTTGGCAAGAAACCAAAGTTGTCGCTTCGAAAGTTTGGGGCTGCGACGCTTATGTGAAAAAGCTTCAACCTGATAAGCTCGAACCCAAATCGAGAAATGTGTCTTCATAGGATACCCAAAGGAGACAGTTGGGTACACCTTCTATCACAGATCCGAAGGCAAGATTTTGTTGCTAAATTCGAAACTTTTTGGAGAAAGAGTTTCTCACGAAAGAAGTGAGTGGGAGGAAAGTAGAACTTGATGAGATAATCTGTATCTACTCCCTTATTGAGAATAGTACATCACGTAAAACAGTTTCGTGACACCTACACCAAATAGGAGGAAGCTAATGATGATGATCATGAAACTTCAGATCAAGTTTCTACAGAACTTAGAGATCAACCAGAGCAAGATCCGCACTGAGTGGTACGGTAATCCTATTTTGGAAGTCATGTTATGGAACATGATGAACCTACGAACTATGAAGAAGCGATGGTGAGCCCAGATTCCACAAAATGGCTTGAGGCCATGAAATCTGAGATGGGATCCATGTATGAGAACAAAGTGTGGACTTTGGTTGACTTGCCCGATGATCGGCAAGCAATTGAGAATAAATGGATCTTCAAGAAGAAGACGACGCTGATGGTAATGTTATCGTTTATAAAGCTCGACTTGTTGCAAAAGGTTTTCGACAAGTTCAAGGGATTGACTACGATGAGACCTTCTCACCCAGAGCGATGCTTAAGTCCGTCCGAATCATGTTAGCAATTGCCGCATTTTATGATTATGAAATTTGGCAAATGGATGTTAAAACTGCATTCCTGAATGGATTTACGGAAGAAGAGTTGTATATGATGCAACCGAAGGTTTTGTCGATCCAAAGGAGCTAACAAAGTGTGCAAGCTCCAGCGATCCATTTATGGACTGGTGCAAGCCTCTCGGAGTTGGAATAAACGCTTTGATAGTGTGATCAAAGCATTTGGTTTTATATGCACTCTTGGAGAAGCCTGATTTACAAGAAAGTGAGTGGGAGCTCAGAGCATTTCGATATTATATGTGGATGACATATTATTGATCGGAAATGATATAGAATTTCTGGATAGCATAAAGGGATACTTGAATAAGAGTTTTCGATGAAAGACCTCGTGAAGCTGCTTACATATTGGGCATTAAGATCTATAGAGATAGATCAAGACGCTTAATAGGACTTTCACAAAGCACATACCTTGATAAAGTTTTGAAAAGTTCAAATGGATCGTGCAAAGAAAGGGTTCTTGCCGGTATTACAAGGTGTGAAGTTGAGTAAGATTCAATGCCCGACCACCGCAGAAGATAGAGAGAAAATGAAAGATGTTCCTATGCTTCAGCCATAGGCTCTATCATGTATGCAATGCTGTGTACTGACCTGATGTGTGCCTTTGTGTAAGTTTAGCAGCAGTACCAAAGTAATCCAGAGTGGATCATTGGACAGCGGTCAAGAACATCCTTAAGTACTTGAGAAGAACTAAGGATATGTTTCTCATTTATGGCGGTGACAAAGAGCTCGTCAGAATGGTTACGCCGACGCAAGCTTTGACACTCGATCCGGACGATTCTAAATCGCAAACCGGATACGATTTACATTAAACGGTGGAGCTGTCGGTTGGTGCAGTTCCAAACAAAGCGCCGCTATGGATCTACATGTGAAGTTGAGTACATAGCTGCTTCGAAGCAGCTAATGAAGGAGTCTCGATGAAGGAGTTCATAACCGATCTAGGTGTTGTACCTAGTGTATCGGGTCCAATGAAAATCTTTGTGACAATATCGTGCAATTGCCTTGGCAAAAGAATCCAGATTTCACAAGAGAACCAAGCACATCAAAAGACGCCTCAACTCCATCCGGATTTGGTCCGGTGGGAGACATAGAGATATGCAAGATACATACGGATCTGAATGTTGCGACCGCTGACTAAGCCTCTTCCACGAGCAAAACATGATCAGCACCAAGACTCCATGGGTGTTAGAATCATTTGTGTAATCTAGATTATTGACTCTAGTGCAAGTGGGAGATCAAGGAAATATGCCCTAGAGGCAATAATAATGTTATTATTTATTTCCTTATATCATGATAAATGTTTATTATTCATGCTAGAATTGTATTAACCGGAAACATAATACATGTGTGAATACATAAACCTACAGAGTGTCACTAGTATGCCTCTACTTGACTAGCTCGTTAATCAAAGATGGTTATGTTTCCTAAACCATGAACAAGGAGTTGTTATTTGATTAAACGGGATCACATCATTGGTTGAATGATCTGATTGACATGACCCATTCCATTAGCATAGCTTTTGATCGTATAGTTTGTTGCTAGTGCTTTTATTCATGACTTATACATGTTCCTATGACTATGAGATTATGCAACTCCGCTTGCCCGAGGAACACTTTGGGTGCTACCAAACGTCACAACGAATCGGGTGATTATAAAGGTACATTACAGGTGTCTCCGAAGGTACATGTTGGGTTGGCATATTTCGAGATTAGGATTTGTCACTCCGATTGTCGGAGAGGTATCTCTGGCCCTCTCGGTAATGCACATCACATAAGCCTTGCAAGCATTGCAACTAAATGTGTTAGTTGTGAGATGATGTATTACGGAACGAGAAAAGAGACTTGCCAAGAACGAGATTGAACTAGGTATTGGATACCGACGATCGAATCTCGGGCAAGTAACATACCGATGACAAAGGGAACAACGATGTTGTTATGCGGTCTCGACCGATAAAGATCTTCGTAGAATATGTAGGAGCCAATATGGGCATCCAGGTCCCGCTATTGGTTATTGACCGAGAGGTGTCTCGCTCATGTCTACATAGTTCTCGAACCCGTAGGGTCCGCACGCTTAACGCTTCGATGATGCTATTATGAGTCTATATGATATTGATGTACCAAGGTTGTTCGAGTCCGGATGAGATCACGGACATGACGAGGAGTCTCGAAATGGTCGAGACATAAAGATTGATATATTGGAAGCCTATGTTTGACTCGGAATCACTCCGGGTGAAATTGGGAATTTTACCGAGTACCGGGGTTACTGGAACCTCCCGGGGGTCAATGGGCCTTGATGGGCCTTAGTGGGAAAGAGAAAGGGGCCATAGTGCTGGTCGCACCTTCCCCCTTCCCTAGTCCTATTAGGACTAGGAGAAGGGGCTCTCTCTCTCTCTTCCCACTTGGGGAAACCTAGTTGGACTAGGATTTGGGGGAATCCTACTCCTAGTAGGAGTAGGACACCTGGCGCACCTCTCCTTGGCCGCCAGCCCTCCCTTCCCTCCTTTATATACAGGGCAGGGGCACCCCATGACACACAAGTTGATCATTGAGATCGTTCCTTAGCCGTGTGCGGTGCCCCTTCCACCAAACTACACCTCGAATATACCGCTGCGGAGCTTAGGCGGCCCTGCGCCGTGGAACATCATCATCGCCACCACGCCGTCAGGTCGATTTGAAACTCTCCTCAACACTCGGCTGGATCGGAGTTCGAGGGACGCCATCGAGCTGAACGTGTGCAGAACTCGGAGGTGCCGACGCTCGGTACTTTGATCGGTTGGATCGGGAAGAAGTACGACTACTTCCTCTACGCTGCGTCAACGCTCGCTGCTGGTCTACGAGGGTACGTAGACAACACTCTCATCTCGTTGCTATGCATCACCATGATCTTGCGTGATCGTAGGAAATTTTTTTGAAATTACTACGTTCCCCAACAGTGACCGTTAGGCATTTCGGTGGGACCGACATGTCAACTCGGTGGGACCGACATGTCAACTCGGTGGGACTGATTTCATTAGGGTTAGGGCATAACGTAATCTCGGTAAGACCGATTACTCAAACTCGGTGAGACCAATTTTGATAATAGGCAAACAGAGAGTTGGTTAGGCAAACTCGGTGGGACCGATTCGCTCATCTCAGTTGGACCGAAACGTTACGAAAGGGAAACAGAGAGTTTGCATTGCAATCTCGGGGGGACCGATCGCTCATCTCGGTTTGACCGAAACATTACGAAGGGAAATAGAGAGGTTGCAATCCCATCTCGGTGAGACCGAGATCCCTATCGGTGAGACCGAAGAGACTAGGGTTTCTGGCAGTGGCTATGTCAACTGAACTCGGTGGCTCCGGATAGAAACAATCGGTGGGGCCGAGTTGGACTTTTAGGTTTGGGACATATGTGGATATGAGAAAGTAGTGGAGGGTTTTGGAGCATATCACTAAGAATTTTGAGCAAGCACCTCATTAAGCAACACCTCATCTCTTCTTAATAGTATTGGCTTTTCCTATAGACTCAATGTGATCTTGGATCACTAAATAGAAAATGTAGAGTCTTGTGCTTTGAGCTTGAGCCAATCTTTTGTCCTTAAGAATTTTGAAGGGTCCACTTTCTAATCCATGCCATGCCAACCATTAAGCTTTCCTAAAATATTCATCTTGGAATAGCATTAGCTCAATGAGCTATATGTTGTTAGGAATTACCAAAACCACCCACGATAGTTGCACTTACAATCTCCCCCTTTTTGGTAATTGATGACAACATATAGATCAAAGCTTGGACAAATGATAGATAGTATTGAAAACATCGTCGCTTTGAGAAGTATGTGATAAGCAAGAGCTCCCCCTAAATTTGTGCATTATTTAGAGTTTGCTTTTCAATGCAAATGCACAATCGGTTAGGATCATGGGTTACTCTTCCATGTCACATACATCTTGGTGGAGCGCTCAAAATGATAGAAGTTAAAGCATGCACTCATCACCAAAACAATTGAATGATCATCTAGGATATAAGAAATAATATCATCCAACAAGCATTAAGGGTAGCATATGATCAAACACATGATCAAAAAAGTATCTCACAATTAGCTCACACAAGCACACAATAATGTTTCAAACCAAACCAAATAAGTGCGAAGAGAGATAAAAACCAACACACTCTCTCTCTCTCTCGAAGCCTATGATCTATACATTTTTCTCCCTCTTTGGCAACAAGTTACCAAAAAGTTCAAAAATGCATAGTGCTAAACGACTCTCAGGCTTGATCATCGGTAGGAGGTGTCGAGAGAACTCCAAGAACGAAAGCTTCTGATGAAGTAGCTGGAGCTGGTGGAGTAGCTGTTGGAGGTGGAACTTGAGCTGAGTCAGCCAAAAGTGCGGATGTTGTAGCTCTAGTGTCTCACATCGCATCGCAGCAGCACCTTTGTCCTCTGGGCACTCCGCAAAAGCATCTGTGGTAGACTTGCCCTTCTTCTCCTCTCGCTTCCTTCAAGTTTCTCAACTGCAGTTTGGATCTCTGTTACCTTGACATCAAGGTCATAGAATTTCTGCTCAATGATCCTCTCTAGACTCTCCTGGTTCTTGGTCAGGGTGGCCAAGCCCTTCTCAATCCTCAGGGTGGATTGGATCAGATATCCAATCTGGTCTTGCTTGCTCTTCAAGAATACCTGAGATGCCTCTTCCACAGTTGGCATCTTTGCAGCCTTTTCAGATTTAGCGTTCTCTCTCTTCTCATGTGCTTGAGCTGAAGATGGTTCATTTTCATTCATCACTACTGTGTTATCTGCAAATTCAGGGTAGATGGGCAGGTGCTCCTTGTCCAAAAGATATGTGCCTGTGCCCATCTTTGAGTTGATGATCTCCTGAATGTGTGGAGCATACCCACAACTTCTCTTCTGGTCAGCAGCAATCCTCTTGATTGTCTCAACAATCAGGCTCATAACCTTGAACTTCTGTGGGACATCAAATATGTGCAGCAAGTTGATGGCATGTCCTCTGATCATCTTGTGATCACCTGACTTGGGTAGCAGTGTGTGTCTTAATATCCAGTTGATTTTGGCGCACTGCATAATGTGTAATGGACAGATCCAAACTTATGTGTATCCAAGGCAGCATCTGGGATCTCTTTGTACATGTTGGCCATAGTGTTGTGGTCTCTCTTTGCATAAATGTCCAAGTCATCCTCATGTTCCTTAGGAGCATTGATAAGTTTAGCCCACTCATCAACTGTGTACTGGTACCTAGTACCCTCAGACATCCATACTATCCTTCCATCTGGATAGAAGTGGGCAGTGGAGTAGAACTGCATGATGAGCTCATCATTCCACTTGGTGAGCTTCTAGGCAACAAAAGTGTCCACTCCACATGCCTTGAAGCTGTCAAGCACACCAGGGAAGTGATCCTCATTCTCCTTGATGAAATCTCAGTCAACCCATCTCATATCACACACAATGGGCTTCTTGTCAAGCAGAATAGTCTCATAGAAGTCATGTTGTTCCATAGCGTGAAATCTGTAGTCCACAGCAGTCCTTCTCCTGATAGCATATGGATCAGACTGTCTCCATAGTCTTAATCCTGCATCCTTCCTGATCTTCATGTTCTCTACAACTGGGTGTGCATCGGTGTGGTCAGGGATCTTGGGTTTCAGCTTCCTCAACACAACAGAATCATCTTCTTCTAAAGAAGCTTGAGGCACTGGGGCCTTTTTCTTCTCTTCTGCAGGTATGTTCCTAGTGCTTCTCTTGGGTTTTGGCTTTGGAGCTGGAGCAGCAGCCTTAGGAGCAGCTTTGGGCTTTGATGGAGCAGCCCCTGATTTAATTGCATCTCCCATAAGCTTCGAGCTTTGGGTGCTGGTGCAACATCCTCTTCCTCTTCCTCTTCAGAATCTTTGCTCATTGAGGGATTGCCAAGAACTCTGGCAGTAGTGGTTCTTGCCCTCTTCTTCTTCTTATCTTCACCAGCTGCCTCTTCTTCAGACTCATTGGTGAACTTCATAGTTTCACCTGTGGCAACTTTCCTTGGCTTAGACATGGGCTGTCTTGTTGCTGGAATATTTGTTTTCAGACCAGGCTTTGTTGCAGCAGTTGAGCCATATTCTTTCTTAAGCACCTTCTTCTTTGAAGTGGCTTCATCTTCAACAGCCACATAATCTTCATCCTCGGAGTCAGAAGTTCTCTTCTTCCTTGTCCTGGTAGCAGCCTTTGGCAGATTGCTTGGTGTGCTCCTGCTGCCTTCATCATAGCTGCTAGAGGGATCGGAACCCTCACTCATCTGCACCTATTGCTCAGACCTGTTCTGGCTGTCACTCTGGTCAGACATCTCTGCAAATACTCTAACAGCAGACCCTGTGAATAGGTTATAGATGAGGTAAAGTAGATGAGCATCACAAAGTACAGGAGTTTTGCAAAAAGGATGACTTAAAAAGTTAGTTTTAGTTCTTCACATAAAGCATTTCGGATCTACCGATTTGTAAACTCCAGGATACCGAAGAAGCTTCGAACCTAAACTAGTGAACTCGGTCAGACCGAGTCACAGTTTAGTGGTACCAAGACTGCTAGGGTTTCACAGAGAATCGAACTCGGTCACACCGATTTGCAATTTTCGGCCAGACCGAAAATGCGTGTGCTCTGGCCTAAGCCAAATCGGTGAGACCGATTTCTACAACTCGGTCGGTCCGAGATGAATTCGGCGGAGACCTAACCCTAAATTTTCAAATAAAAACTAATCTATAGGACGTTTTTGTTGGACAGGATGATTTCAATCGTGGCAAGAATCATGTCAAAGCAATGTGCTAAGAATCGGAGTTAAGGATTAGCACAAAGTTCAAGTTCGTACCCTAGTTCGGCGACGAACTTGCTACGGCGGCCACGGCGGTGAAGATTTCCATTGACGGCGGCAGAGACTAGCGGCGGGAGGTCGCTAACGACGAGAGGACGATCCGGAGACCCGAGGAGGCAGAGTAGGTTACGCGCGGGCGAGGTGGTTCGGAAAATTTTCCAAAATTTGGCCCTTCGGTATATATAACCTGACCCTATCGGTGTGACCGAGTGGAACGACTCGGTGGAACCGAGATGCAAAACTGCAAGCAGTTACTGCAACTCGGTGTGACCGAAAAGTTCTAATCAGTTGCACCGAGATTGAAAACCCTAGATCAACTTAGTGACTCAGTAGGACCAAAAAGGATGAATCGGTCAGACCGAGATGCACAAAGAGGTTTTGGAGGTTTAAGTCTATGACGAATCGGGAACTCCGAGTGCTCCTCACACAGAGTGGTTCGAATCTGACTTGATCAAACTTTGTGATGTAGCATGAATAGAGTTTGAGATGAGGAAAGCATAGATAGCTAGAGGGAGTTCTTAGGCATTCTTGTCCGTCCATTTGGCAAAAGAGAAAGAGCCAATCAATCAAAACAACAAATGGATGTCCTCGAATGAGTAAAATATGCAACCAACATGCTCACACAATAAAATGGCAAATGAAATATGTGACAAAGCATGCACAAACACTCTAGCATCTATCAAGAAATTTGTCGATGACTAGGTCATCTATATATGAGTATATTGACTTAAGAGTCAAATGAGAACATTCGATCATAGGTCATACCCATTGTTTAAGCACAAGTGGGGTTACCACTTTTACATAAAGCATTGTTGTGTTCACACCATTAGAGTTTCTTTAGCTCAATTGATTAGAGTAAAGCTCCCCCTAGATGTGATATCCCCCCTAAGAGGGATGAACTAACCTTGGGTTTTGTCGATGATGACTTCATGTAGGTGTTGAAGATGTAGATGCTCAATGTTGATGTAGATCATTTGGAGCAATCCTTTGGAGTGAGTTGCACTTTCAATACCTACACGGGTTAGTCCCACAAGGAACAAACAAGGATATCCATAGACATAGAGTGATGCATACACAAGATGATGTCCATGAAAGCATTGGGTTACCTTGTCCCTTGTCTTACCAACAAGAGGGTTTGTGACTCCTTGAACTAGTGCAAGATATGGAAGTTGTTTGCGCTTGTCCTCGCTAAAATGATAAGAGTGAAGTATGTTGGCGGAGTCACCCTAAAGAACTCTCTAGTTCTTCTTCTTTTGTATCCACACCATCTTCATGGGAATCCTTGGAGTTGTAGTTGTACTTGATGAGGTAGAACTTGATGTAGTCTTGGGAACCCACTTGACCAAGGCCTTGAGTGCTTCTTTAAATGCATCAATTTCCTCTTGAAGCTTGTCCTTGCCTTTTTGCTTGTGGTCTTGTGGTGGAAGATCATCTTGAGCTTGTGTCCCTTTGAAAGAAGTAGGATCATACTTCTCTTGTTGAGGAACAAAATTCGTCTTGGGGTATTGATCTTCTTCCCACTCAACTCCATTGGCATTGAACTTTCGTTCAAAACCAACACCTTGATTCTTCTGGTGTCTTCCTTGCTTGCGCACAATTTCCTCAAATTTCTTACTTCCGGCAAGGCTCTTGTAAACACCTTTCTCTATAATTCCCTTCAATAAGCTATTTTCTTGCTCAAGTGTAATCAAGAGAACTACTAGAAGCAACAACATTTGATTTAGCATGATTGTTGTTACTACTAGATGAAGCATCTTTCTTGTTCTTGTTGCTAGATTTAACTTGTGGCATGTAAGTAGACAAGAGTAAACGCTTGGCAATGTAATAAGAACTTTTCTTGCGAAGATCATCATTGATTGCCTTTAAAAACTCATGCTCTTGCTCAAGGTTGAGCTTTTCAAAGTGTAGCTTATCATGAGTCTTTAAAAGTTCTCAATGATTTTCCAAGGTAGTTTCTTGAGCTAACTTAAGAGTGTTTAGTTCTTCAGTTAGACGCTCAATCTCCTTCTTATCATCGTCATTCGTTTTATCGTGATTATCATGTTTAATTGACGTTTCATCATAGTCTTCATCACTAGAGTTGTCAACAAGTAAATCATCATCACCTAGCAAATCATCTTCATCACTATTGAAATCAACATACTCGGGATGTGTTACCTTTGGACCTTTGGTCATGAAGCATTGCTACGTCTTGAGCACTGCGTTGGTTTTCCCTTGAAGAGGAAAGGGTGATGCAGCAAAGTAGCATAAGTATTTCCCTTAGTTTTTGAGAACCAAGGTATCAATCCAGTAGGAGGCTACGCGCGAGTCCCTCGCACCTACACAAACAAATAAATCCTCACAACCAACGCGATAAGGGGTTGTCAATCCCTACACGGTCACTTACGAGAGTGAGGTCTGATAGATATGATGAGATAATATTTTTGGTATTTTTATGATAAAGATGCAAAGTAAATAAAAGCAACGGAAATAACTAAGTGTTGGAAGATTAATATGATGGAAAATAGACCCGGGGCCATAGGTTTCACTAGTGGCTTCTCTCAAGAGCATAAGTATTTTACGGTGGGTGAACGAATTACTGTTGGGCAATTGACAGAATTGAGCATAGTTATGAGAATATCTAGGTATGATCATGTATATAGGCATCACGTCCAAGACAAGTAGACCGACTCTCGCCTCAAGATCTACTACTATTACTCCACTCATCGACCGCTATCCAAAGATGCATCTAGAGTATTAAGTTAATGAAAACAGAGTAACGCCTTAAGCAAGATGACATGATGTAGAGGGATAAATTCATGCAATATGATGAAAACCCCATCTTGTTATCCTCGATGGCAACAGTACAATACGTGCCTTGCTGCCCCTACTGTCACTGGGAAAGGACACCGCAAGATTGAACCCAAAGCTAAGCACTTATCCCATTGCAAGAAAGATCAATCTAGTAGGCCAAACCAAACTGTTAATTCAAAGAGACTTGCAAAGATAACCAATCATACATAAAAGAATTCAGAAGATTCAAATTTGTTCATAGATAAACTTGATCATAAACCCACAATTCATCGGTCTCAACAAACACACTGCAAAAGAAGATTACATCGAATAGATCTCCACAATCGAGGGGGAGAACATTGTATTGAGATCCAAAAAGAGAGAAGAAGCCATCTAGCTAATAACTATGGACCCGAAGGTCTGAGGTAAACTACTCACGCTTCATCGGAGAGGCTATGGTGTTGATGTAGAAGCCCTCCGTGATCAATGCCCCCTCCGGCGGAGCTCCGGAACAGGCCCCAAGATGGGATCTCATGGGTACAGAAGGTTGCGGCAGTGGAATTAGGTTTTTGGCTCCGTATCTGATCGTTTGGGGGTACGTAGGTATATATAGGAGGAAGGAGTACGACGGTGGAGCAACGTGGGGCCCATGAGGGTGGAGGGCACGCCTGGGGGGGTAGGCGTGCCCCCCTACCTCGTGGCTTCCTCTTTGATTTCTTGACGTAGGGTCCAAGTCCTCTGGATCATGTTCGTTCCGAAAATCACGTTCCCGAAGGTGTCATTACGTTTGGACTCCGTTTGATAAACTTGATCATCACACTTTTATTTACTTACAACTTCAGCAATTACAACTCAATACTTAGAACAAATTATGACTCTATGTGAATGCCTCCGGCGGTGTACCGGGATATGCAATGAATCAAGAGTGACATGTATGAAGGAATTATGAACGGTGGCTTTGCCACAAATACGATGTCAACTACATGATCATGCAAAGCAATGTGACAATGATGGAGTGTGTCATAATAAACGAAACGGTGGTAAGTTGCATGGAAATATATCTCGGAATGGATATGGAAATGCCATGATAGGTAGGTATGGTGGATGTTTTGAGGAAGGTATATGGTGGGTGTATGATACCGGCGAAAAGTGCGCGGTATTAGAGAGGCTAGCAATGGTGGAAGGAAGAAAGTGCGTATAATCCATGGACTCAACATTAGTCATAAAGAAGTCATATACTTATTGCAAAAATCTACAAGTTATCAAAGCAAAGTATTACGCGCATGCTCCTAGGGGGATAGATTGGTAGGAAAAGACCATCGCTCATCCCCGACCGCCACTCATAAGGAAGACAATCAATAAATAAATTATGCTCTGACTTCATCACATAATGGTTCACCATACGTGCATGCTACGGGAATCACAAACTTTAACACAAGTATCTATCAAATTCACAACTACTCAACTAGCATGACTCTAATATCACCATCTTTATATCTCAAAACAATTATGAAGCATCAAACTTCTCTTAGTATTCAACACACTCATAAGAAAGATTTTACTAATCTTGAATACCAAGCATATTAGGGTTGTTTTAGAAAATTACCATGCTATTTAAAACTCTCAAAATAATCTGAGTGAAGCATGAAAGATCAATAGTTTCTATAAAACAAATCCACCACCGTGCTCTAAAAGATATAAGTGAAGTACTAGAGCAAAACTATATAACTCAAAAGATATAAGTGAAGCACGTAGAGTATTCTAATAATTTCCGAATCATGTGTGTCTCAATCAAAAGGTGTGTACAGAAAATATGATTGTGGTAAACTAAAAAACAAATACTCAAATCATACATGACGCTCTAAGCAAAACACATATCATGTGGTGAATAAAAATATAGCTCCAAGTAAAGTTACCGATGGAAGTAGACGAAAGAGGGGATGCCTTCAGGGGCATCCCCAAGCTTTGGATTTTTGGTGTCCTTAGATTATCTTGGGGGTGCCATGGGCATCCTCAAGCTTAGGCTCTTGCCACTCCTTCTTCCATAATCCATCAAATCTTTTACCCAAAACTTGAAAACTTCATAACACAAAACTTAACAAAAAATCTCGTGAGCTCCGTTAGCGAAAGAAAAAAAAACACCACTTCAAGGTACTATAATGAACTCATTCTTTATTTATATTGGTGTTAAACCTACTGTATTCCAACTTCTCTATGGTTTATAAACTATTTTACTCGCCACAGATTCATTAAAAGAAGCAAACAACACACGAAAAATAGAATCTGTCAAAAACAGAACAGTCTGTAGTAATCTGTAACTAACGCAAACTTCTGGAACTCCAAAAAATCATCCAAAATAGGAAGACCTAGTAAATTTGTTTATTGATCAGAAGAAATTGGAATCAATATTTTATCACGTTCTGGTGATTTTCAAAAATTATTTTCGTGAACAGAAAGTTTCTGGAAATTTCTGCAAGATCAAATAACTATCATCCAAGAAGATCCTACAGGTTTAACTTGGCACAAGCACTAATTAAAACATAAAAAAACATCTAACCAGAGGCTAGATCAAATATTTATTCCTAAACAGAAGCAAAAGGCAAAAAACTAAAAATAAAATTGGGTTGCCTCCCAACAAACGCTATCGTTTAACGCCCCTAGCTAGGCATAAAAGCAAGGATAGATCTAGGTATTGCCATGTTTGGTGGGCAATCCATAAGTGGCTCTCATGATAGATTCATATGTAATTTTATTTTCTTCCTAGGGAAGTGTTCCATGCCTTTCTTTAATGGAAATTGAAATCTAATATTCCCTTCCTTCATATCAATAATTGCACCAATCGTTCTTAGGAAAGGTCTACCAAGAATAATAGGACATGAAGGATTGCAATCTATATCAAGAACGATAAAATCTACGGGCACATAGTTCCTATTTGCAACAAAAAGAACATCATTAATTCTTCCCATAGGTTTCTTAATGGTGGAATCCACAAGGTGCAAGTTTAAAGAGCAATCATCAAAATCACGGAAACCTAGCAAATCACACAAAGTTTTTGGAATCGTAGAAACACTAGCACCCAAATCACACAAAGCATAGCATTCATGATCTTTAATTTTAATTTTAATAGTAGGTTCCCACTCATCATAGAGTTTTCTAGGGATAGAAACTTCCAACTCAAGCTTTCTTCATAAGATTGCATCAAAGCATCAACGATATATTTGGTAAAAGCTTTATTTTGACTATAAGCATGAGGAGAATTTAGCATGGATTGCAACAAGGAAATACAATCTATCAAAGAGCAATTATCATAATTAAGTTCTTTGAAATCCAAAATAGTGGGTTTATTAACATCTAATGTTTTTATTTCTTCAATCCCACTTTTACCAATTTTAGCATCAAGATCTAAAAACTCCGAATTTTTGGAACACCTTCTAGGTAAAAGTGGATCATATTCAGTCCCATCATTATCAAGATTAATATTGCAAAACAAAGATTTAATAGGGGACACATCAATAACTTTGAGATCTTCATCTTTATTTTCAAAGTTCTCCAGTTTAGCGGCCATCTTATTAACTAAGGTAGCCTGCTTATCCGATATTTCAGCTATCAACTTCTCAGGACGAGCAATTTGGGATCTTAAACCATCAAATTCTTTAGATGTATCATCGAGCTCTTTATTCATATAACTCATAAAGCTTTGTTGTTCCTTAAGCTCGTTTCTGAAGAAATTATTATGCTCAAATTGCAAAACCATAAAACTCCTGACGTTGCTTTCGATCTCTTCTAACCTTTTAAGGTGAAGATCACCAAATCTAGGTAGAGCCATCGTGACAAACAAGAAATTCAACACACGAGCAAACAAGAAGCAAGCGAAAAAGAGGCAAACGAAAAAGAGAGGGCGAATAAAACGGCAAGGGTGAAGTGGGGGAGACGAAAACGAGAGGCAAATGGCAAATAATGTAATGCGAGAGATAAGGGTTTGTGATGGGTACTGGTATGTTGACTTTTGCGTAGACCTCCCCGGCAACAACGCCAGAAATCCTTCTTGATACCTCTTGAGCACTGCGTTGGTTTTCCCTTGAAGAGGAAAGGGTGATGCAGCAAAGTAGCGTAAGTATTTCCCTCGGTTTTTGAGAACCAAGGTATCAATCCAGTAGGAGGCTAAGCGCGAGTCCCTCACACCTACACAAACAAATAAATCCTCGCAACCAACGCGATAAGGGGTTGTCAATCCCTACACGGTCACTTACGAGAGTGAGATCTGATAGATATGATAAGATAATATTTTTGATATTTTTATGATAAAGATGCAACCGTACACTTTGGTAAGGCCAATACAACAGGGGCTTAAGTACCCCAGAATATGGTGTGACAAGTCCGAACACTCTCACGAGTGCGGCACCCCGAACTTATAGCATTATATGCATCGGCTCCGAATTATGTCTTGGGTCAATAGTTGGATTTGCCCGGCTCCCATGTTTTGGTACCTTACGCCCGCTATATCGGCTAAGGTAGCGCTGGGAGAACTACTGCGATTGTGCCCCTGCTGAGCTGGGTTAAGCACCTCAAGAGAGAAAGCTAAACTGACCGTCATGATAGGGCGAGAGCTGGTCGCTGTTCGAGAGGTTTCGAGTCCCTAAAGACTTATGCCGCTTAGAGCGAGGAGCCGACTTTGTCCAGCCTAGGCGTGATAGCGCCTCAAATCGGTCTTCCGAATACTAGGCTTCACGAAATTTAAAATTATAGAATTCTATGGCTAAGGAGAGTGATAAAGCATTATAGTCCGATTGCCTTGTTCACAGCCGAGCGCCTCAAGGACCCAAGAATGGGAACAAGAGCGCCAGGTTTATCCGAACACCCCAAAGACTCGTGGCATGGGGGAAGAAGCCGACGACTCGCCATCTCTCAGATTTAATAAACGGCCGCATAGAAGGTAATATTTTAAATTCAAAAGCGTTGCTTAGCGATATGAACAAGTTTTCAGCACGTGATAACACGAGCGAAGTTTACTCATAATTTACATCCTTGGAACATTCATCCGCCACAAGGCGGCACCTTCAGACGCCTCATAATACATCTCGGTTTGCGATGCTCCTTGCCCTGCTTGTGGCCCATCTATCACCAGCTTCAAAGATCCATCTTGCCCCAAAGGCACTTTAACACGGGCAAGGCCCTACGGCGCTTCGATGCATACTGAGCGCTTGATGACTTCAAGTCGTGGACAGCATCCATGAGCCGCCTCACCAGCCCAAAGTAGCTCCCAAGCATGACCTCCCTGTGCCATAGCCGGAGAGCAGGGTCTTCATGGCCTGTTCGCCACCTTATGGAGCTCGACCACTGCTTCACCTGGTCGCCAGGGCACCGGTGTCCGACCTCAAGATACCGAGACCAGAACACCTTCTCCGCCGAGCTCCCTCCTCGGCCCGGTAGTAGGCGGCAGCGTCGGACACATCAGGGGCAGATCTGCCAATGCTCCCTGGAGAGCTCCGACTCGGGTAAGTAACAAGTAATTCACTTTCACATGCTTGCTTTGCATAAAGAATGCCTTACCCGCTGCTATCTTCTTCATCGCCTCAATTTCCTGGAGGAATTTTTGGGCTTCGTCCTTGGCAGATTTGGCGCTCTCAAGGGCAGAGGCAAGCTCGGACTCTCGAGTCTTTGAGTCAAGCTCCAAACTCTCGTGTTTTTTCACGAGATCCTGGAGCTCTTGCTGCACCGCCACCACCCGCGCCTCCTGCTTTTCTTGCTCGATGCGCTCCACGGCCGATTTTTCGCCTTGACAACGCTTTCTTCAGATTGCCACTGGTTGTGGCCCCTGTAATACTCACGCTGGTCCTGTCATTTTTGCAACCACATCTTTTTATATATTTACATAAGGTATTACTTACCTTCCTTGTCCTCGAGCTGCTTCTTGGCAAGGCCGAGCTCGTTCTCGACCTCTCGAGGCTCGCTTCAATGCATCGACCTCCATGATCAAGGCGGCAGATGTCAAGAAGCAAGCAGCCTGCATTCCCATATTGAAATACTTATGTTAGACTCTCAGATATCTTTTAGATCCTCGTTCGCTTTTCTTTCGAACACCAAACCGAGCATCGAGGCTACCGCCTATGCGGTAATATTTTTACATATCTTAAATACATACCTCAAAGCCTCGTTAGAAGGCTGGCATAAAGCTTGATCAGCCCGCCCTTGGCGGATCGAACCTTCGGATCACCGCACTCATAATAGTGCGGTGCTCTTGTCGATGGAGGCGTTAAGCACCTCCAAGAGATTATCCGTGCCTCCAGCTGGGACGGAGGTCACCGCGCCTTAGGCTTCCCTTCTACTAGGGCGCCGCCGACTCCGAACCCATGAAGGTTCCGGCGGTGTCCGCCCAGGGCCGGACTTGGAGCCCTTGGGGGTTTTGTCCCCATTGCGCCTGGAGTCCGGGAGGTCGCCTTGCGACGCCTCCAGGACCACCTCCTCCTGGCTTAGACCCTTTTGGGACCCCACCTCGGCATCATCCGCAGCGCGAGGGGAGGAGGCGGCCGAAAGTGAAGTGCTATTCACATCCAATGAGCTTAAGGAGCCGCTCAACGACACAATCGACTGGGCTCGGGCGGACTGCATGATTATATTCGCGCCGAAGATATTGTGCAATAAAGGAACGCCATGAGTTATTCTCGTATCCGGATACTTACGATTTTGCTGTGGGCTTGGCCTCGATGGCCACTCCTCTTCATCGTCGGCGGCGTTGGTGGAGTAGTCGGGGAGGAAGGGTCCTTCCTTCTGACCCTCCAGCCCCCAGTTGGGCGGCCTTTCTTTTTTCTCTCTTCACCGGGAGAGACCTCTCTTCCTCCTCCCTCGCCAGGAAGAGTCCGCTTGGAGTCATCGGACGATGAGTCCGACACTACCAGCGCCGGAACTCTTTCGAGTTCCCGTGGCCTTCTTCTTGGCCTTCTTCTCCGCACCACGTAAGGTGCCGAACCAGCAGCCCCGCTGCGGGCGTCCGCCGGATCTTCGGGCAAGGGAGCCGACAGTTGATCGCCGGACGCCTTCTCGCCAATCCTGTCAAAGGTAAGGGAGTTTAGATCCCGCATAGAGTCAAACTATGAAAACAAGTATCCCGTAAAGGGTAAAATAGCTACGCGCTGGCTTGATGCTGCGGTGAATCCGCGATCCTCGGTAGCGGATGCGGAGCCTCGCGCCTTGAATAAGACCTTCCTGCATCTTCGCACGTAGTGTCAAGAGCCTGCTCAGCTTCGGTGTTGTGCCGGATCAAACTCCCACAAGCTGAAAGCCCGTTGTTGGCACGGAGGATCCGCGGATGAGCATGACCTGGACTACGTTGACGAGTTTGAGCTTCTTGCTCACCAGGTTTTGGATGCAGGTTTGGAGTCCGGTTAGCTCTTCCGAATTACCCCACGACAGGCCCTTCTCTTTCCAAGAAGTGAGCTGCGTAGGGATGCCAGATCAGAATTCGGGGGTCGTTGCCCATTCAGGGTCACGCGGCTCGGTGATGTAGAACCACCCCGATTGCCACCCCTTTATGGTCTCTACGAAGGAGCCCTCGAGCCATAGGATGTTGGGCATCTTTCCCACCATGGCACCTCCGCACTCCGCTTGGCGGCCGCCCACTACCTTCGGCTTGACATTGAAGGTCTTCAGCCATAAGCTGAAGTGGGGCTGGATGCAGAGGAAGGCCTCGCACATGACGATGAACGCCGAGATGTTGAGGATGAAGTTCGGGGCCAGATCGTGGAAATCCAGGCCGTAGTAGAACATGAGCCCTCGGACAAATGGGTGAAGTTGGAAACCTAGTCCGCGGAGGAAATGGGTGAGGAACACCACCCTCTCATGGGGACTGGGGGTTGGGATGAGCTGCCCTCGTCTGGGAGCCGGTGCCCGGCGTCATTGGACAAGTATCCGGCTTTCCTCAGCTTCTTGATGTGTCCCTCCGTGACGGAGGAGACCATCCACTTGCCTCCCGCTCCGGACATGGCTGGAGAAGGTTGAGGTGGGATGTGCGGATTTGGGCGCTGGAGCTCAAGTGCGTGAAAATGGATAAGCAAAGGAGGAAGAAGGCGTAGATGGAAAAGGCGGATCCTTATCCCCTTATATGGGCGGACGAAACTACGTGCCCCCACCGGCCTGGTAAAACTCGCTTATCTCCCAAGCGCCGTAAATTAATGGCACAGTTGGGTTACCCATGCCCGTATTGATAAGAATCCTGAATAAGGGACACGATCCGCTCGATAAGACGTGCTAAGGAAACCGCCTCGCTAAACGCGCTGAGGTGGGACAATAAAATGATTCGAATAAAGGCTTGGCCGCGGTGTGGTGTCACGCTGCAGAATATGCCAGCAGATTGGAATTGTGTAAATATTATTCTCTCTAAGGTGGTATGTGGAACTTATTTTGCAGAGCCGGACACTCTCCTTGTGTTCAAAATCTTCTATGAAGTATTCGAGGAGGAACCCGCCTTGCAATGCCGAAGACAATCTGCCGGACTCGTCGTCATTGAAGCCTGGTTAAGGGCCACCGAGGAGTCCCGATTAGGGGTGTCCGGATAGCCGGACTATAACCTTGGCCGACTCGGACTATGAAGATACAAGATTGAAGACTTCGTCCCTGCACGGATGGGACTTTCCTTGGCGTGGAAGGCAAGCTTGGCGATCTGATATGTAGATCTCCTCCCATTGTAACCGACTACTGTAACCCTAGTCCTCTCTCGGTGTATATATAAACCGAGGGTTTTAGTCCGTAGGACTAACAACAATCATACCATAGGCTAGCTTCTAGGGTTTAGCCTCT
Source organism: Aegilops longissima (assembly GCA_021605205.1). Lineage (NCBI taxonomy): Eukaryota > Viridiplantae > Streptophyta > Magnoliopsida > Poales > Poaceae > Aegilops > Aegilops longissima. Next base: position 267,029,443 of record CM038680.1, on the reverse strand, counting down.
CCGATCTCGTGGTAGATCTTCTCTTGTACTACCCATATCATCAATATTAATCAAGCAGAGTAGGGTTTTACCTCCATCGAGAGGGCCCAACCTGGGTAAAACATCGTGTCCCTTGTCTCCTGTTACCATCCGCCTAGACGCACAGTTCGGGACCCCCTACCCGAGATCTGCCGGTTTTGATACCGACAGGGGCCGTCGGAAACCTAGGCCCACCTCTATCGGGATGGAGCCGCCTGCCCCTTCAGCCCTCATCTCCAAACAGTATCATAAGTAATGTAACAGTATAAGGCATATAGCATATGCCCGTGATCACCTCCCGAAGTGATCACGGCCCAGTAGTATAGCATGCCAGATGGACAAGAGTGTAGGGCCACTGATGGAACACTAGCATCCTATACTAAGCATTAGGATAGCAGGTAAGGGTAACAACTATAGCAACAATGACAGGCTATGCAGCAGAATAGGATTAACCGAAAGCAGTAACATGCTACCCTACTCTAATGCAAGCAGTATAGGGAAGGAATAGGTGGTATCTGGTGATCAAGGGGGGCTTGCCTGGAAGCTCAGCCGAGAAGGAGGGGCCGTCAACACCGTAGTCGTACTGGGTAGCAGCGGCGTCGGTCTCGGGGTCTAGCGGAGAAGAAGAGGGGGAAGAAACAGTAAATACAGAGCAAACAAAGCATCACACAAAATATAACAAGGCAATACGCGGTGCCAGGGGTAATCTAACGCGGGGATAGGTGATACCGGCGAAGGGGGAAAGCATCCGGGAAAGTATCCCCGGTGTTTCGCGTTTTCGGACAAATGAAGCGGAGGGGGAAAGTTGCGTGTTTGCTTTGCTAGGGATGTGTGGTGGACAAATGGGCTGCGTATCCAGATTTGTCTCGTCGTTCTGAGCAACTTTCATGTACAAAGTATTTTCATCCGAGTTATGGTTTATTTCCTATGATTTATCAAAGTTTTATGCATTTTTGTAATTTATTTAATTATTTAAATCGAACATTATCCAGAACAGTGAAAGGTGACGTCAGCATGACATCACCATGACGTCAGCAGGTCAAACACAGCTGACCAGAGTCAAACCTAGCATGTGGGTCCGGTGTGACCCACCTGTCATACGCTAAGGCTAACTAAACAGGTTTAATTAGTTTAGTTAATTGATTAGGTTAATTAAACACAATTAATTAAGTTTAATTGATTTAGTTAGTTAATTAATTGATTGATTAATATTTGTATTTATTTATCAATTCTTTTTTATATCTATTTTTTAAACGTTACAGGGGTGGGGCCCCTTTGTCATAGGGCCCTGGGGGCCTTAGCGGGCACCGGGCGGTGGATGCGGGCGCGTGGGCGCCGGGCCACGGCGGTCGCCTGTGGGCGCTGGGCGGGCGATCTGGCTGCGACCAGCGGGCTTGGTGAGCCGGCCGGCCGGAGTTGCGCCCAGCGGTGGGCGGTGGGAGAGCGGGACATGCAGGTGCTGCAGGGCAAGGGGATGGCGCAAGGGTCAGTCCGACAAGGCGGCGATGGGGGGGCGAAGGCGGCAGGACGAGAGGCGGCGGCGGCCGTGAGCGGGCGCCGGAGCACGTGCGGCGAGGGACGCAGGTCGCGGCCATGATGACGCGGTGCGCGGGTGCGGGACGACACGATTGGCGGCAAGGCGACGAGCGAGCTGGCGCGTTGATGCTCGCGCGGGGACAGAGGGGAGAGAAAGTCGGCGCAGGACGAGGAGACGCGATGCGACGGGTGTGCAGTGCATGCAGTGAGGACGATGAGAGTGAGGCTCGGACGGGCACGGTGGCGGGTCTACAGGGAGGAAGAGGGGAAGGGAAGGGGGCTCACATAGCCCTGTAGTTGTGCGAGGCGTGCTCGAGGAGGAGGACAAGGAAGGGGCAGCGTCCGGGTCGACGACGACGAGTGCGGCGGGGCGACGGGGTCGAGGGCGCGGCGCAGGAACGGTGCCCTCGGCACGGGGCGAGGAGGAGGCCGAGGCACGCGGGGCGATGGCGGCGTCGGCGGAGACCTCAGGCAGCGGGCACGCCGGCGAGGTGGAGCTCCATCACGGCAAGGGGGTCGGGCGCGGGGTGCATTAGCGACCCTGGAGAACAGGAGAGGGTGGGGGTCTCAGTCAGGAGGAGTGGGGGTTCATGCGGGAGGAGTGGGAGGTTCATGCGGGGCGACGAGGATGATCCCGATCCAGATCTGGATCGATGGAGGAAGTGGGGGGGTGGTTGCCCTAGGGTTCAATCGGGGTGGGGAAAAGCGAGGGCAGCCTGGGTCAGGTGGACTGGCCTGACAGGGAGTGGATAGCTGGGCCAAGGCCCAGTAGATTAGGTCTTTTTTTTCATTTTATCTTTTCCTTTTTATTTATTTTCTTTTCTGTTTTCTCTTTGTTTCCTATTGTTTTAGTTTTTTGTAAAATATATACTTGGCATCTAATTTAGTATTTCAATTTAGGCCACTGTCCCAAAAAGTCTAGTTCCCAAATAATTTAGTTTGATATTTTATTAATTAGTAAAGGCATTTAAATAATTAGGTTTTATACCACTTAAATCATTTTAGTGCATCTTAGCATTTTCTAAACATGTGTTTTCTTCACTATAATTACCTATGTAATATTTGGCATAGTCCGAACATTTTAGTTTTAATATTTGAAAACTTTTATTGTTTGCTTGATTTTGAATTTGAATTTGAATCGGTTTCGAACTAACGCGAGATTAGCAACAATAACTAAGGTGACGTGGCATCATTAGCAGAGGTTCATTGTAGCTTAATTACCCGGGCGTCACAGCAGACTAGCCCCTTGAAGAACTTGACGGCTGACTGTGCCGTCACCTTTCTCACCGGCTCCACTTCTGGCCACTTTGTGAACTTGTCGATTGCGACGTACAAGTACTCAAAGCCCCGACAGCACGGGGAAAAGGGCCCAGTATATCGAGCCCAGACTGAAAATGGCCAGGAAAGAGGGATGGTCTGAAGAGCTTGAGCCGGTTAATGAAGCTTCTTTGAATGGAACTGGCACGCTTCACACTTGGTTACTAGTGCAGTCGCATCCTGGAGAGCGGTGGGCCAGAAGAAACCTTGCCGTAATGCCTTGCCAGCAAGGGCTCTCGACCCTATGTGGGAGCCACACATGCCTCCATGTATCTCTGCCAACAGCCTTAGTCCGTCTTCCCGAGGAATGCACTTCAACTTCACGCCGTTCGGTCTCCTTCTGTATAGGACATCATCCACAAACTGGTACATGCTGGACTGACGGGCTACTTTCTCTGCTTCTTCCTGCTCCTCGGGGAGCTCTCCTGTTTGGAGGAAATGGACGGTGGGTTGCGCCCATGCCGGAGCTTGGGGCTCGACGGCAAGGACTAAAGGCACATCTTCGGCCGTAAGGGCAGCTGCCTCTACGGCCAGGGCTTGAGGCCCTGCCGGGGGTTGCTGCTCTCCGGCAAGCTTGGGGCACCCGGCAACATCCTTGTCGGCGGCTCCTGGGAGCTCAGTGGGAAAGTACTTGCTGGGGCCTGCCTTCCTTCGTTTGCTCTGTCCTGCTGATGGTTAACCGGATGGTTGAGTTAATTGAAGCACAAAGGTACCTAGTTCCACACGCAACTTGAGGGCGGCGCGTTTTGACAGGTCGTCAGCAATGCCGTTCTCCGCTCGGGGAACATGCTCTACTTGCAATCCGTCAAAGCACTCTTCCAACTTCCTCACTTCATCCACATAGGCCTCCATCAACGGACTCTGGTAATCCTTGTTCACTTGCTTGACGACGAGCTTCGAATCACCTCTGATGATGAGCTTCCTAATTCCGAGGTCTGTCGTGATCCTGAGACTGGCCAGTAATCCCTCGTACTCCGCCGTGTTGTTTGTTGATTTTTCCCGGGGAAAGTGCATCTGGTTTGCGTACTTGAGGTGTTCTCCGGTGGGTGCGACGAGTAGTACGCCGGCACCAGCACCTTGGAGTGAGAAAGCTCCATCAAAGTACATAATCCACTCACTGCTCGTCTCCTTGCCGGGGAGGGTGGTCTCTTGAATCTCCTCTTCGGGCGTTGCGGTCCATTCTGCTATGAACTCTGCCAAGGCTCGGCTCTTGATTGTTGAAGTACTTTCAAACTTGAGGCCAAAGCTTGACAATTCCAAGGCCCACTCCACAATCCTCCCGGTCGCATCCGGGTTGTGCAGGATTCCTTGCAACGGGAGGCGGGTGACGACGGTGATCTCATGTGCTTGGAAATAGTGGCGCAGCTTTCTCGAGGCCATGAGGAGGCCGAAAAGTAGCTTATGCATACCAGAATATATTGATCTAGCCCCCTGCAGGAGGGAACTGACAAAATAAATCGGGTGCTGCACCACCTTCTCCTTCTGTTCCACTTCGCCCATCTGCGCAGACTCTGCCTTGCCAGGGCCGGGCCTTGCCGGGGAGGACTCTGGCCCACCATCCGACGGCTCCGCTGCTACTGCTGCTTCTTCCTCAAGTTCCCTCTGCACTACCAGCGCAATACTAACCACTTGATTCGTTGCTGCTAAGTATAGCAGCAACAGCTCTTGTGGTTTAGGCGCGACTAGTATTGGCGTGGAGGAGAGGTACCTCTTCAAATCTTGCAGCGCTGCCTCTGCCTCTGGAGTCCACTTTACTGGATCTGCCTTTTCCAAAACTTTGAAAAAGGGGAGGGCGTGCTCAGCAGATTTGGAGATGAACCTACTCAGGGCAGCAATGCAGTCGGCGAGCCTACGGACGTCTTTGACCCATTTTGGCACCTCAATCTGCTCAATTGCCTTGATCTTGTCGGGATTTAATTCGATTCTGCGTTGAGACACAAAGAACCCAAGAAGTTTGCCGGAGGGGACACCGAACACGCACTTCTCTAGGTTGAGCTTGAGGTTGATCTTGCGCATGTCTGCAAATGTTTCTTCTAGATCTTGCACGAGCGTGGCCCTTTCCTTGGTTTTGACCACTATGTCATCCATATAAGCTTCCATATTTCTATGTAGCTGGGTCTCAAAACCAATTTGGACCGCTCGGGCAAATGTCGAACCAGCGCTCTTCAACCCGAAAGGCATTCGTACAAAACAGTACGTACCACATGGGGTGATGAACGCGGTCTTTTCTTCGTCTTCCTTCACCATGAAGATCTGGTGGTATCTTGAATAGGCGTCGAGGAATGATAGCATGTCACACCCGGCAGTGGAGTCCACAATCTGGTCGATGCGTGGCAGAGGGAAAGGATCCTTTGGACATGCTTTATTGATATCTGTGTAGTCAATACACAGCCTCCATTTCCCATTTGTCTTACGCACCATCAATGGATTGGCCAACCACGTGGGGTGGAGCACTCCTCTAACCAGGCCTGCCGCCTCCAACTTCCTGATCTCCTCGATGAAGAACTCTTGTCGCTCCAAAGCTTGCTTCCTGACCTTCTGCTTGACGGGCCGCGCATGAGGACAAACAACAAGATGGTGCTCAATCACCTCCCTAGGAACACCGGGGATGTCAGATGCTTGCCATGCAAACACATCAACATTCGCCCGCAGGAAGGTGACGAGCGTGCTTTCCTATTTGATGTCGAGGGTGGAGCTTATAGTGAAAGCCCCGCCCGTGCCGTCCTCCTTGACGGACACCTTCTTGGTTTCCAGTGGTGCAGCCTTGGACTTCTTGCTCTTGCCGGTGGAGCTCTCTGGCATGACCTTAACGGGAGCGCAGCACTCCGAAGAGGCGCGCTTGCCGGAGTGGGTGCAAGAGGTCTTGTTGGAAGAGGTCTCGCTGGAAGGGGTCTTGCCGGCAGAGGTTTTGCCGGCCTTCTTCCTTCCCGGGGCTTCAGCGGCAGGAGCAAGTGCCTTGGCGGCAGTTGCTGCAACTGCCTCTCGGTAGAGTTGGTCGGCGCAGATGAGCGCGTCTTTCGTGTCAGAGGGGACGGTGATGATGGTCAGCAGCCCCGACATCTTCAATGTGTTATAGGCGTAGTGTGATGCCGCCATGAACTTGGCCAGCATTGGGCGGCCAAGGATCCCGTTATATGGCAAGGGGATCTCGGCGACATAAAAAATGATCTTCTCCGTCCTATAGTTCAGCTCGCCCCCAAACGTAACAGGCAGCGTGATTTTACCTTTTGGCTGGCTCCTTCCCGGGTTGACCCCTTGAAACGTGCCCGTCTCCTCGAGATCTCCATCAGGAATCTACAACCTCTTGATCACATCGAGCGAGATCAAATTCAGACCGGCCCCACCGTCAACCAGCACTTTTGTCACCTTGAGGTTGCGTATTATCGGTGAAACCAACAACGGAAAACACCTGACCGCAGTTGTGCGGTCAAGGTGATCCTCGGTGTCAAAAATAATGGGCATGTGGGACCACTTCAGTGGCTTCTGGGCATCGAACGATGGCTCCGCCGTAGTGACCTCACGCGCCCACTGCTTTAGTTGGCGGTGTCAGGTGTGCAACGAGGCGCCACCGTCGACGCACATGGCTGTTGGAAATATGCCCTAGAGGCAATAATAAAAGGATTATTATTATATTTCCTTGATCATGATAATTGTCTTTTATTCATGCTATAATTGTATTATCCGGAAATCGTAATACACGTGTGAATACTTAGACCACAACATGTCCCTAGTGAGCCTCTAGTTGACTAGCTCGTTGATCAACAGATAGTCATGGTTTCCTCGACTATGGACATTGGATGTCGTTGATAACGAGATCACATCATTAGGAGAATGATGTGATGAACAAGACCCAATCCTAAGCATAGCACAAGATCGTAGTTCGCTTGCTAGAGCTTTTCCAATGTCAAGTATCTTTTCCTTAGACCATGAGATCGTAACTCCGGATACCGTAGGAGTGCTTTGGGTGTACCAAACGCCACAACGAATCGGGTGACTATAAAGGTATACTACGGTATCTCCGAAAGTGTCTCTGGGTTGACACGGATCGAGATCGGATTTGTCACTCCGTATGACGGAGAGGTATCTCTGGGACCACTCGGTAATGCATCATCATAATGAGCTCAAAGGACCAAGTGTTTGGTCACGGATCATGCATTACGGACGAGTAAAGTGACTTGCGATAACGAGATTGAACGAGGTATTGGGATACCGACGATCGAATCTCGGGCAAGTAACGTGTCGATTGACAAAGAGAACTGTATACGGGGTTGCTTGAATCCTCGACATCGTGGTTCATCGGATGAGATCATCGAGGAGCATGTGGGAGCCAACATGGGTATCCAGATCCCGCTGTTGGTTATTGACCGGAGAGTCATCACGGTCATGTCTACGTGTCTCCCGAACCCATATGGTCTACACACTTAAGGTTCGGTGACGCTAGGGTTGTAGAGATATGAGTATGCAGTAACCCGAAAGTTGTTCGGAGTCCCGGATGAGATCCTGGACATCACGAGGAGTTCCGGAATGGTCCGGAGGTGAAGAATTATATATGGGAAGTCGAGTTTCGACCATCGGGAAAGTTTCGGGGGTCACCGGTATTGTACCGGGACCACCGGAAGGGTCCTGGGTCCACCGGTGGGGCCACCTATCCCGGAGGGCCCCATGGGCTGAAGTGGAGGGGAACCAGCCTGGTGGGCTGGTGCGCCTTTGGCCCCCTGTGCCTAGGGTTGGGAACCCTAGGGGAGGGGCGCCCACTTGCCTTGGGGGCACTCCACCCCTTGGCCGCCCCCCTTGGGAGATCCCATCTCCAGGGCCGGCGCCCCCCCACTTGGGGGCCTATATAAAGATGGGGGAGGGAGGGCAGCCGCACCCATGCCCCTGGCGCATCCCTCTCCCACTCCAACACCTCCTCCTCCTCCGTAGAGCTTGGCGAAGCCCTGCCGAGATCCCTGCTGCATCCACCACCACGCCGTCGTGCTGCTGGATCTCCATCAACCTCTCCTTACCCCTTGCTGGATCAAGAAGGAGGAGACGTCTTCCCCATCCGTACGTGTGTTGAACACGGAGGTGCCGTCCGTTCGGCACTCGGTCATTGGTGATTTGGATCACGACGAGTACGACTCCCTCAACTCCATTCTCTTGAACGCTTCCGCTCGTGATCTAAAGAGGTATGTAGATGCACTCCAATCACTCGTTGCTAGATGAACTCATAGATAGATCTTGGTGAAACCGTAGGAAATTTTTTATTTTCTGCAACGTTCCCCAACAGTGGTATCAGAGCTAGGTCTATGCGTAGTTCTCTTGGCACGAGTAGAACACAATTTGTTGTGGGCGTAGATGTTGTCAACTTTCTTGCCGCTACTAGTCTTATTTTTCTTCAGCGGTATTGTGGGATGAAGCGGCCCGGACCGACCTTACACGTACGCTAAAATGAGACAGGTTCCACCGACTGACATGCACTAGTTGCATAAGGTGGCTAGCGGGTGTCTGTCTCTCCCACTTTAGTTGGAGCAGATTCGATGGAAAGGGTCCTTATGAAGGGTAAATAGAAGTTGACAAATCACGTTGTGGCTTTTTTTCATAGGTAAGAAAACGTTCTTGCTAGAACCCTATTGCAGCCACGTAAAAGATGCAACAACAATTAGAGGACGTCTAACTTGTTTTTGCAACAATTGCCTTGTGATGTGATATGGCCAAAAGTTGTGATGAATGATGAATGATATATTGTGATGTATGAGATCATGTTCTTGTAATAGGAATCACGACTTGCATGTCGATGAGTATGACAACCGGCAGGAGCCATAGGAGTTGTCTTAATTATTGTATGACCTGCGTGTCATTGATTCAATGCCATGTAATTACTTTACTTTATTGCCAAACCGTTAGCTATAGTAGTAGAAGTAATAGTTGGCGAGCAACTTCATGGAGACACGATGATGGAGATCATGATGATGGAGATCATGATGATGGAGATCATGATGATGGAGATCATGGTGTCATGCCGGTGACAAGATGATCATGGAGCCCCAAGATGGAGATCAAAGGAGCTATATGATATTGGCCATACCATGTCACTATTATTTGATTGCATCTGATGTTTATCATGTTTTTGCATCTTGTTTACTTAGAACGACGGTAGTAAATAAGATGATCCCTCATAATAATTTCAAGAAAGTGTTCCCCTAACTCGTGCGCCGTTGCTAAAGTTCATCGCTTCAAGCACCACGTGATGATCGGTGTGATAGATTCCTACGCTCACATACAACGGTGTAAGACAGTTTTACACATGCAAAACACTTAGGTTAACTTGACGAGCCTAGCATGTACAGACATGGCCTCGGAACACAAGAGACCGAAAGGTCGAACATGAGTCGTATGGAAGATACAATCAACATGGAGATGTTCACCGATGATGACTAGTTCGTCTCACGTGATGATCGGCCACGGCCTAGTCGACTCGGATCATGTAACACTTAGATGACTAGAGGGATGTCAAATATGAGTGGGAGTTCATTAAATAATTTGATTAGATGAACTTAATTATCATGAACTTAGTCTAAAATCTTTGCAAAATGTCTTGTAGATCAAATGGCCAACGCCATGTCAACATGAACTTCAACGCTCCTAGAGAAAACCAAGCTGAAAGATGATGGCAGCAACTATACGGACTGGGTCCGAACCCGAGGATCATCCTCATAGCTGCCAAGAAAGCATATGTCCTAGAAGGACCGCTAGGTGAAGCACCCATCGAGAGAACCAAGACGTTATGAACGCTTGGCAGTCACGTCTCGATGATTACTCCCTCGCTCAAGGCGGCATGCTTTACAGCTTAGAACCGGGCTCCAAAAGCGTTTTGAGCAACACGGAGCATATGAGATGTTCGAGGAGCTGAAAATGGTTTTCCAAGCTCATGCCCGGTCGAGAGATATGAAGTCTCCGACAAGTTCTATAGTTGTAAGATGGAGGAAAATAGTTACGTTAGTGAGCACATACTCAAAATGTCTGGGTTGCACAACCGCCCGTCCCACTGGACATTAACCTCCTGACGAGGCGGTCATTGACAGAATCCTTCATCGCTCCCACCGAGCTACAAGAGCTTTGTGATGAACTACAATATGCGGGGATGGTGAAAACTATTCTGAAGTATTTTCAATGCTGAAGTCAGAGAGGTAGAAATCAAGAAGGAACATCAAGTGTTGATGGTCAATAAAACCACTAAGTTCAAAAAGGGCAAGGGCAAGAAGAACTTCAAGAAGGACGGCAAAGATGTTGCCGCGCCCGTAATCCAGATTGCGGGAAGAAGTCAAAGAATGGACCCAAGCACGAGACCGAGTGCTTTTATTGCAAAGGAAGGGTCAATGGAAGCGGAACTGCCCCAAATACTTAGCGGACAAGAAGGCCGGCAACACTAAAGGTATATGTGATATACATGTAATTGATGTGTACCTTACCAAGACTCGTAGTAACTCCCGGTATTTGATACCGTGTCGTTGCTCAAATTTGTAACTCACAGCAGGAGCTGCGGAATAAGCGGAGACTGGCGAAGGACGAGGTGACGATGCGCGTCGGGAATGGTTCCAAGGTCATGTGATCGCCGTCGGGACGCTACCTCTACATTTACCCACGGGATTAGTTTTAAACCTCAATAATTGTTATTTAGTGCCAAGTTTGAGCATGAACATTGTATCTGGATCTCGTTTAATACGAGATAGCTACTCATTTAAATCCGAGAATAATGGTGGTTCTATTTATATGAGAGATATGTTTTATGGTCATGCCCCGATGGTCAATGGTTTATTCTTAATGAATCTCGAACGTAATGTTACACATATTCATAGTGTGAATACCAAAAGATGTAAAGTTGATAACGATAGTCCCACATACTTGTGGCACTGCCGCCTTGGTCACATTGGTGTCAAGCGCATGAAGAAGCTCCATGATGATGGACTTTTAGAGTCTCTCGATTATGAATCATTTGACACATGCGAACCATGCCTCATGGGCAAAATGACCAAGACTCCGTTCTCCGGAACAATGGAGCGAGCAACCAACTTATTGGAAATCATACATACTGATGTGTGTGGTCCAATGAGCGTTGAGGCTCGCGGAGGATATCGTTATGTTCTCACTCTCACTAATGACTTAAGTAGATATGGGTATGTCTACTTGATGAAACACAAGTCTGAGACCTTTGAAAAGTTCAAGGATTTTCAGAATGAAGTAGAGAATCAACGTGACCGAAAGATTAAATTCTTACGATCAGATCGTGGAGGAATATATTTAAGTCACGAATTTGGTGCGCACTTAAGGAAATGTGGAATCGTTTCACAACTCACGCCGCCTGGAACACCTCAGCGTAACGGTGTGTCCGAACGTCGTAATCGCACTCTATTGGATATGGTGCGATCTATGATGTCTCTTACCGATTTACCCAATCATTTTGGGGATACGCTCTAGAGACAGCTACATTCACTTTAAATAGGGCACCGTCTAAATCCGTTGAGACGACACCGTATGAATTATGGTTTGGGAAGAAACCTAAGTCGTCGTTTCTAAAAGTTTGGGGATGCGATGCTTATGTCAAGAAACTTCAACCTGAAAAGCTCGAACCCAAGTCGAAAAATGCGTCTTCATAGGATACCCTAAGGAAACCATTGGGTATACCTTCTTCCTTATATCCGAAGGCAAGATCTTTGTTGCCAAGAACGGATCCTTTCGGAAAAGAGTTTCTCTCGAAAGGAGTAAGTGGGAGGAAAGTAGAACTCGATGAAGTACTACCTCTTGAACCGGAAAGTAGTGCAGCTCAGAAAATGTTCTGTGGTGCCTACACCGATCGAAGAGGAAATTAATGATGATGATCAAGGTACTTGGATCAAGTTGCTACTGAACTCAGAGGTCCACAAGGACACGTTCCACACCAGTGGTATGGCAACCCTGTCCGGAAATCATGTTGTTGGACAACGGTGAACCTTGAACTATGAAGAAGCGATGGCGGGCCCAGATTCCAACAAATGGCTTGAAGCCATGCAATCCGAGATAGAATCCATGTATGAAAACAAAGTATGGACTTTGACAGACTTGCCCGATGATCGGCGAGCGATAGAAAACAAATGGATCTTTAAGAAGAAGACGGACGCGATGGTAATGTTACCATCTATAAAGCTCGACTTGTCGCTAAGGGTTATCGGCAAGTTCAAGGGTTGACTACGATGAGACTTTCTCTCCGTAGCGAAGCTAAAGTCCGTCCAATCATGTTAGCAATTGCCGCATACTATGATTATGAGATATGGCAGATGGACGCCAAAACGGCATTCCTTAACGGCTATCTTAAGGAAGAACTGTATATGATGCAGCGGAAGGTTTTGTCGACCCTAAGAATGCTAACAAGGTATGCAAGCTCCAGCGATCCATTTATGGGCTGGTGCAAGCATCTCGATTTGGAACATTCGCTTTGATGAGATGATCAAAGCGTTTAGTTTATCTTGAGACTTATGGAGAAGCCTGCGTTTACAAGAAAGTGAGTGGGAGCTCAGAGCATTTCTCATATTATATGTAGATGACATACTTTTGATGGGAAATGATATAGAACTTTTGGACAGCATTAAGGCCTACTTGAATAAGAGTTTTTCAATGAAGGACCTTGGAGAAGCTGCTTATATATTAGGCATCAAGATCTATAGAGATAGATCGAGGCGCCTCATAGGTCTTTCACAAAGCACATACCTTGATAAGATATTGAAGAAGTTCAATATGGATCAGTCTAAGAAGGGGTTCTTGCCTGTGTTGCAAGGTGTGAAACTGAGCTCAGCTCAATGTCCGACCACGGCAGAAGATATAGAAGAGATGAGTGACATCCCCTATGCCTCAGCCATAGGGTCTATTATGTATGCCATGTTGTGTACGGACCTGATGTAAACCTTGCCGTAAGTTTGGTAGGAAGGTACCAAAGTAATCCCGACAAGGAACACCGGACAACGGTCAAGAATATCTGAAGTACCGAAAGGACTAAGGACATGTTTTCGCTTATGGAGGTGACGAAGAGCTCTTCAGAAGGGTTACGCCGACGCTTAGCTTCGACACAGATCTGGATGATTCTAAGTCACAAACCGGATACGTGTATATGTTGAATGGTGGAGCGATAAGCTGGTGCAGCCGCAAGCGAGAGCGTCGTGGCGGGATCTACATGTGAAGCGGAGTACATGGCAGCATCGGAGGCAGCGCATAAAGCAATTTGGGTGAAGGAGTTCATCACCGACCTAGGAGTCATACCCAATGCGTCGGGGCCGATCAAACTCTTCTGTGACAACACTGGAGCTATTGCACTTGCCAAGGAGCCCAGGTTTCACAAGAAGACCAGGCACATCAAGAGTCGCTTCAACTCCATTCGTGAAAATGTTCAAGATGGAGACATATAAAATTGAAAAGTGCGTACGGATCTGAATGTCGTAGATCCGTTGACTAAACCTCTTCCGCGAGCAAAACATGATCAACACCAGAACTCTATGGGTGTTCGATTCATCACAATGTAACTAGACTATTGACTCTAGTGCAACTGGGAGACTGTTGGAAATATGCCCTAGAGGCAATAATAAAAGGATTATTATTATATTTCCTTGTTCATGATAATTGTCTTTTATTCATGCTATAATTGTATTATCCGGAAATCATAATACACGTGTGAATACTTAGACCACAACATGTCCCTAGTGAGCCTCTTGTTGACTAGCTCGTTGATCAACAAATAGTCATGGTTTCCTGACTATGGACATTGGATGTCGTTGATAACAAGATCACATCATTAGGAGAATGATGTGATGAACAAGACCCAATCCTAAGCATAGCACAAGATCGTGTAGTTCGTTTGCTAGAGCTTTTCCAATGTCAAGTATCTTTTCCTTAGACCATGAGATCATGTAAATCCCGGATACCGTAGGAGTGCTTTGGGTGTACCAAACGTCACAACATAACTGGGTGACTATAAAGGTATACTACAGGTATCTCCGAAAGTGTCATTGGGTTGACACGGATCGAGGCTGGATTTGTCACTCCGTATGACGGAGAGGTATCTCTGGGCCCACTCGGTAATGCATCATCATAATGAGCTCAAAGTGACCAAGTGTTTGGTCACGGATCATGCATTACGGTACGAGTAAAGTGACTTGCCGGTAACGAGATTGAACGAGGTATTGGGATACCGATGATCGAATCTCGGGCAAGTAACGTACCGATTGATAAAGGGAATTGTATACGGGTTGCTTGAATCCTCGACATCGTGGTTCATCCGATGAGATCATCGAGGAGCATGTGGGAGCCAACATGGGTATCCAGATCTCGCTGTTGGTTATTGACCGGAGAGTCGTCACGGTCATGTCTACGTGTCTCCCGAACCCGTAGGGTCTACACACTTAAGGTTCGGTGACGCTAGGGTTGTAGAGATATGAGTATGCAGTAACCCGAAAGTTGTTCGGAGTCCCGGATGAGATCCCGGATGTCACGAGGAGTTCCGGAATGGTCCGGAGGTGAAGAATTATATATGGGAAGTCAAGTTTCAGCCATCGGGAAAGTTTCGGGGGTCACCGGTATTGTACTGGGACCACCGGAAGGGTCCCGGGTGTCCACTGGGTGGGGCCACGTATCCCGGAGGGCCCCATGGGCTGAAGTGGGAGGGGAGCTAGCCCCTAGTGCGCTGGTGCGCCCCCCCCCCCTTTGGCCCCCCCTGCGCCTAGGATTGGGAACCCTAGGGGAGGGGGCGCCTCCACTTGCCTTGGGGGGCACTCCACCCCCTTGGCCGCCCCTTGGGAGATCCCATCTCCAGGCCAGCGCCCCCACTTGGGGGCCTATATAAAGAGGGGGAGGAGGGCAGCCGCACCCATGCCCCTAGCGCCCTCTCCCACTCCAACACCTCCTCCTCCTCCGAGAGCTTGGGCGGCCCCGCCGAGATCCTGCTGCATCCACCACCACGCCGTCAGGTTGCTGGATCTCCATCAACCTCTCCTTCCCCTTGCTGGATCAAGAAGGAGGAGACGTCTTCCCAACCGTGACGCGTGTGTTGAACGCGGAGGTGCCGTCCTGCTCGGCACTCGGTCATCGGTGATTTGGATCACGACGAGTACGACTCCCTCAACCCCGTTCTCTTGAACGCTTCCGCTCGCGATCTACAAAGGTATGTAGATGCACTCCAATCACTCATTGCTAGATGAACTCATAGACAGATCTTGGTGAAACCGTAGGAAATTTTTTATTTTCTGCAACGTTCCCCAACAATGGCCTACTTGGAAAAAACACTAATTAAAACATAGAAACACAATCGTGAAAGTAGAAATAATTGTGTGGACATTAAAAAAACAGAAAGAATTGGTGATACGTTGGTAATTTTTTATTGTTCCATGCCATTATAGTATCAATCTTGGATGTTTTATATACACTTACAAGCAATTTATATCTCATTTTTGGGAATAACCTATTAACTTAGTTCCCAGTGCCAGTTGTTGTTTTTGCCTTTTTTTTGGTTTTTTTAGAATGTGAGTACCAAACGATGTCCAAATGCCACGAAACATTTTGGAGACTTTTTTCTCGACATAAGAGACCTTGGAACCTTTGGGAGGGGACGAGAAGAAGGAGCAGTGGCCCACAAGGCACCAAGGTGTGCCCAGGGGGTAGGGCGCTCCCTGGTGGCTCATGGGGCCCACGTGGCTCCTTTTGACCTAACTTCGCCTCTATAAATTCTTTATAATCGGACCACCAAGAGAGGAGTCCACAAAATACTTTTACCGCCGCCGCAAGTTCCTATTCTCCAGAGATTCCATCTAAAGGCCTTTTCCGGCACTGCCGGAGGGGGAATCAATCACGGAGGGGCTCTACATCAACCTTGCTGCCCTTCTGATGATGCGGGAGTAGTTTACCATAGACCTACGGCTCCAAAGTTAGTAGATTGCTTCTTCTCTCTATTTGATCTTCAGTACAATGTTCTCCTCGATGTTCTTGGAGTTCTATCCAATGTAATCACTTTTTCAGGTGTGTTTATTAGGATCCGATGAATTGTGAGTTTGTAATCAGATTATCCATGAATATTATTTGATTTTTCTCTGAACTCTTTTATGCATGATTATTGTAGCTTCTTATTTCTCTCTAATGTGACGCCCCCGATTCAATCGTACACTAATCATACAGGCAAAGTGTACGATCAAGATTAGGGACTCACGGGAAGATATCACAACACAACTCTAAAATAAAAAAAGTCATACAAGCATCATAATACAAGCCAGGGGCCTCGAGGGCTCGAATACAAGTGCTCGATCATAGATGAGTCAGCGGAAGCAACAATATCTGAGTACGACATAAGTTAAACAAGTTTGCCTTAAGAAGGCTAGCACAAACGGGATACAAATCGAAGAGGCGCAGGCCTCCCGCCTCGATCCTCCTAAACTACTCCCCGGTAAATCGCCGCCGCCCGCACGTAGTAGTAGGCACCTCCGTGTAGTAGAAGTAAATAAATCGACGGTGGCGTTTAGCTCTGCGCTTCAAAGATCTAGTTGCGAGAACCAGGAAGAAAGGAAAGGGGGAAAAGAGGAGAAAAGCAACCGTGAGTACTCATCCAAAGTACTGCAAGCAAGGATCTACACTACATATGCATGGGTATCTATGTAAAGGGCAATATCGGTGGACTGAATCGCAGAATGCCGTAATAAGAGGGGATAGCTAGTCACGTCAAGACTACACTTCTGGCAGCCTCCATCTTGCAGCATGTAGAAGAGAGTAGATGGTAAGTTCACCAAGTATCATCACATAGCATAATCCTACCCAGCGATCCTCCCATCGTCGCCCTGTGTGAGAGCGATCACCGGGTTATATCTGGCACTTGGAAGGGTGTGTTTTATTAAGTATCCGGTTCTAGTTGTCATAAGGTCAAGGTACAACTCCAAGTCGTCCCCATTCATCAAGATCACGACTATTCAATAGATAAACTTCCTGCAGGGGTGCACCACATAACCCAACACGCTCGATCCCATTTGGCCGGACACACTTTCCTGGGTCATGCCCGGCCTCGGAAGATCAACACGTCGCAGCCCCACATAATCCAACGTATCTATAATTTTTGATTGCTCCATGCTATATTATCTACTGTTTTGGACAATATTGGGCTTTATTATCCACTTTTATATTATTTTTGGGACTAACCTATTAACCGGAGGCCCAGCCCAGAATTGCTGTTTTTTTTGCCTATTTTAGTGTTTCAAAGAAAAGGAATATCAAACGGAGTCCAATTGACCTGAAACTCCACGGAACTTTATTTTGGACTAGAAGAAGCCCACGGAGTACAGGAGTTGCACCAGGGGAGTCCCGGGCTGCCCACGAGGGTGAGGGCGCGCCCACCCCCCTAGGGCGCGCCCCCTGCCTCGTGGACAGACCGGAGGTCCACCGACGTACTTCTTCCACCTATATATAGCCATATACCCTAAAAACTTTGGGGAACAGAATAGATCTGGAGTTCCATCGCCGCAAGCCTCTGTAGCCACCAAAAACCTCTTGGGACCCTGTTCCGGCACCCTGCCGGAGGGGGGAACCCTCACAGGTGGCCATCTTCATCATCCTAGCGCTCTCCATGACGAGGAGGGAGTAGTTCACCGGGCTGAGGGTATGTACCAAGAGCTATGTGTTTGATCTCTCTCTCGTGTTCTTGATTTGGCACGATCTTGATGTATCGCGAGCTTTGCTATTATAGTTGGATCTTATGTTGCTTCTCCCCTCTACTCTCTTGTAATGGATTGAGTTTTCCTTTGAAGTAATCTTATCGGATTGAGTCTTTAATGATTTGAGAACACTTGATGTATGTCTTGCCGTGCGATCTGTGGTGACAATGGGATATCACGTGATTCACTTGATGTATGTTTTGGTGATCAACTTGCGGGTTCCGCCCATGAACCTATGCATAGGGGTTGGCACACGTTTTCGTCTTGATTCTCCGGTAGAAACTTTGGGGCACTCTTTGAGGTTCTATGTGTTGGTTAAATCACTACAAAAAAATACACTTCCGTGATGATACGTGTTTGTCACAGTAGGTCGCATTTTTTGCCATGCATGTACATCCATGACAAATTTATGATAGAATCAAGATAGTCATACCTGTGCTGTCGTAGAAGTGTTCCATGGCATTAAGAAAATTATCATCACGGAAGTGTCCACTTCCATGACGATAAATCGCGTCCGCAGAAGTGCTTTTCGTCAAGGGTGATCGACACGCGGCATCCACCGTAACGGAACGCCGTTAAGCTATCGGGTCGGGTTTTGGATCCGATAACTCGTTAACAGCCCCGACCAATGGGGATTTTCCACGGTAAAATCATCATTGGCTGGAGGAAACACGGTCGGCTCACCGCTGGGACAGATGTCATCCACTCATTGGACAGAAGGCGCCTATGATACGTCGACACGTGGCACGACCCAACAAGTTTAATTGGGCCGGCCCAATTAAAGGCCCACAAGTTTTGCGGACCATAATGGGCCGGCCTAGCTAAAGGCCCACAAGATTTTGTGGACCATAATGGGCCGGCCCAGCTAAAGGCCCACGAGATTTTGCAGGCCATAATGGGCCGGCCCAGGCGAAGGCCCACAAGATTTTGGGGGCCATAATGGGCCGGCCTAGCTAAAGGCCCACAAGATTTTTGTGTGCTATAATGGGCCGGCCCAGGTAAAGGCCCACAAGATTCTTTCGGATCATAATGGGCCGGCCCAGCTAAACGCCCACGATATTTCACCGACATTAATGGCCCGACCCAGCTGTAGGCCCACAAGATTTTGAGGACCCTAGTAGGTCGGCCCATTAACTGGCTGCCATGTTTTGGGCCAAATGCCGACCCATATCTGATCCGGTCCATTAATGGCCTGCCATGTTTCGAGCCTAAAAGTGGCCCATATGAGATCCGGCCCGTTATAAGCCTACCACGTTCTGGGCCAAATTACGGCCCAGATCAGGTCCGGCCCTTTAAGAGGCTTTGGGCTCAATTATGGCCCATATCAAATTCGCCCCAAGAATCTGGACACTATGCTTTTGGGCCCACTTGCTAAAGGCCCACTTAGTAATTCGCATGATATTAGTTTGGGCCTGTTAAGGCCCGCTTAACATTTCGCCCTATATTAATTTCGCCGTTAAAAGCCCGTCATATAGTTGGTTTAACTACGGCCCGATTGCATCCGCCTGCTTTCGCAATGATATCCGATTGGGCCAAACAAGGACCGAGACAATTTTGGCTGTTAAAAGCCCGTGATTTGATTCGCACAATCATGGGTCGGGGTTCATTTCGGCTGCTGCCGCCCGTGAGCTGTTCGCACGCTTTCGGGCCCAACCTACATCGTGATTGCATGACGACCGATTATGCACCGTAATTTTACTGTTTGGCCGGTTTATCGCGAAGACAGGATATATATACAGATAAAATAACCGCAGCATCGTGAATAAGAAAAACCTAGACTATACAATAAATAAATTACGCATATTACATCCACTTTGGGCATCAAAGTTCGCCACTATGATAATAAAGCACAAGCATAAACGAGATTACATACACTGGCATCAAAGATCGCCACCAAAGGCAAATAAACACGCCGACAAAATAATATACAAAACCGACAACACTTCAATAGAGTTCAAGAAAGGTTAGCCTCATTGGGAGCTGCAGCGCAAGCGGTGAGCAAGATGATGAGACTACGCTTGTTCAACACTTATATCGTCCTCACTCTGAAAGATAAACAAGTAGCATGATGACAGGTTTTGCACGTAAAAGTATCAGTCTTGACAATTCATCACATTTCTTCTTGACGAATAAAGTGACACAGTTTAAAATTGCATTAACACAATATTGTCGATTGTTCGGGAATGGGGGTCCCAGACTTGCTTCGCTCATGGGCGTGGTTTCAAGGGTGGCCCAACAAGGCCCATCTTCATCAAGACAAGCTCAAGACCTCGCGAGGGGCCAAGCCTCATGAGGCGGACGGACTGTGTAGCTTCATCGAGCACGGCCTCGTCAGGGCTGGCTCGCGAGGAGGCGGAGATATCAAGGCGGGGTACCTCACGAGGTGCCCATGACGCAAGCCATGACGACCAAGGGCGCCAGGGGCGCCCGCCAGCAGATGTCCTCCTTTCCTCTTTGGTGCAAAGGGAGCAAGCGCAGCAAGAGTATCAAGCAAAGGCATCCGTTTCGTGCAACAAGACCAAGACCGTCATAACGGCAGGAAGGAAGTCATTGTGGAGCCCAAGCCAAGGCCACCACCACGAGCCTTTGACAAGGCGAGGACCAACTTTAGTCGAGGATAAGTGTACTAGATGTTCCCTTCAAATGGCCAATTGTTGGCGCCCTTCCCGCTCAATATTTGGGGAGAGGCCCAGGGCCCTTGCCTATAAATAGGACTAGCCACCCACAGGATAGGGGCAGCTTGATCCGGCGTCAAGAAATCAATCTAGAGAGAGGATCGAGCATCTGGGATCAGCAGAGAGAGAGAGCGACTGAACTCCCACTAGCAGTTCATCGCACCAGCCGAGAACAGACCCTCGCGAGGCTGTTCTTCCTTGTATTGTTCATCATTAGCCCAAGAGGCAATCCACCACACCACAAACTAGAGTAGGGTATTACACCACAATGGTGGCCCGAACTAGTATAAACCTTGTGTCTCTTGTGTTGTTCTTTTCATAGCTTAGATCCTAGCGAGGCGGCGAGGTGCAGGTAGGTAGAGGGCGAGATCTCCGTGCGCACCCCAGTGTTCGAACCTAGAGGGTCTGCCGGAACCCGAAATCCGACAAATATGGTATTGTTCAGGTCAAGACATGGCAGGAAATGACATTGTGAAGGAGTTGGCAGTTTCACGACAACACTGGATTACAGATCAAGAACTCATAAGTATCAATGGTTAGTGTGGTGTCAATTTATACCATTTCAAATTGGCAAATAAAGAGACAGTTTAAATAATAGTAGAATGATATGACATTGTCCATAGTTAAGACATTGCAGAATATGACATTGTGCTGTAGTGGATAGGTTCACCACACCACTGGATTACGGATGAAGAACAGAAGCATGCATGCAGTGCAAAAGAAGATCACTTGCTTTGTATAGTTTAGTTTACATGGTATGAAGAAGGAACTTGGTTGTACAACTGAAAACTTAAATTGAGGAAGGACAAACTTTTGTTTATGAACTACATAATAAACTTTAAATAAGCAATTTGATGCAAACACCAAAAATAAACAGCTATTGCAGTCATGCCTAACCAAATATATACAACAAAGTTTGAAGGCTTGAGATGGACAAACTTACATTATTGGTGAAGACAGGCTCTATAAAGGCCTTATCCATGCTGATGGGGGGGGGGGGGGCAATTCAAGAAGTTTACCACAGAATCTTCTTCAAAAGCATTGCTTTTATTCTACATTTTGTTATGAGTAAATATAGATGTGATAATATATGAAAAAATGGATAATATTTAAGATAAGATGAAGAGTGATGCTACATAACCAAGTAGCTATAAATGTAAGTGCAACGATACAGGCAAAAGGTACAGCCAAGAGCAATGCACAGCTAAACTTCTTCAGTACCAACCTTATGGTAAGAGTAAATATATATCTTATGTGTAGAAAATGGAGGGCAAAGGAAAATAAGCTGCAGAGTGATGGTACATGAACAACTACCTGTCATTATAAGTACACTCATAAAGGACAACATGTACTTACAAGAATAATGCAGAGCTAAAAAAACATTGGCATTGGATATATTCTACACTAATGTAACCATTCATACAGATCTGATAATTTGGAACGAACAATTGATAAGCAAGCTATCATGCATACTGATGTCACATAATGAACCAGGTATGTATGCAAGTACAGTGATACAGGACAACAGGTACTAACAAGAGCAAAGCAGCGGGCAACATATTTGCGATATCCTATCGTTCTTTTCAAACCGAATTCTTCTTGAGCAGATTTCCCGCAAAAAGATCCGTAAGGCACATGCGGAAAAGTAGAAGTTCAAATTGTCATGTGATTTCATAGAAAGTACCTCATCCTGGGAATGAGACCAGTGCATAACAAGGTTTTTCCATTCAATGTCTTCTAAATTTAGCACAGGAGACTTCACCGGAAATTGATTTATAGACTTGCCACCAAAGTGTGATTTTCTCAGGTAACACCGATACTGCTGCAATGCTTCCTTGAAAAGCACAAGCAATCTTTGCTCGTCATGACTATCCAGATTGACCTCGCCTAGTTACAACAATGTAATGTAAATCATTGATGTGTTCAATCAGCGTAAAACAGGAAAATAATAACCATGAATAATAGCACTTACACGTAAGTTGGACGGGAAGATGTGAAAATGGTGTTTGTCTTCACAATAATCTTCCCATGATGGGAATATATGCACGTAGTCCCTAACAACATTGAAAGCATTGTCTTTAAAGCTGGGAATAAATGGAATGGGGTTCCAATCTGCAGGAATTGGCCGTCTCAGTAGTTGGGATAGGTCTTCGCCGGTGGACTTGCTGTACTTTTTCTTTGGAGTGGGATTTTTCGTGGTACAGCTGGTGCTATGGCAAATGAAATCGGTATACCTTTTGCTGGAGTGCAGGTCCTGTGTGGTGGGGCTAGTGGTGTGGCCAGTGAAGTATGGGTACAGTCTGCTGGAGTCGGTCCTACGCTTTGTGTCACTTGGTTGTACAGCCAATATAAGTGGGTGTTGTCTCGATTTCTCGGCACCACCATGTTTTTCAAGGACTTTCTGGTGCTCCTTCAGGTTCGCAATCACCCTCTTCCTTTTGATGTCCGATGCACACGAACAACATTTGAGTGGAAAAACATGGTATGATGACAGATGGAATATGTATTGATAATGGATGGGCATGGCATCTCGACATATATGATGAGTAAACTAAGCAGATGGCGGTGCAACAAAGTAGAAGAAATGCAAGACAACATATGCAAGATACCCGCAATCAATAAAACATTGCCAAATTAGAACAGACACCTTGATGGGTGAACAGGACAGGCCATCTGCCTTTGACTCCTCGAGGTTAGAATAGTCATTAGGATCATATTCTGAACAAGAGTCAATAGGTGGGGAGCGTATGAGTTTCATTGCATCCAGAATGGCACTCAATGCCTTGGTGCCAATTTTGTAAGTCATTGTAGTGTTTAGCTTCAAGAGTGGACTGCTGCTAGTGCGACACAAAGCAGCTACACAGATCATAGTGTAGATATCACGGGAAAACCTTAAGCATCAGAGTAGATTCAGCAAAGTGGAACTTGCTGGAATATATGTGCTAGTATTGCTGGTACGGCTAGAAAGGCTTCAGATACTAGCTCTCTTCAAGTGAAGGTGCGGTACTGTTAATATCAGTGTAACTCTCAAAGGCGACACAGATCTGCGCATTTCCTTTCTATTCTTATAGGATTCAAGTGGGCAGGCCACTACAAATCCTATTCCTATGTTTACAAGATCCTATGAATCAAAGAGGCTCAAAGTGTCCATCACAACCGACCGTATAGACCTCTACACTGCAAATGTCCCTGCTCATCTTCAGTACAAGGAACATACTGTACTACTAGCATACTCCCTCTGTTCCAAAATATAAGTCTTGGTAGAGATTTCCACTATGGATCACATACAGATGTATCCAGATACATTTTAGAGTGTAGATTCACTCATTTTGCTCCATATGTAGTCCATGGTGGAATCTATACAAAGACTTGTATTTAGGAACGGAGAGAGTACATATTAAAGAAGAACGGAAGAGGAACATGGTAAAGAAGAGCAAGCAGATTTTGGATAAGAAAATGTTGGTTGCACAGTGTGCCCACACAAGATGAACCAGAGCGCATTAAGAATGCAACTCCCAGCTGTCTCTCGACCAATTCAGGCGGTTGGATGAAGATCCCACGCCTCCTAACCCTTCTTCTTCCTCGTCTCTTAATTCTTCCCATACTGAGAACATCAGACGGGCATGGCCGGACCACCGCCCCCACCGCCTATGTTCCTCCACCACCCCCACCCCCCACCTGTGTCGAGTTTTATTTGTTTGGCGAGGCCCCACAACCACCCGAGCCCTTGGATCGCACCGCGAACTCCGTGAGCTTTGAAAATCGTGACCCAATTTTGAAATTTAGTCTCTGTGATTTAACTAGTGTGGAATATAAAAGGGGAAAACCATAAGCATTGGGAGTATAGTGTTGAGCGTGCCATGGCAGATCTGAAGGTGCGAACCGGACAAAGGCAACTTCACAACCAAGACAAGAAATCAGAGTAAAGCAGTGGCGATCTATTTTCTTGCTGCGATAAATAAGTTGAGCAGATACGAAAGAGTACCGCCTCTGGTGCGGTGCCGTATACGCATCTGCTGAGAATTTGACGGTGCTGTGGTAGCGATGGCGGTCGGGGCGTGGAAGCAGATCTAGGAGGGTATACGGTGGCGGCGGGGCGTAGTGGACGAGATGGTCGTAGGAGCGGCGCCGGCAAGGTGGACGACGGCGGGGATGAAGCGAGAGGACGGGATGCAAGGATCCCAGTCCGAAGGCGTGGATGAGAGAGGTCGATCTCTTGTAATGTATGTCGGCATCGGGGTATCAGCTTCGGCATGGTGGAGGAGGACGGCGGTGGATGGGGTGGCGGACGGCGGCGAACGGAGGAGGGTGGGGTGGAGAGGGTGTTTTGGCGCCCACGGAGTACGAATGGGGAAAAGGGAGGTATAGAGGAAGGGGGGAACCATGTATTCAGGGCGCGCTTGTCTCAAATGCAAGGAAATTTACAAACTTAGCCCACGTTTCAAATTTCTACTACATCACAGCAACATTAGTCGGTTGGGGATAGGACGGTAATCTCGCATACACCGAATATTTGCCGACGAGAGTTTGTTTTTGGCGCCCACCGTGAATGAATATGAATCTGGGAGGGAGTCGATTTCGGCCGAGGGCACACTGTGTTTTGGCGCCCACCTTGTATGAATCCGGGTGAGAGGCGGTTACGTCACGTTTGGGTGAAATTACAAACCTACCCCTATCGAAACCTATAGAAATCCAGCAGGTAGGCTTTGCATGGCAGCGATAGGCAATAGTGATTTCCATCTCGCAGATTTTGGTTTCGGGCGGGGTTACTGCGACTTTCCCCGCTTTGTTCAAATTTTGCACAGTGCATGTTTACCGTGCCAACTCAATTCGAATCCCGTTTGTATTCTACTATTTTTTCGAGCGGGATCCATTTTCAATTGGAATTACATTCTATATACATCAATTTTTTTATATATACTTTCAAAAGCACAACAAAGAATTATGCTCCTTTATATGTATAATATGATTTACAAATACAACGATCTCGAAATCTTAAGGTTGAATTCGAGAAAATTTAACCAAATTATGTTCTACTAAAATGTATGGATCAGTAATATCTACATATTAAATAACATAGATGTGCGTGAATTCATATGAGTATGCATGTTTGATAGATCAATTTTGGTTCGAGTATGGATTACATGTATCATCATCTCGAATTCAAATATTTGAATCCCTTTTTTGTTCACTCCTTTCACGCCCATCTCTCTCGCATGCATGCTCCTTCAGGTAGCTATCACTCTCTTTTCTCCAGCTCACCCACGCGCTCACTTCATGTTTCTCCTATCCTCGCAAACATGGTCTCTCGACGTCTCCCTTGAGAAGTGTCACACTCTCCCTATCATTATACATTACACGGTTTTCATTATCTCTCACGTCTCTACTGTTCTCTGGTATCACTCGGTACCTAAGCTTTCTTTTTCACCGCCACACACACAGTCTCCACTCGTCTTTCACTTTGTCTTTCTCTCTATGGGATTCTCTCACACACCCTATATGTCTCTACATATGACTCATACCACTAAACTTACTCTCTCTCTCTCTCTCTCTCTCTCTCTCTCCTGTAGACACAACATTTGTTGCGGTCTCCTTTTAAATCTCCATCCCAGATCGACATTATTCATTTGTTTACCGATCAGACAACCCCTACTCTCTCTCTCTCTCTCTCTCTCTCTCTCTCTCTCTCTCAGACACACACACAACTCCTGCTTCCACTCCCCTTCCCGACTACCATCTCTCTCACACACACAAAACTCTCGCTTCGACTCGACGACTGTATTTCTCTCACAAACATTTATCGACTAGTTAGCCTCTAGATAGGTTTATACACCCGCACACTCGTGCTTCCACCATCGCATACATGTCTCTCTCCCGCTCCTTGTATCTATGTAGCTTTTCTTCCCTTCTTGAGACACGCCCTCTCGATCGTGCACACACACACTATCGCCTCATTTTAAGTGATACCTATCGCACACACACTACTTGTGTCTTTGTCACACATGCACTCCGTCCTCCTCCACTCTCCCTCTCTCTCACACACACATGGGATTTTTGCAACAACTAGCAAGATGCCCATGCGTTGCACGGAACATCAAGATGCATTTGTATGAGTAGTTTATCTTGTGGGGGAAAAGGATGAACGAGGGAAGGCCTTATTTGCAAATGTGGAGAGGGGTGTGGGTATCTTTTTGCAAAATTGCCATAGTTTCCTTCCTATCCGTCAGATATAGATCGGACGGCCTATATTGCAGGATGGCAGACACACTATCATCACTGACAATGCTTTTTTATAAGAGTAGGGATAAAAAATAGAGTTGGTGATGATGGTGGGCCTGCCATCCTACAATGTAGGTCGTCCGATTTATATCTGACGGATAGGAAGGAAAATATGGCAATTTACCTGCACTCTTCACCACATTTGCAGATAAGGCCTTCCCTCATTCATCCTTTTCTCCCACAAGATCTTGATGTTCCGTGCAACGCACGGGCATCTATCTAGTAAGAGTAGAAATTAGACATATACCACTTCTCGAATCTTGAAACCAACAACATTCCTCCCTTATCTCATCAAAACCGCCAAAGGAATATATTTTGAGTGAAACATAACATATTTTTAGTGATATACGTATTTCAAAACTAGACTTTTTTTCTATCAAATCAGTGAATATGTATTAATCTACTTTGATCGCGTGGCAACGCATTGGCACATTGCTAGTAGTTATTATAATTTTTGGACACCGGACAAACGTTGGAGTACATATACGAAGAGAAGAGGCGACGCGACGCGATCGGCCTCTCGCTGTCTCGCACACATGAGTGTTACGTAAAGCGGCGTTAACAAATAAACCCTAAAACCCTAGACACGATTGCTGCATTAGCGGGTACCGGTGCGTGGTGGAGCACCTTTGTAGGAGTTGATGGTCGGGACCACGGTGAACGACTTGAGCGCGGTGGCTCGCCGGTTGCCACAGATCGAGTAGCCACGTTTAAAATATCGTTTTAGCTGGGTTAAGAGTTCCGATTTTCAATGGCACGTTATAAGTAGTAAGTAGTTTTAGAACGATTGGTATGGAGCGAAAATGGAATTCATAGTACTACGTACCTCCTTGGCGTATGGTTGTATGGGTTTATGTTGCGAGATGTTGAACTGGTAGTTCTAGGGCAAATACTATGGTTTAGATTTAGATGCTGGTTTTCAAGAATCGTCGGGGAAACCCTTCTTTGATTAAAAAACTACTACCTCCATTCTGGTTTACTAGTCCCCATCGTACTTTGGGTCAAAGTTTGTCCACGAATTTTACTTGTAAAATGTGAATGGAAAACAAGATTTTGTTATACCCAAACAAAAAGGGACTGGAGGGAGTGATTGCTATGACACGGATGCGACCTCTCATAGCGTAGGCATTGAACCGGCGCGCCGGCCAAGAGGGCCGCACCCGCTGCAGGCCGGCTGAGCACGCCTCGCCGCGTGCAACCAGCTTAAGACTGCCCCTTTGCCTTCATTGAATCCTGGCGTGTCAAGCAACACATCCTTCCATGAGCCGGGAGGCATTTTAGAACAGAAAACATGACTAAAATATAATTAATTTACGCATGGTCTTGACTTGTTGTGCTTTGCACCGTAGCAGGAACTAGTAGAGGTTTTTCTTTATTTATAACTCTCCTCACATTTTTTGGCTTTGAAGTGAATCATGGTTGTGGACATTATGTATGAATGTGAGATATCTATGAACATGAGTTTGATGTGGAAGTTGAACTTGGAATGTCGGGCTTATGCGTGAACTATACCATGTCCAATGCTTAAATCTCATTATTGTTTGGAAAGTAATTGCTGTTATTACATGACCCAAAAAAACATTTTGTGCCACATCGGTAGATGCACGACATCTGTGAGTGCATCTTGTTGGATAAACATTTGAACCTAGCTATTATGAAGGAAATTTTGTATTGACAACAGTTTTAGATAGCAGGAGACGCCTAGCCTGCTCTGCCTCTACTAGCTTATTTCTGGCTTCTTCCATCTCTTCTTTGGCTTGGGTGAAGAGAGCATCGATTGCTCTTTTCGCTTCTTCAGAACTCAACTACATTCTCAAGGGCTGCTGCATGCTTTCTTTCAGCCTTTACTAATGCCACGAGGACACGAACAGTGACGACTCCACGGCTTGTGTGTAATCCAGCATCATCGGGAATTTGCACCTTGTGTCTAATCCAACATCATTAGGGAACTGGCACCTTGTGTGTAATCCAGCCTCATTTTGGAAACATGATCTTGAGGTTGACCATACTTCCCTCCTCGCAGGAACTGCATCCTGACATGAAGTTACTTCTTTTTTAGATCAATACTCAGAGAAACCTAGATCCATTTAGTAGAAGCTAGATAAACAGAACTCGGAGAAGTGAATTCAAAAGGAAAAGAAATATAAAAACAGACTACAAGGTGAGAACATCCACTTCCTACATCAAGTTAAAAACGAAAGCATTAGGACGATTAAGACTCTTCTTATTACACATTGAAGAACACCACGCTTAAGAGAAACCTAAACTACAACATATACACATCGAAGAACATGAGGCTAAACGAAAGTAATTGAAAGGGTGTTACTTACCAAAGCTCGTTTTACAGGTTTGGTGCAGCTCCTCTTTAACTTGCCACGCTCCTTGAAGATGTCCCGAATATCCCATGTTTGGTCTTCATTGCTCCTCTACATGTTCACACTCGTGGTTTTAAAATCCCAACATGGCAAGAAAAATACTAATAGTAATACTCGCGCATCTTGTGGGCAACATTAAAGCACTCTGCCCGCCATGTTAGAGCATCTCCAACAGAATCAAGAATGCGGGCGCTTAAAAAAGCGGTTACTGATGTTGAGATCGAGAAGTAGATACTAGAGAGTAGAGGATAGTTCTCAGCATAGATAGATTAAAAAAGATAATTCAACTACTCCTCCTCGTCCGACTCCTCCTCGGTGATGTCCTCCTCCGACGTCTGACTGTAGGCGTGAAGATACCGATCATCGTCGGATTCCCAGGGCGACGCTGCTCCTAGCCTCATGTTGAATTGAGCGTCCACTTTTCGCCTACGCTTGTCCTCGCGATAGGCGGCTCGCTCCGCCCTCCTTTGCGCGTAGAACACGTGCTAGTTGATGATGTCCTGCGGGAAGTGTTGGCGCCACAATGCCATGGCTTCCTCGTCCATCTCGGCGATACCGAGACGGTGCCCCCGCCTCCGGTTGTCGCGACGATCCTCGTCGGTGCTAAGCCGCGGCAGAGCGCTGAAGCCTGCGCGCCGCTCCAGCGTCGGCACGTTGGGGAAGCTCAATGTTCTATGAGGCCACCGGAGGCGCCACGCAGCCGCGTCGTACGCGCGGGCGGCCTCATTGGCGGTGTCGAAATTGCCGAGGCCGAGGCGCATCCCGCGAAACCGGATCTCGGTGGAGAAGCCGCCGGAGGGGCGCGCGCGGACGCCGCGGTATCCCCAAGTTTCGGCACGCGGCGGCATGGTGTGGTGGCGGCGAGGCTAAAAAAGAGCGGGAGAGAGCGGTGGCGAGGCACAGAGCGGTGGCAACGCATGAGCGGTGGAGGGCGTTGGATTTTATAAAGCTACGGACGCCGACGCGCGTAACTAGCGCACACCCGGCCGCTTTTTCCCCCGCGCGCGCGATCCTTTCCCGACGTCTCTGCTATCTCTACTCTCTTCTCTACGGTTATATAAAGCAACTAGCGAGTAGTAGTAGTAAACTCTGCATATTAGGTTTGACCGAAGCCAAACTTCCTAAAGTTTGACCAAGTTTATATAAAAATATAAACATTTACCATAACAAATATGTATGATGTGGAAGTACATTCAATAATGAATCTAATGGTATTTATTTGTTATTGTATATGTTAATATTTTTGGTTATAAGCTTTCTGAGAGTTTACAAAACTTGACTTTGACCAATGCTAATACGCGGACTTAAATAAAAACGGAGGGAGTACACATTTGTTTTCTTAGTTTCTAGTGAACTAATCATTTGTTGAAGTTGTGAAATAAATATATTAGGCTATTGACTTCGAATGTAATGGTCTATACAATTCAATAGTTACAATCATTGTCGAATCCCAAGATGTATACAAGGTCTATAGTACTTCACAACATGCTCAAACTCACATAATCCCAGTCGAGAATCTAAATGCATTTCATAGTTATTACTTTGTAGGATGCAACAAAAACAACCAAAACTCTACATCAGCCATTATAGAAGCAACATTTTGACATATCCCATTGTGTGAATGAAACGTGCAGAGAGAGCTTTTCAAGATGGAGCAGATAGGGCAGGAAAGATTGTATGCATGTGGACGAGAGAGTAGGAGACAAACCTAACGATACACACACACACACACACACACACACACACACACACACACACAGAGAGAGAGAGAGAGAGAGAGAGAGAGAGAGAAAGAGAGAGGAAGAAGTTCGGTCTGTGAGAAAGATGGAGACATGTAATATACGTGAGATGCGTGTGCATCCGGATTCTGTATATATGGAAGGAGAAGAGACAACATGTTTGATGAGAGAGCTGGAAAAACATGGACGAGAGGGGAAGGATCTCATGGGTTGAGGGATTGACAATTTTGTGCGGGGAGAGAGGGATTGGTAATTTTTGCAAGAGAGAGAGAGAGGGTGGGGAGGAGTCGGTCAGCCGTCGTCACATCACCCTGCTTCCAAATGACCCGCATTCTCTAGCGGTGTGGTCACCGTCTTTGATCTGCTCGATGCCCTCTTTGAAGATTGAGGTGTTGTGCATGTTGGGGTGCAAAGAAGCACAAGCGAGAGTGGTCGCCGTATAACCTTGGATGGGGATGAATTGTGTGCTCAGGGGAGTGTGCGTGTGTGTGTGTGTGTGTGTGTGTGTGTGCGCGTGCATGTGTGTGTCTGTGTCAGATTTTGAGCGAAAACAAACCTAAGGAGAGAAATGGGTATTCACGAAGATATTGTGCGGGCCTTGAGGTGGGCAGGGGCCGAGTGAGGGTGTCAAAATGTGCGCGTTGATGCATGTGTTGCATGAGATCATGCGAGGGACGGACGAATCGAGAGAGATGGTTGTTGTGTTACGGATGCTCCTCTCTCTCTCTCTCTCTCTCTCTCACACACACACACACACACAAGTAATCTAGAAGACCGTTCTCTCATGTATACAGAACGTATCGGCATATGTCTATGTCTCACTCATGCATGATCATTTGCACATTCACACCTCTCTATGTCTGTATCACACGCACACCGTCTCCACATTGCCCTTCCGCCACAACACACATATGGACACATACACACGTTCTCTCTCAGTCACACACACAAAATAAGTATTAAAAAAACTAGGGCACACCTAAAACGTCCAAATCCAAATAAACACAAACTGGAGCTAAATTCAAATATATGGAAATATTGCAGCGTCAAGAACTTTCCTAGGAAAAAAACTTGAGTAATATTCGAGGATTGTTTTCACACACACAAAAAGGTTCAGTGGATGTCCTTCGAGCGCGACATGGTGACGCACCGTTCGATCGACCGCGCGGCCGCGTTTCACGCGCTTGCACAGGATTCCGTATCGTGGCTGTGGTACTAACTTCAATTTTTTTTAATAAAAGCGCTGCCTAATTCTAATGTTTACGTGTACTAGTACAATTTTCTTTTAAGTTTGACCAACCTTATATAAAACTAAAGTAAGCTCCCATACGCGCACTCATCAATATGCCGCCGCCGCCGTTGCGCATGCCAGCGCCCGCCTGCTCTGGCAAACAATTTCTCGCCCATCACCGTCGTGTCACCGCCATCCCTGTGCCATGAAGCCGAAGGCTCGCCCGCTCACGTCGTCTGCAGTCCCTCCTCGCCAAGCCGCCGCGCTGCCAAGCACGCGAGCAGCTGGTGGAGCCGCGTCTATGCACGCAGCGTACGAAGAGGAGGACGAGCGCATGCTCCAGCACGCCGGCGAGGAGGAGCTAGCGTGTCATTGTCGTCTCCGCCCGCGCGGAGGAGGCGCACATGGTGGCTGTCGCGGCGGAAGCCGGTCGTGCGCGTCTCGAGCCCGCAAACCGGGTGCGGGCGCAGAATCTACCTTCGAGACCTTGAATGGCACGTGGATCCTGCAATCTGAAGGAGCAATTTGGGTCAGTCAACTCATGTGAGCCGTTTGATGCAACATGGATGGCTAGAAGGGCTTCTTCCACCTCTTCTACCGTCTTCTTCCTTCGCTCCGTCGAACTTCTTTCACAAATCGACTGACCCAAATTATACTACTAGTACGAATGTATTAAGTACAGAGGAACACGAAGATACGAGCGAGAGTACCAACTGCAAGAAGAACAGTAGTAAGACATAGTACTAGTACTACTCTATGTACTAAAGAGTTCAAATAACGAGAAAGAACATAAACATAGTTCTGCTGGGGCCTCAGCACAACACACCCTTGAAAATAAACTAAGCAACTAGTCCGCTTGACACTGCAGAGAACCAGCATGAGCGATTTACATCGCCACCTACTCGAGTCCGAGTCCACGTCCTCGACTTCGTCCTCGTCCCTCTTCCTCTTCCTCTTCGCCGACGCTTCTTTGCTTGAACCGGACACTGGGCTCCGCTTCTTCATCCAACCCATGTAGATATTTAAACAAAGGTAGGCATCCATTGCTGCGTACAGGATGTGATCTTCATCTAATGTCTTCGACTCCAATGCATGATGAAACTCGTGATGAGGTTTCTTTAGTTTAGCGTACGAAGGATCAATCATGGCTGCTGCCAGGGTCAGCATTGAAGGTTGAGAGGAGGACACCAGGCTTGCCTTCTGGAGATCAAAGGGCTGGCCTACAACGAGACCTATCCGACGCAGGACATCTCTGTCGTTCTTAAAGCCTACAGTAACGAATTTCACTCTTTTGTCCTTGAGGAAGTTCTTAAAATCCTGGCGCTCAACGTCGGCATGGCATATGTGGTAGACCAAGCAAACGTTATTTACGCAAACCTGGATCACGGCGGCTTCTTCCTCTCTTCATCCTTTAGATCCTTCTCTCGCCCCAGGACTGTGGTGTACTCAACATCTAGCCCAGCGACCCACTCATCCGTTGAACTGTTGAACATGCGTAGGAAGCGAGCAAGCCATGCTTTCACCGTCGCGGATCCACGTGTGTAGATGACGATGAACTGATCGCCGGTGATGGATCTAACCTGGTACTCAGCGGCGACCATGGAGATTTGGGAGGCCATGGATTTTGGAGGAGGGTTAGGAGAAGTTGAACTGTTGTACCCCGCAAAAACTGGGAGCGAACTAATGTGAAAGGACGGGACGACTGGGAGCGAACTGTTGAGAGGTAGAAGACGGGGACGAGTAGGGCGTGCGAACGGCGTGGGGTTGCTAGCTTGCCCGGTGGATAAACGGCTGCAAGCCACCAAAGAGTTCTCGAGAACTATGCAGGACCCACTAGATGTCATGTCTACTGGACCCATATCGTAGGCCTGACGGTATAGCTTCTGCCTGTTTGCACGCCATGCCGGCGCGCGGATGTAACTTCACTTAATTCCGTCAACCGTCAAGGCCCCACGACCTTCGCCTCCCTCGCGTAGTCGCGCCTTTGAGACTTCGACCGCTATAAATGACCAATTTTTTTTGCCTACTCCGCATGCATGATACTCCCTCTGGTCCTTTTTACTCCCGTCAACCGTTTGCAAAGTGTTTGACCAAATACATACTTTTTTTGAACACCACATTATATTAATTAACCAGCCACACCGGTACACTCATTCGATACAATATTCACCACACAGGGCGGTATGTTATTTACAAGAATACCATCTAATCTATTGTCAAAGCTATACTTAGCGATTAAGTGTGCCACCTTATTGGCCGAACGACTAATCTTTGACAATTAAAGATTGTTGATCAACTTTGAGATGCTCAACGCTTTCATCTTCAGGTCACGCATAGCAGACCTTTCATAGTCCCCTGATGCAAGAGACGCTACCACAAAAGCACAATCAGTCTCTAAAATTACAGGATTATGAAGAGAAATACCTATGTAGAGACCGGCAATGCAAGCCCTAAGCTCCGCTTCCTCCACGCTTTGACAGGCATCAATGAAATCCCACGACCAAATTTATACTAAAAATATCAATATCTACAATACTGATTATAATGAGTATAAGAACTACGTTTTATAATGAGTGTAAAAATATTGATTTGACATTGTGAATGTTGATACTCCCTCCGTCTAGGTGAGTAAGTCATCTTAGGCTGTGCAGCGTGACCAAGGAGGAGGGGAAAACGAGATACATTAATGTTTATTTGCTAATTAAATAGTATTGCATGCAATGAACTAACCCTTGCATGTCATGTTTGATAGTCTCAGGTCATTAAAAGCATGCACACCATCATCTCTTATTGGTTGATATGTCAAGAAACAAGAAACGAGGTAGAAGTTAATGCACCGCGCCTACGTGTTTTGGGATTATTTGGTTTTCGTAAGATGACTTACACACCTAGCTATTAGAGTACCACTACCCCCCTTCTAGTTTAAAGGGCTCGACTCAAAAATTTCACCTACTCTTAGCAAGATAGTAGAGGCGGTGGAATAGTTTCTGAAGTCTACAAAAGTACTCAACTAATGCTGTCGTTCTTCACAAAAAAAATGTGTTTACCAATGCATGCATGAACACTAGTTACTCTAACCCCCCTCTCTTCTTTAATTCTTTGCCACATCAGCATGTTTGCTATTCCCGTGTGCATGATACCAGCTAAGATACCACAATTATGGCCAGCCTTAATCATCGCATGCAATAATTTAGTGCACCTTGAAATATGAACATGTGTGGGGCGTGTATGTTTTTAGTGACTTGAGACTATACCTAGCTAGGCATGCAAGATGACTTATTATGCACCGTTCCCCATACCTGCAGGAAGCCCTCGTCTCCAAATCTTTTCCTCTCCATGTGTGGAAACAATATGCCTGCCAAACTCTCCTTCTCCCTCCAGCGGTCCCACCACTCCATCCCGTGTGAAAAAATCTGCATGCATGACCCTCCTCCCCCCACGCTCGTCCAATCCGTTGTCACTAGCAATATTTCCACCCCTTCGCTCCCCCATAATTTACTCCAATAAATATGACCACATAGCTTTTACTTAACTTCAGGTGCATTGGGTCACTGACATACGGGCCCAGCAGGTGTATCGCCCACATGTCGGTGGCATAACCGACCTGCAGTTTAGTCAGTGCAGCTCAGTCCATATCTTACGTAGGTGTGCCATTGCTCGCTATAAATACTGCGCCTCCCACGAAATCGCTATCTCCTTCCCCTCGTGTTCATGTTCATCGCTATCTCCTCCCCATCCCTCTCACGTCGACCACCATGGCATCGCCCCTCCCAAGCCCTAGGAGCCCCTCGGTGCACCGCGCGGACGGTCACGCATCGCTGTTCCGTTCCTCGCCGCCACTAGTTGAGGAGGACGCGTCAGTGTTTCGCTCCTCGCCGCTACGCGACGCGTCGCTGTTCCGTTCCTCGCCACCACTAGTCGAGGAGGGCGCGTCGGTGTTCCGCTCCTCGCCGCTATGCGATGCGTCGCCATTCCGTTCCTCGCCGCCACTAGTCGAGGAGGATGCGTCGGCGTTCCGCTCCTCGCCGCGACGTGTCGAGGTGGACGCGTCGGTGTTCCCAATCTCCCAAGACGCTGCAGCCGGAGGACGTCGGCCCCTCACGAGGAGAACGCCGCGCCGCCCGCCGAGCCCCCCAGCCTTGAGGAACTTTGGCAAGAAATGGATGTCGCCTTGTGGGAGGCTTTGCCTCCAGCAGAGCGCGCCAAAATAGAGGCAGAGAAGAAGGCCGAGGAAGAGAAGCGCACCGCGCAACAAGCTTTCTGGGAGATCTATGTCGCGTCCGAGATAGTCAAGCAATTGGTTCTTTGGCAGAAGGCTCGTGCGAGGGCCGTGAGGGTGGCGGAGGACGCCCGTGCCGATGCCCTGAGTGCAGTCGGGCCCAAGCGCCTCATCTACGCTTGGCGGTACGTGGACCGGGTGCACGCTTCCAGCCAGGAGGAGTACCTATTGGCGCCGGATCACCACACCGGTGAGATCGCACTCGCCCACCGGCAAGCCGCCAATCAGCACCTCACGAGTTGCGAGGCTGAGGAAGAGGCATTGTGTTGGCACGCTGGGAAACGGCCACGCACCAGGGCACTCGTGGCGCGTCGTAATCGCTCATGCGAGCGTCGTGGGTTTTAGGAGGAGTATAATTTTTGTTTCGTAAGGCGATCTCATTAGTTTTGGGACGCAAATGATAAATCCCGAACGTTCAGGAATTTTTAGCGTCCTTAATTAAGTATGTAAAAGGGAAAGTTTGGAAACGTTGTGTATTATTACGCATTTTGCAAGTACGTGCATATAGCACAAACTTTACTATATACTATCGGACTATACTTCTCTCAAGATATATGCTTGCAGACTTTTCTACTCCCTCCGTCCAGGTCAATATCTTTGGTTGTGCACGGTGACCAAGAAGGAGGGAAGATTTGTACACCTAGATGGAGGGAGTACTACTATTACTTATGTACGTGCAAATGCACGTTTTAACATTACGATGCGGTTTTTGTAAAAGTAGAAAAACAGCACTAGTCAAGCTTGTGAAACGATTCCAACGTGAGTACTACTACTAGTTGGAGTACCAGGGGCCAGTTCTGTTAGGCTTCTAGATTAGTAATCCCATAACTACTACCTCCGTCCTGGTTTATTGGTCCTGTAAGTGCATCTAGTGCCCCTTAGTGATTTTGGTGTATTGAAGACTTATAGGTTAAGTAACTGATGCGTTTGTAAGTGTACACAGGTCTATAAGTCTATGAGGAGTTTGATATTTGAGAGAAAGTCGACCCTAAAATGAATTTCTTCAATCAAGAATTTGATATTCAAGACTTTTCAAGACTTTGAAAGTGAAGAAATTGGTGTGATTCTCAAGACTTGGTAATCGCTGAGGAATATGAAGCGTGAAGACTTTTGTTTTCGTAGTTTCATTTTCTCTTTCTTGAGTCATAGGAAACACCGTCATCGTTAAAGGGGTCGAGGAAATACTAAGGAAAAATTTCCATTTGATGCTCAACTCAAAATCCTACACCTACCAATTCCTTCGAGTGAAGCTTTTGAAATCTCATACAGTTCAATCAATTTCTTGATGATGAGACGAAGCTCTTCAGTCCTTGAGGAATTTGTTCTCGATCGAGGAGTTAGGAATTCGCCAGTCGAATTGCCTACACTGAGGAGGAACATGATAGCCCCGAGGAATTTGATGTTCAAATTCCGACCGTTCTTATAAGGCGCCGCTGTCCAAAATATCTTATCCACCTAACGGTCATATCATTGAAGGGCATTTATGTCTTATCATGTCGGGCTGCTCCCTAGGCTATAAATAGCCGCCCCTACAACCACTAGTTGGTTGGCTGCTCCGAGAGAACTTGACACTTGTCATTTGAGAGCAACCCATCCTCCGAGGACTTTGAGCGAAAATCATCAAGTGAGGAAAAACCAAAAGTGAGAAAAACCCAAAACCAAACCCCTATAAACCCAAAGTGATTGAGCATCATGAAGAAATTGATCCGCGTGGATCCGATGCTTTTACCTTTGAAGACTGTGCTTCTTCCAGACGGTTAGGCGTCACGGTCTAGAGCATCCAAGAGGAATTGTGGATCGCCGAGTGACCAAGTATGTGAAGGTTTGGAAGTCGCTCAAGACTTACCACGAGTGATTGGACGAGGTCTGCGTGACCTTAGTTCAAGGAGAATACGGTGAGGACTTGGTGTCCTGAGCTGCTTGCTCATGATCGGGTGTCCGGATCTGCGTGTCCTCGAGTTTAAATACTCGGCCGCTCCAACCAGACGTATAACCGAGACAGCAGTTGGAACTGGTCTACCAAATCATTGTCTTCACCAACCTAATGGTTCTATTTCCTCAACCCTTTCATTTCCTCATTATGTGTTGAGTGTTTGTCATATCTGTGTTTGAAGACTTTGATCAAGACTTTCTCAATTTCCTCGTTCAATTTCTTCATCTGTTTGTCTTCATCTTGTGTTATCCTCGTGATTACGCTTTCTGTACTCTGTGATTGTCTTCATTTCATCATGATGACTATGCTTGTAATCTGTTATGCTTACTTCTGAGTACTTATTCCGCTGCATGTATTTCTTCGCTAAGGAATTTCCTCACCAGCAAATTCCTCAGTGAAGAATTTGTAAAATTCTCTAAAAATCGCCTATTCACCCCCCCTCTAGTCGATATAACGCACTTTCAATTGGTATCAGAGCAAGGTACTCCCTTGTTCTGTGTGATTTTGGTTTAACCACCTGGAGTTTTAGTTATGTCGACCGCAGGTATGATCAAGGTCTCAGCTGGGTGTCCTACCTTGATGGGACGGACTACCCTCATCGAAGAACAAAATGCGAATGCATCTTGAAGCAATTGACAATGATCTACGGTATGTTGTGACAAAGGTGTTTCCTCACCACACCCTCTCGAATGATGCTGATGTGAAGAGATTCAAGCAACTCGATTCTCAAGTTAAGAATATCATATGTGGCCATCGAGCAAAGGCCAATATGGAAGAGTGAGTGCTTTGGAATCTGCCAAACTCATTTGGGACAAGCTGTCCAAAGTAAATGAAGGTGTTTCAACTCAGCGTGACTCTCGAGTTGATGTTCTTCGGAATCTCTTCAACCGCTTCAAAAGACTCGACAACGAAAATGTTCAACAAACCTTCGATCGCCTCACTGACATCTCAAATGAGCTTCAAGCATTGGGTGCCACTGACATCACCGACCATGAGGTGGTGAAGAAATTGCTAAGATCGCTTGATTCCTCATTTGATACTCTGGCACTGATGATACAAGAACGAGCTGACTACAAGTCTCTTGATCCTGCCGATATCCTCGAAGGCTAAATACTCACGAGTTCCTTCTTTGTCAAAAGAGAGATCTCTATGGTTACGCTATGGAAAAACACGTGCCTCGAAGGCCAAGGCTGAATCTGAATCTGAGAGTGAAGAATCGGTAGTAGCCTTGGAGATCCTCAAGAATTTGGCCAGAGCTAGCCTCGCCGTGAAGAAATTCCAGAAATTCACAAGGCGTGGTCGTTTTGGAAAATCCTCAAGAAGCAAAGTGATTCCTCATCTAGTGACTATAAGCGAAGACTTTGCCACAAATGCAAGAAACCTGGTCACTATATCCAAGATTGTCCTCAGTGGGAAAAGGAATTAAGAAAGAAGAAACACAAGGATTACAGATCTGATGACGTGAAGAAGAAGAAGAAATCATCCAAATCTTCATCATCAAAATCCTCAAAGCCTTCTTCTCACAAGAAGAGCAGCTCCAAAAAGGCTCGGGCATTCATTGGCAAGGAAATGGACTCTGAAGCTGAATCGAGGAAAATGAGGAAGAGGAGGAGAATCAAGAATCTGGTGTGGCTAGTCCGGCTTTTGCATCGCCTATGTTAGCAAGTCCATCTTCAACATCAAGAAACCGACTCCACCGACAAACCCGATGAGGAAAATGATGACTACGCCCCACCTATTGCTTCATGGCAAAAGGTGCCAAGGTACTCAATTTCACCTCCTCTGAATCCTAGTGAAAATGAATCGATGAGGATCTTAAGCCCAGCTACTCTAAACTTGCTAAGATTGCTATAAAACAACAAAGGGCTTTTGAAAAGGTTCAAAACATGCTAGATAAGAGTGATGATATGTTAGGTGAAGAAATGGATCGCACTCAAGCCCTAATCGAAAATCTTGAGAAAGTTCATCTAGGCTTGACAGCCTTCAAGGTCATCATAACACTCTCTTATCTCGATCATGAGAAACTTTCTTATGAATTTCTTCAAAGAAAGCAAGATCTTGAGAAGCTAAGAGCGAGTTATGAAGATCTTCGAAGGAGCGCGATTCATTACTTGCTCAACAAATCAGCGCTTCTCAAGAAGAATTTGTTCCTCCATGCTTAAAATGCATTGAACGTGAATCGCTAATTCTTCACCGAATGTTCAAATGCTTCAACTGTTACAAATTCTTCACCTGCCTCTACTATCACTAATTCCTCATCCGAGGACATTGCTAGTATCACCGACGATGCAGGTTGAAGGAATTGTACATGACAGCATGTACAAAAGCCTCAAAGGGCATCGACTCTTTGTGATGTGCTTAAAAGCAGATCCTCAACAGAAACCCTAGGAAAGAGGGTATTGCCTTTGAGAGGAAACTCAATGTGATGGAACGATCGAAGCGTGAGCGAGATCCCAAAACCTCATGGGTTGCTGCAAAGGGACCTCCAGTTGATCCATCTACCTTATCTGGTTTTACATGTGAATTTCCTCATTTCGATGATGAGTCATTTGACTCAAACTATAAACTGTTCAAAAATCAGAATGGTGAAGTATTTGCTAGATATGTTGGCACTAATCGCAGAACGGTCCCCTATGAAGAAAATCTGGGTTCCCAAGAAATGTCTTGAAAGTCTTGGTGAATGTCCTCATGACACCACCGTGAAGAAAAGGAACCCCAGATCAAATTCTTCATATGGACAAAATTCTTCATATGGATCCAAGTCCTCATACGGACCAAATTCCTCACGTGGATCAAATTCCTCAAAAGGATCAAAGTCCTCATATGATTATCATCGTGCTAACAACTCTGCTTTGCAGGTAGAGCTAAGGGCTATGAATATGTGCATTATTCTTCAAACCAATATGTTCATAAGTCCTCAAGAATTTCTCTCGCTTATTCATATGCTTACCCTAACCCCTCTTATGTGAAACGAAATGGTTTGGCCTCTATGCCACCATTCTCATATGGTGCTTGCAGAATGATGAACTCTTTGCCACCCCTTGAGATGTGGGTGGTGAAGAAAAGAACTAATCTCTTCTCGTAGGTCAGGTCTCCAGACGTGTCTTAAACGTCTCAAGAATTTCTTGGGGCCCGACAAAATGCTCGAAAGGACGCAGCTAATCATGATGAAATGAACTTTCATTTCACACGCCCTCATCCGCTTATCGATTAATCTTGGTCGATGAAATTCATCGATGAACTTGATATCATATTCTTCACCGATGAAGTATATGAGATCGTAAGTTGTACTAATTCATCCGCAGGATGATCAACCCAAAGCCACCGAGTGGGTTCTCGATAGTGGATGTACAAATCACATGGTGGTGACAAGAATCTATTGATGGATGCTCCTTATCACCGTCACATCTGAAGCATATCATCTTTGGCCGACAAAGGCAAAAGTCGTATTGGGACTTGGTAAGGTTGCTATCTCTAAGGACATGCACATGGACAAAGTCATGCTTGTTGAGTCTTTAGGATATAACCTCATGTCGGCCTCAATGCTTTGTGATCTTGATATGGTAGTTATCTTTGGCAAGTATCGTTGTGTTGTGATTATGGAAGTCGACAATTCCAAAGTCTTCAAGGCTTTAGGAGAGGAGACTTGTATATTGTTGATTTTTCCACAGGACCACAACCAGCCGTGTGTCTACTTGCAAAAGCTTCGAAGGCTGGCTATGGCATCGACGACTTGGTCACGCAGCATGAGGAATTTGCACACGCTTGCAAAGAAGAAGCATGTCATTGGCATTGAGAATGTCAAATTCCTCAAGGATCACTTATCGGAGCCTGTGAAGCTGGAAAATGACCAAGGCCAAGCATCCAAATAAGACTATCATGACCACTACTCGTCCCTTGAATTGCTTCACATGGACCTCTTTGGTCCCAATCATTACTCAGTGTCGTTAATGAAGCATCACTATATGGCTTTGTTATTGTTGATGATTACTCTCGTTACACATGGGTACACATTGTTACTTACAAAAATCAAGTGCAGGAAATCTTCAAACGATTTTCCTCGAGGGCTTCAACCAACTTTGGTGTGAAGATCAAGCACATCAGGAGTGACAATGGAACTGAGTTCAAGAATTCCGGACTTGATGACTATCTTGATGAACTTGGTATTACTCATGAGTTATCTGCTCCTTATACTCCTCAGCAAAATGGCGTCGTGGAGCGCAAGAATAGAACTCTTGTTGAGATGGCTCGCGACTATGCTTGATGAATACAAAACGCCTAGTCGCTTCGGATTGAAGCAATTGACACTGCGTGCCACATCATCAACAGAGTATATCTTCACAAATTCTTCAAGAAGACTGCCTATGAACTCCTCACCGACAAGAAACCCAATGTAAGTTATTTCAAAGTCTTGATTGCTAAATGCTGGATTAGAGATCCTCACCACACCTCTAAATTTGCACCAAAGCACATGAGGGTTTTATGCTTGGTTACGGAAAGGACTCGACACCTACTGAGTCTTCAACATCGCACTTCACAAGATTGTTGACATTTGTAGATGTGCGGTTCGATGAAACTAATGGCTCGCAAAGAGAGCACCTACCTTCTGTGTTAGGCGAACCAGCACCGAGGATTCTATCAGGTTCAAGGCAACCGAGGATGTCATTCCTCATCAAGAAACTGCTCAAGAATTCATTCAGACGTGAAGAACGCCGAGCTGATGCACCAAGATAATGTGAAGAAAATGGTGCCGAGGAAAATGATCAAATTCCTCAAGACAACCAGCTCATCCTCGCGTTGCAAAAGAAGTGCAAGTTGACAAGATCATCGATGACATTGAAGCGCCAGTCCTCTCACTCGCTCAAAAGCTTCACACTTATCTAACTTTTGTGGGCACTATGCTTTTGTCTCTATCACAGAGCCCACTAAGGTAGATGAAGCATTTCGAGCCGGAGTGGATTCAGGCCATGCAAGAAGAATTACATCAGATTCGAGCTCAACAACGTCGGGAACTGGTCAAACGTCCAGATCCTCGCAAGCATAATATCATTGGCACAAAGTGGATCTACCGCAACAAGCAAGATGAAAATGGTCTTGTGGTGAGGAATAAGGCACGACTAGTAGCTCAAGGCTACACGCAGTTGAAGGAATTGATTTCGATGAAACTTTTGCACTGTTGCTAGACTTGAGTCTATTCGATATTACTCGCCTATGCTAACCATCACAATATCACTTTATATCAAATGGATGTGAAAAGTGCATTCCTCAATGGTAAGCTTGAGGAAGAAGTATATGTTGCTCAACCCCTGTGTTTTGAAGATCCAAAGAATCGACAAAGTCTTCAGACTAAATAAGGCCCTCTATGGCCTCAAGCAAGCCCTCAAGCGTGGTATGATACATTGAAGGAATTCTTCGTGAAGAATGGCTTCACACCCGTTCACTCGACCCTACTCTCTTTACTAAATCTTATGATGGTGAACTGTTTGTGTGCCAAATATATGTTGATGATATTATCTTTGGCTGCATCGACCAACGTTATA
Source organism: Aegilops longissima (assembly GCA_021605205.1). Lineage (NCBI taxonomy): Eukaryota > Viridiplantae > Streptophyta > Magnoliopsida > Poales > Poaceae > Aegilops > Aegilops longissima. Next base: position 266,985,831 of record CM038680.1, on the reverse strand, counting down.
GTGATGAATTTGCCTATATGATGAGTGAAGAATATCAAATGTCTATGATGGGAGAGTTGAAATTCTTCTTAGGTCTTCAAATTAAATCAACAACACAATGGCATATTCATATCTCAGAGAAATACCTCAAAGATGTCCTCAAGAAATTCGCATGCAAGATTGCAAAGGTGTCAAAATTCCTATGCCCACAAATGGCCATCTATGCAATCGATGAAAATGGTATTGACTTGATCACAAGGTATACCGCCCATGATTGGTTCTTTATTGTACTTATGTGCATCTAGGCCAGATATAATGCTTAGTGTTTGCATGTGTGCCCGATTTCAAGCTACACCAAGGAATCACACCATAAGGCTGTGAAGCATATTCTTGATATCTAGCTCACACACCAACACTAGGATTATGGTACCCCAAGGGCTCTACTTTTGATCTCATTGGATATTACGACTCGACTATCTTTGGTGATCGTGTGGACCGCAAGTCAACATCTGGTACTTGTCATTTCTCGGACGATCTTTGGTCCGTTGGTCCTCAAGAAACAGAACTGCGTATCACCGTCCATCGCGGAAGCTGAATACATTGCTGCTGGCTCGTGTTGTGCTCAATTACTATGGATGAAGCAAACCTCAAGGACTACGGCATCAACGTGAAGAATGTGCCTCTCATCGTGACAATGAGAGTGCCATCAAGATTGCTCACAACCCAGTTCAGCACTCAAGACAAAGCACATTCAAATTCGCCATCATTTTCTTCGTGATCATGTGTTGAAGGGCGACATCTCCATCGAAAGCACGTGAAGATCAAGAACAGCTAGCTGATATCTTCACTAAGCCCTTGGATGAGAAGAGATTTAGCAAGTTGCGGTGTGAGCTAAATATCTTAGAATCTTCGAACGTTCTTTGAAAAGGACACACATCCTAACACTTATGCAAAATTGATGACTTAGATGTGCAACACATGAAGAAACGTTTTTCTTCAATCAATGAAGAATAACACTCTAAGTGTGAAGAAATTAATGAAGAATTTGATTCTCGTAACCCTACGACAATTGTACGCTGTGTCTGAAATCATCATTCTTATCTGGTGGGTCACGCCACCACCAAAGTTGAAAATCTTCAATTTGAGTTTTTCCTCGCTTTTGAAATTCTTCGCTTTTTGAAATTCTTCAGTTTTTCAAATTCTTCGCTTTTTCAAATTCTTCAACTTTGCAAAATCTTCACTGCTTCCGTGCGTCTTTCTTCATTGGCTATATATATATATGGATTTATGTCCTCTACAACATTCACTTATGGTTATTTCTTCAAGTCGTTTTTTTCTGCTAAGTGAATGTGATCGGACCCTTTCCCCTCTATGCTATACTCAACCCAATCCATTCACAAATTCTTCATGTGCGTTCTACTTTGAAACTCGTTCAAATTCTTCACTGTGTCCTTGACAGCTGAAGAAATTGCAACGGAACTTTTAAAACAAATCTTATTCAAACCGTTCCGCATCCCACGATGCATTATTTTATTCACCCACGATCTCACACGATCTCCACTACAGAGTACGTGGGTGACACATGTCGTGAGAAGGGAAGCGGTCAGGGCACGTTCGTCCTAAATCTTCGGCCGATCCGTTTTCACCGTGGCTATAAATACCCTCTCTCCTTCCTCACTCTTTTACTCCGCCGACCTCTCTCCCGCCGAGCTCCTCAAAACCCTAGCGCCGCCGCTTACTCCATCGTCGCGGTGAGGAAAAGCTTCACCGCCTTGACCTCTTCGCCGACGACTCGCTACCGACCGTGGAATATCTTCACTCGCCGTCCGCCGTAGCTGATTTCTCTCGCCAAGTTAGGGCGGAGAAGATCTGAACGGACGAACTTCCCAACTGTTCATCTCAGTTCGTCGTGTTCTTCACTTCGGGTAAATTAAAAGTTACTTTTATTACTCGCTTTGATTCTCAAATCTTCTTCAAATTCTTCAAAGGTGTTTATTTCAAATTCCTCACACATATGAACACCTCAAATCTCTTGACTCATTTCTCTAAGCAATGATTTTCTTCAAGATTCCTCAATTGTGTGGATCTTCGATCTATACAACTCGAACCTAAGATAAAGAACGCTTATTGAAATTCTTCAAGGCTCATCCGTCAAAATCCTCAAACTTGTTCTTTTGAAAAACCTCCGAGAACGATATGACCTCTTCAAATTCCTCGCACCTATACTGCATTCACAGGTACAAATGTCCGCTGCTGAATCCCTAGGTTCTCATCAACTTAACTCATTTGCAGCGTTCCTCGAAGAAAACTGCACACTTCTTCAGAGAACTCAATTGTTCAATTTCCTCAATCAAGAAAATGGCGATGGTAAGAAGCCACGAAGGGAGGAAAGAAACCCGAGGTCATGACAGATTCAAATCCCCGAGGAAATATATATCGACTATTGACACCGATGAGGAAAGCAAAAATCAACGCAAGGTGCGATCGTAAGATTGAACGGAGATGGGCACGGAATGGAAGGAATACCGATATGTAACACCTAAGTACATGAAGAAATTCGCTAAATCCTCCATGCCCAAGAGCTCCTTTGGCACCAGGCCAAATAGCTGATCCCACTAGCGCCAAACGCGTGAGGACTTTCCGATGAGTGGGCTAAACGCCAAGCAAAGTTGGCTAAGCAAGCAAAGGAAGCGTGAAGAAATTCAATGAGGATTCTGCCGCTGCTGCACATCGAGGTCTCGGTCAAACCGAGGAAATCGATGCAAAAGAAGTCTGCTAATAAGCCAAGTGCTTCATCATCCGCGCCCTCACGGCCAAGTTCATCGCCAGCTCCCTCCAGCAAATTCCTCAAAGCAAATTCTCACACCGCCATCGCTCCATCAAAGTCCTCAATCGCTCCGTCCAAACCTTCGCCTCGTGGCACCTAGCTACTTGTCAAAGGACTGCTGGTTTTCAATTGCCTCGAGCATCTCGCAAGTTCCTCACCTGCTCTCAATTCTTCATCCGCCCGACTCTGCTGAAGACAAAAGCAACAATGGACGTGGTCCTCGGCCTAGCCCAAGGAAGAAACAGCTTGTAGTCCACGTACATCGATGATGAGGCATCCGATGAAGAACTTGAAGAAATCATCGAGACCGCCAAGTTAGAGCCGCAAGAGCCAAGGGAACATCTGTGCCATCGCTTTTGGACCCAAGAAAGTCCTCGACTTCATCGACCTCGGCACAATGATCCCAATACCCCTCGCTCGATCTTCCTTTGACACCTGGTCAAAGTCATATGTTGACTCACTTCATCGCTGAAGAAAATGGAAGTTCGAGAAGGCGAGGGAAATCAAGAAGGCTCAATACAGAAGGAGAGGTTCTCAAGAAAATGTTGTCAAGATGACACCGAGGAACTCCTTCAAATCCAAACTGAAATTCGAACCTCAAAGAAGAACTTTGACACATACTATGCTGATTGGCAAGTAGTCAAGACCAGATTCGTCAACCGACGAAGAAACTCATAACTGTTCTGCACACTGCAACATGAAAATCCTCAGTCAAGCCTCCGCTCAGCCTAATGAAGAAAATGCCAAGAACGCCGAAGCTCACTTCGCTGAAGAAAATGCTGATTCCGTGGCTGATGAAGAAATTCCAGCCATTGAAGAAATTGCCGTGGAACCCACTAGTGGTGCGCTCAAGAAATTGCTCAAGACAGGGAACTGCATCGCTTGCTCTCAAGAAAATGCACCAAATTCCTCAGCTCCTCCGCGCCAACTCCAACTCCCATTCTTCCATCCGCTTCGATGTGAAGAAAACCAAGGCTGCGGAACGAGCTGCTGTGAAGAAAAGGAAAGCATCACTGCGCCGATTCTTCGCTGCGAAGAAAATGAAGCCAATGACCAGCTCCATTGAAAACCCAATTGATGCTATTCCAATTTCCTCCATACCATCAAAGGAAGTAGTTCCTTTGGAGAAGAATATGAAATCCCAACGGATCTGATGAAGAACATCAATCTCCGCTTCGTCAGAGAAAATTGATGAAGAAATTGAAGTGGAAGCAATCCTTCAACCCCAGCCATTCCTCATCGACCATGAAATTCCTCAAGCTGGTATCGAGGAAAATGAAAATGAAGATGTGGATATTGGATGCACCACTCCAGTGATCAATGATGACTTTTGGGAAAGTCAAGATCCCAATACTCCTCTCTTCACCCCGCTTCAACAAGTTCCTCACTCCCTGCATGCATCGTCCAGATAGACTCAAGAAAATCAACCCACGGTTACGTGCATGAAGAAATTCCAGCCACTAGTGCCGATGAAACTGCTGCCGCTGAAAATCCTCGATCGCATGTTGAGGACCAAGAAATTCCTCAAGTCAAGAACCTGAACTTATGATTCCCGAGGTGGTGATGCAACTCATCGACACCCCTCGCCCAAGCAAAAGAATCCGCTCTCAACCAAACAAAAGTTCAAGGCTGAAGATTTCTTTGCCGAGCATGTGTTCTTCATCGAATATAATCCCTATGATTCTGCTCAATTAGGAAGAGGCGCTCGACGGCCAGTCAAGCAAACTTCTATTCCTCGGTGCTTTTCAACAAGGACAAAATCTTCGATCATGCTCATATTCCTCATGTGGATATGGAGTCGCCGCCGTGCTTTGAGCCGCCCTAAGTGTTCTTCACGACGCAGACTTCTAAACTTCTGACCGATATTTGTGGATTGGAACGAAGAGCTAATTCTTGATTCTATGCAACCTCGCACATCACCGGAGACGTCAAGATGTAACTTCATGGGTCTTGGATTGATGACCGAAAATACTCACTACAAGGCACCAAAGAAGTGAATTGCTTCGTGCCCTACCACTTAGTCCTCCGCTTGATGGTGCACGCCGATCTATGAAGAAAAGGAACTTTCAAATCACTATATGCAAGTCTTGATGAAGCCTTTGAAACCAAGGCAAGCTCAAGGACCAAATTCCTCGTCAAGGAATTATTATATGTGCCTCGAACAGTCTATCGAATTTTGACGAAGACTATGAGTCCTATCAAGGCCACGACTCGAATGATGAAGAAGTCGTTGGCATCATGAAGAATATGCTTTTCAACATCATCCATGGCGTTCCGTCAATTTCCATGATTTCTTCATGAGGACTCGCTAACATTGCCATGTCACCTTTTGAGCTGAAGCCTTATGCACCTTGGATTATGAGATTCATCAGTCAAGATCTTCACCGAATTACAAGGTCGATACTTTGAACCACTGCAGCTACCGCCTCGATTGAAGTCCTCAAACGGCCAATTGCCTCGGTGATGAAAAGGGAAAGGCTGCTGCTGTGATAGATGAAGGCATTCGCCCATTGATGGACAGTTTAGCAAAGCAGCATCCTACTCCACCAATGATGACTCGCCACACATGACTCAAAGAAACAAATACCTCGATTAAGCATAGTCCTCAAGCTATCAGACCTGTGGTGATGATCGATCGTGAGTTACTCCTCGCCTTCATCGAAGGTTGATCGCAATCATAAGTGGGTCAAACGTCGGTTTGGAACTCTTCTTTACAACTGACCTCAACTCACAATGCAAAGTGAAGAAAACCACTACTATCTTCATGAAACCTTCAAGCGCCCTGGGCTGTTCTTTCACATGTCTACAATGAAGAAGAACTGCAATCAATGGGACTCAAGGAAGAATTTGACTGGTCGCACCTCCTCCAAGAAATTCAAGAAAGTCAAAGTTCCTTCCTTGGTGGCTAGCTCCTATTCTTCATCTCGCGACATCGATGAAAATGAAGATTTGGAAGACACTGCTGCTGGTCCTACTTCAACGAACAACAACCCGATAATGTCAAGGCCCGCCTTCAACTTGAAATTCTTCAAGAGCGTTAGTCCTCGTTCGATCCTTTTGGTCATTCGATGACAAAGGGGAGAAATTTGAGTTAGTCTTCAAGCCGGTCTCGCTTTTGTCTATATACAGTATTTTATTAAGTTACAACTCGCTCTTCCAAACCTTTTATTGGATCGAGTTGTAATCTTAAACCCGATGGTGCTTTGATACTTTTGATGCATTATGCTTTTGCTCTATGCTCGATTACATGAGTGTTGATATGCTCGATATTTGTTATGCTCGATCCTCATGAGCTCGTTGAAAATCTTCAAATCGATTTGGGATCCGATACTCATGAAAAGTTTCAAATTACTCATACGCATTGGGCTCGATACTTTTTATGCATTATTTTGCATGCTCGCATACCATCAAGCACCATATTTCATCATGCATTTAAAATTCCTCATATTATATGTCAAATGCGTATGAATTACAAGATATAGGGGAGATCTCCATGATTCAATTCTTCAAATGTGCATTGCCTCAAAAGCAAATTCCTCACTATGCACATCTTCAGGGGGAGTTCTTCTATATCTTGCAATCAAATTCCTCATTATCAGTATTTACACTTCATATGTTTATCCCCGTTGAAAACTTAACCTATATTGTCATCAATCACCAAAAAGGGGGAGATTGAAAGTGCATCTAGTGCCCCTTAGTGATTTGGTGTATTGAAGACTTATAGGTTAAGTAACTGATGCGTTTGTAAGTGTACACAGGTCTATAAGTCTATGAGGAGTTTGATATTTACAGAGAAAGTCGACCCTAAAATGAATTTCTTCAATCAAGAATTTGATATTTCAAGACTTTTCAAGACTTTGAAAGTGAAGAAATTGGTGTGATTCTCAAGACTTGGTAATCGCTGAGGAATATGAAGCGTGAAGACTTTTGTTTTCGTAGTTTCATTTTCTTTCTTGAGTCATAGGAAACACCGTCATCGTTAAAGGGGTCGAGGAAATACTAAGGAAAAATTTCCATTTGATGCTCAACTCAAAATCCTACACCTACCAATTCCTTCGAGTGAAGCTTTTGAAATCTCATACAGTTCAGTCAATTTCTTGAAGGATGAGACGAAGCTCTTCCGTCACCGAGGAATTTGTTCGATCGAGGAGTTAGGAATTCGCCATGAATTGCCTACACAAGGAGGAACATGATAGCCCCGAGGAATTTGATGTTCAAATTCCAACCATTGTTGTGTCTTGCCATGGCTGTCCAAAATATCTTATCCACCTAACGGTCATATCATTGAAGGGCATTTATGTCTTATCATGTCGGGCTGCTCCCTAGGCTATAAATAGCCGCCTCTACAACCACTAGTTGGTTGGCTGCCCGAGAGAACTTGACACTTGTCATTTGAGAGCAACCCATCCTCCGAGGACTTTGAGCGAAAATCATCAAGTGAGGAAAACCCAAAAGTGAGAAAAACCCAAAACCAAACCCCACAAACCCAAAGTGATTGAGCATCATCAAGAAATTGATCCCGTGGATCCGACGCTTTTACCTTTGAAGACTGTGCTTCTTCCAGACGGTTAGGCGCCACGGTCTAGAGCATCCAAGAGGAATTGTGGATCGCCGAGTGACCAAGTATGTGAAGGTTTGGAAGTCGCTCAAGACTTACCACGAGTGATTGGACGAGGTCTGTGTGACCTTAGTTCAAGGAGAATACGGTGAGGACTTGGTGTCCCGAGCTGCGTGCTCAAGGATCGGGTGTCCGGATCTGCGTGTCCTCGAGTTTAAATACTCACCGCCCAACCAGACGCATAACCGAGACAGCAGTTGAACTGGTCTACCAAATCATTGTCTTCACCAACCTAATGGTTCTATTTCCTCAACCCTTTCATTTCCTCATCGTGTTGAGTGTTTGTCATATCTGTGTTTGAAGACTTTGATCAAGACTTTCTCAATTTCCTCGCTCAATTTCTTCACCTGTTTGTCTTCATCTTGTGTTATCCTGTGATTACGCTTTCAGACTCTGTGATTGTCTTCATTTCATCATGATGACTATGCTTGTAATCTGTTATGCTTACTTCTTGAGTACTTATTCCGCTGCATGTATTTCTTCGCTAAGGAATTTCCTCACCAGCAAATTCCTCAGTGAAGAATTTGTAAAATTCTCTAAAAATCGCCTATTCACCCCCCCTCTAGTCGATATAACGCACTTTCAGGTCCCCATTGTAATCTGTGTCAAATTTTGATCATAAATTTAACTAATGAAATGTTAGTGCATGTCACATGCACTACTCCATCCGTCTAGGTGAGTAAGTCATCTTAGGCTGTGCACCGTGACCAAGGAGGAGGAGAAAACGAGAAACGTTAATGTTTATTTGCTAATTAATAGTATTGCATGCAATGAACTAACCACTGCATGTCGTGTTTGATATCTCAAGTCATTAAAAGCATGCACACTCTTTATCTCTTATTGGTTGATATGTCAAGAAACAAGAAACGAGGTAGAAGTTAATGCAGCGCCTAAGTGTTTTGAGATTATTTGGTTTTCAGAAGATGACTTACACACCTAGATGCACCGCGCCTAAGTGTTTTGAGTAACATTTTATAAGTTAGATCTTTGGTCAAAATTTAGCACAAATTACAATGGTGAGGAATAAACCAGACGGAGTAGTAGTTTAGAAGCCCAAATAAATGAGTGAGGCGCCTTATTTGTTACTCTCCACTGTGACTAGTCTTGTGGGAAAAGCTGGGAAGCCACCAAAAGAACTGGCCCTAGGAGTAGTAGCTAGGATCGAGTGTGGGAGATGAACCGGAGAAAGTAAATGCAGAGAGATGAAATGCAAAAAGACGGAGGGATGTGATGGTTGCTTGTCCGCTTATTTTACTGCATCATGACATCGGGAGTGGTTGGGTTTTGTGATATGACGGCTTTATCGCCACACCACGAGTGAGAGGTGAGACTCCTGTCTGCAGCCGCCTCTACACTTGTACTACATCGGTCGTGGTTTATTAGTCCCCATTGAATTTGATCAAGATTTAATCGACAAAATGTTAGTGCATGTCAACAAAAACTATATCGTTGGATTCAGATTTGAACATAGTTTTGAATGATATAATTTTAGGTGACATGCATCAGTATTTATCGTACTATATATAATGTTAGTTCAATTTTTGGTCGTACTAATCTATAGTAGTAAGGTGCCCGTATGTTGCAATCAAGAGTGAAATGCATTTATCGGGAGTTGTTTATTTTGACAAAGGATGTGGGGTCATCTCATGTAACGGTATCGATAGGTTTCTTGGATATTATCTCATCTCTAGAGCTCACAAACATCCGGGTGAAATAGATAAAAGGTATCTTTTGCAAACAAAAGCGTTCAACTGTTCAACCTGCATCCAAAACTTGTGAAGAAATAACACTTATTGTGCTTTGCAAGAAATGATCTTTAAGAATTAGTTTTGAGTATCGATTGTTATACATGTTGGCTATGATGACATGGCACTTTCTTATAGTCAAAAGTTGGCTATACTATTAAGTAATATTAACCATGCCCTTATACACCTAGATGGAGGGATTAAATCAGGATGACTTGCAAGGGGGCAGAGGAGATGTAAGAAATGGTTCATCGTAAGTCTTTCACCAAGATCGTAGTAAAAATTCATACATGGAAGATTCTATACTAAACCATAAACGGATACACTTTTATTCATGCGCGATACTCCAATAGAGCAAGATCCTGCATGGAAGTCTCCACATGCTTAGACAGCGGATTACATTGAGCGAAGACTAATGATCAACATTTAACTTGGTAATGCGTATTTTTTAGAAGAACAGGAGGTTCTCCCCGGTTCCATTATCAAATGAAACCCAAAGTGTCTTACATCAGCTCACTAAGAGGAGCAGTTCAAAGGAAGGATCGCATGAAAGCCACTCAAGTTTAACGGCAAGCTTACGTAATCAAAAGCTGCAAAGACACGGGCCATAAGCGCCACACACACACTACATGTTTTCTAAGTGCACTTGATAATCCGTATGTCCAGGTGAACCTCCTTGAGTCCCCTGCACCGAGTCGGCGGGTAAAGGATGGAACGGATGCCATGGGTTTTCCAAGTCCACATTGGCGGATAGTCCCAGCCTCGAGTCCAAGTCGTCCGATGAGGCGGTTTCGCCCACGCGACCTAGAGGGGTAGTAACATTGACCACGCACCAGACATCTTCCTCATGTCGAGCTCGGCGTCGCGGCGACGCCTCGACGACGTTATAAAGACGGGCGGCGGCTGCGCTGGCCTCGCCGGTGCCCACGATCAAGAGGAAGACGCCGCCGTCCTCCTCCGAGACTAGCAAAGCGGTGGTGATCCTCCAGTGACTCGGCATGGTGAACCGTAGCACGTGTCGCACTTGATGTTCTCCGCCAAGGGCCAGCAGTGACCGTTGCATGCATCCGTGAGGCGATGCACCATGTCCGCCGGCGAGCCACAAAACGGCATCGGGCACTCATAGTAGTGGACGAAGGGCTCCTTGGAGGCATTGACCAGGTCGTCCATGAAATGGGAGTGGCTGTAGGGGACGTTGCGCCAGTTGAATATGTGAGCAAGTTACTACGAGATTTAATCCGAATAAGCACAAAATAAATCATGACGGCTATAACAGAGATGAAACTAATCATGTGGACTAGCATTGTAACATCCCAAATTTCCAATTTGGAATGTTATACATAGGTCATCTATGCATATCATATTTTATTGCATCTTCGTTCCGCAATCCTCGAAATCCTAAGCAACTCAAGGACCCTCAGAGAGAGTTGGGGAATTTTCCGAATTTTCGTATTTGATTTTATCAAATATTGGAAAACAAGGATTTTTTATTTTAATTATTTTTCTCTCCGGAAAATATTTCTTATTCAAATAAATGAGAGGAGATAATATGACTTCTCCAAAACAATAGAAATATTGGAGGAAAAATGTTAAAATCATTATTTGGATTTTATTTGATTTTATTTGGAATTTTATTTTCCCTAGAAAAATTTGCACATTTTAAAAATTGCATTTTAGGGGCCAAGAAAATGTTCATTTCGTTCTAAATATTTCATTTAGACGGTGAAAATTTGTTTTGGCAATTTTAGATTTTATTTATTTTTCTAGGATTTTCTCATGAATTTAAAAAGGTCTCACACACACAGGCCAAGACCTCGACCGGGCCGAGGCTCAGCCAGTCGGGTTCGCGGGCGCGCTGCCTTCCCTCATGATCGCCACTCAGGCCAAGACGGACGCCGAGGGAGCCCGAGCGACTCCTCCCGGCGCCTTCCCAAGCCACCGCCGCCTCCCATCCTTAAATACCTTCGTCAGCTCTCACCGCCACCACCCCGCCCGAGCCCGAGCCCCGCCGCCGCCTCCCGCCGCCTGAGCCACCTCGAGCCTCACGAGCTACCATGAGGTAGTCGCCGCCGCCTGTTTTTCCAAGAAAACCGCTTCGGTTTTTTAGAAACCCTAGTTTTGTTTTTTATAGATCGGTTTTATTCTCCGTTTATTTATTTAGCGAAGCGTCATTGCTCGCTCGCTCTAACGAACGCGTTCTTCGTTTATTTTCAGTTAACGAACGCTCGCTCGCTAAACTGCTCGCCGCTTTTTCTTTTATTCGGACTTATTCGCGATTTTCCCGATCGCGATTTCTGATCCGATGTTCGATCTAGTATAACTTTTCGCTCGTTTATCAGAATCAGGCGATTCAAGCGCCTGGAGTTTCATCTTGAAACCCTCTTTCCGAATAACCAACTTAAACCAGCTTTGTCTCTTTAATTTGACCCTAGTTCAGATTAGTAAACGGATCTTATTTCTTTTGCCGTTTGAGTTTCGTTGCTCGGTTTGGTTTGATTCTTTTTGCGAACCGGAGTTCTTAAGTTGAACTCTCCGGTCAACCTCTCTGAGTTGAGTTTTGCTTGTGCATCTTTGCTTGTTGCTTATGTATGTTATTGTTTGCTTGCGATAGAATTCTGCAAGCGAGCGTGTTACTACGAAGTCTCTAGGATTCACGGATCGTCAGCAAGGCAAGTAACACTTTGATCATACTCTTTTCATACCCAGTTTTTATGCATTAGTTCCAATCCTCAAACATTGCATGATTGTCATTAACTTGTGGGTTGGGAAGTAGTAGTTGAGGTAGAACCTATTGCCCTGTTACTATCAAACCCTTGGGAGTTACTTCTACGCTTGCTTATTATTGCTATGCTATGCTCGTAGACGTGGATTGGGTTTGAGTGTATTCCATGACAGATGTGAGATTGTTAATCAATGGTTCAACTTAAGGTGCCAACTTTAATACACATCTGGGTGGATTGAGGTACTTGGGGAACCCAGTGTTGCCTGCATTTTTTGGAAATCCCGGGGTACCCGTGTGATTTTCCTATGGACCGCCACCCAGGCTCAAAGGGAACTGAGATTATTCATGCTAGAAACTTCCGTGTGCAGCTACAAGCTATTATGGGCTCTAGCATAGTTGAGTAAGTTAGTGAAGCTCTTGAAGAGGTAGATCAGCAGGTAGTGGGTTTTGTAGGTTTGGTATGGTCTACCCGAGTAGAGAGTTAATGTTTCGAAAGATCGTGTCTGGCCATCCGCTTCTCAAACACCATGTAGTGCGAGAAATCAACGGAGGCGATCGAGTCTTGTGGGGAAAAGTGCGCAAACCTCTGCAGAGTGTACAATCTAATCATGGTTAGTCGTGTCCCCGGTTATGGACAATTCTGAGTATCTAGTACTTGAGTTTTCACATGTATCTCATCACTCTATATTAATATTGCTGGGATGTTAATTACTTTAATTGGGATTGAGTTGGGGTTATACCTTCTCAATGATGTTTCAACCACCATGATAGTTAAAATAAAATCTATTCCTTTGTTGTAGGGGAAAATTGGCTTTTCGCAAAACTATAACCTTAGAGCTTACCACCAGCCAAATATTGCATGTAGTGATAGCATTATTCTGTTCCTGTTATACTGTGTTATATTGCCAGCAATATTCCATGTGCTGACCCGTTCTCGGGCTGCAACGTATTATGTTGCAGACTTTTCAGATGAGGAGTAAGGGTCGTTAGGTCGTTGCCGTGCAGCTCAGCTATGCCGTTGGAGTTGATGGACTCACTTTATCTTCCAAGCCTTCCGCTGTTATCGCATTAGATGGCCTTAAGCCATATTATTGTAATAAGTTCTCTTTTGAGACATTCGATGTAATAAGTGTGTGATTGCTACTCTGTTATAAACCCTTCGAGTCTGTGTGTGTCGGCATTACCGATCCAGGATGACACTCAAACACGTAGACTTGACCATCTCGAGGTCGGGTCGCTACAAGATGGTATCGAGCACACGCCGAGTGTAGGACACGACCACTAAGATAAACCATAGGTCACTCTTCTCTACTCATTTCTCGACTCTCTCCATTTTTCCACTCTTTAGGATGACGGAGATGAAGAACAAGTTTGCACAACCGGATGAAGACACACCTTTTGGACGCCATTTGAAGGAAGTCACTAGGTACTTGAACATTGGAATACCAAGCTTCACCGGACGCATAACCCACCTTACCGTAAGAGGAGCGTTGATGATTCAAGTACAAGTACCAGGAAGGACGCTCGCCAACTTCTAAACCCATAGAGTTTTCTTTCAAGCACCCACCTGGAGTCTTGGCAAGAGTATGGCAGCTCACATTACCATGGGACGCATTGGAGAAGTCTACAACAGGGAGCTTAAAGACACCATCTACCAAATATGTGGGCGCCGAGATGAGCAATGGGAAGTAATCAGCACCAAGAAGGATAGATCCATTGCAGCTTTCATCCAGGAGTTAAACCAGCACATTCGACAACAGGAGAATTAGATGTGCGCAGACATGATGGATTTGAAGAAGGCGAAGACCAAGATTATCGAGCTGGAGGAAGAACTCAAGTTTACACGCGATGGATATGAAGAGGAAATCAAGAAACTACTGGAGAAGAATGACGATCTAGTCAAGAAGATTGGAGTATTCATGGGAGGATCCGCACCGGAAGAAGAGGAAGAAGATTCCACTTGCCCGGATAACTACATCATCATCGACGACACCGATTCCGATCCAAGTGATGATGACTACGAAGATGAAGCTGGAGCAGACATCATGGAGTCTTCCACCGATCAAAATTGTTAGATGACCACCATATATTAGTAGTATTCCCCCATGTAACTAGTAGCAGCTGAGCACTTTTGCGATAGTTCTAGACCGTTGTATGCCCTTGCTTGATTGATTGAGTGAAATGATTGTGTTTGCCTCATGTGCATATGGGTAGTGTTTTCTCACTAGACCTTTTTCTATTCTGATATCTTCCATCTAAACCCATCAGATGCCTCCGAGACGTGACACCGGTTTTGTTTTCCCACCGGAGCTCACCCAGTTGATCCAGCAGCAGAATGCCTTGATGCAATTGCTAGTTCAGAACCAGGGCAACAACAACAACAACAACAACAACAACAACCCGCCACCAGTGGATAATTTAGCCATTTTTCTGAGGTTACAACCGCCGGTGTTTTCCAGTAGCACCGAGCCAATAGTTGCTGATGATTGGCTACGCCGTATTGGAAGGGAGTTAACCACCGCAGGATGCACGGATGCTGAGAAGGCGCGCTTTGCCGCACATCAATTGGATGGACCAGCAGCCGCATGGTGGGAGAATTACACAGCTACTTTTCCTATAGCCAATGTCACTTGGGACCAGTTTCAGCAAGCCTTTCGCACGGCCCATGTTTCAACTGGATCCATGCAGATGAAGAAGCGTGAGTTTCGCAACTTACGCCAGGGGAACCGTACTGTGGCATAGTACGTGAGTGAGTTTAGTAAGTTATCACGCTATGCCCCTGATGATGTGGCCACAGATGCCGCGAAGCAGGAGAAGTTTATGGAAGGGCCGAACGATGAGATGAGCATGCAGTTGATGGTGGCAACTTTCAACAACTACCAGGAGTTGGTAGACAAGGCCCTAATGATTGAAGGAAAGCAACAGCAAATTGAGAGTCGTAAAAGGAAGTATGGACAAGGGAAGTATAACTCAGGAGCTCACCAGAAGCCCCGCTTAACCCCGAACTCGGGAGGACTTGTTCATAACCATGGAGGCCATAACCATACCGAGGAGGATCGATAACCACAAAGGTGCGAAGAATGGAATGGGAACAGAGTTAACAACAACCGTAACCGCCTAAACCCATCTACCCCGCCAAAAGGGACCTAAGTCAAGTCACTTGCTTTAATAAGGGAAGACAGGGCACTATGCCAATGACTGCCCTGAAGGAAGGAATGGAAACAGAAATGGGAGCGCAGGGAAGAAGCCCAATCCATTCAACAAAGGACAAGTGAACCACGTTGACGTGGAGGAAGTTGAAGAGCAGCCGGACGCGGTAATAGGTAAGTTTTTGGTTAAGTCATTTACCGCTATTGTTCTTTTTGATACTGGTGCATCGCATTCATACATATCAAGGGGATTTGTGGATAAGTTTAAGTTATCAACCCAAACCCTTAGAACCCCTCTTTTAGTAAGCTCGCCTGGAGCAGAGTACATGGCTAGAAGATGGTGCACCCAGATACCACTAACCATTGGAGCGCATGTTTTTTCGCCTGACCTAATTATCTTGGAGTCACAAGGATTGGATGTGATATTAGGTATGGAATGGATGTCAAAGTATGGAGGAAGTATTGAATGTGCTAGCAAATCAATATATCTTACCACCCCGTGAGGGAAAAGGATTATATGTATCCTGCATGTGCCTAGGAGGATCCAAGTGAATGCCCTCACGGAGTTGTACAGAGGAGGTGCCTCAGTAAAGGATTTTCCTGATGTTTTCCCAAAGGAGTTACCGTGCATGCCACCGGATCGAGACATCGAAGTTCTTGATAGAGTTATTGCCGTGCACAGGCCAATATCCAAGAGACCCTATCGGATGCCCGCAAATGATCTGGAGGAAATTAAGAAGCGATCAAGGAGTTATTGGAGAAAGGTTATATTCAAGGAGTTCATCACCTTGGGGAGCACCAGATTTTTGGTCGAGAAGAAGGATAAATCCTCGAGGATGGTCGTTGATTACCGAGCCTTGAATGAAGTAACAATAAAGAACAAGTATCCATTACCAATGATCAATGATCCTGTTTGATCGCTTGCAAGGAGCTAAGGTGTTTTCAAGATTGATCTACGATCGGGATACCACCAGTTGAAGATCCGAGAAAAGGATATACCAAAGACAGCGTTCACCACTCGATATGGATTATATGAGTATACGATCATGTCATTCGGACTGACTAACGCCCCTGCCTATTTTATGAGTATGATGAACAAGGTGTTCATGGAGTATTTGGACAAGTTTGTTGTGGTGTTTATTGATGACATTATGGTATATTCAAGAACTAAGAGGAGCACAAGGAAAATTTGCGCTTGGTTCTCGAGAAGCTCGTGGAACACCGCTTATACGCCAAATTCAGCAAGTGCGAAGTTTTGTTGAAGGAAGTTGGATTTCTTGGGCATGTTATATCGAGAGGGTATAGCAAGAGATCCCGAAGAAGGTTCGGGCCAGCCATCGAATGGTTGGCACCCACTTCAGCTTGGCTTAGATCCGTAGTTTTTGGACTCGCAGGTATTATCGAGATTCATTGAGAATTTTTCCAAACTTGCCAAGCCAATGACTGAATTGTCAAGAAGGATACTAAGTTTAAATGGATGTAAGATTGTGAGGCCAGTTTTCAGAGTTGAAGAAACGGTTGACTACAGCCCCAAAGGCTTGACATTGCCGATATACATAAGGAGTTTCAAGTGTATTGCACGCCTCGCTTGGGACTGGATGTGCTTATGCAGATGTAAAGGTTGTTTCAGATGCCTCACGACAACCAAGCCTCATGAGTTGAACTATGCGACGATGATTTGGAGCTAGCATGTAGTGCACGCCTTTGAAGACTTGGAGACACTATCTTATTGGAAACCGCTGTGATATGTACACAGATCATAAGAGTTTGAAGTACATTTTCACTCAAAAGGAGTTAACCTTAGGCAGAGGAGATGGTTGGAACTTATAAAGGATTACGACATGAAGCTGCACTATCATCCAGGAAAAGCTAATGTCGTAGCAGACGCCTTGAGCCGAAAGAGTTACGCTAATATCCTTGAAAGTAGAGGACTGCCAAAGGAGTTAGCTGAGGATATTATGGAACTTCTGTTGGAGTTTGTTCCAAGAGATTTCATTGCAACGATGGAGGTTCAGTCTACATTGTTGGACAAGATTCGGGAGGCTCAGAAGGAAGACAAAGAGATTGCTGAAATAAAAGAGAAGATGAGCGAAGGAAAAGCCAAAGGTTTTCGCAAGGATGAGCACGATACCTTGTGGTTTGAGGACCGAGTTTATGTGCCCAATAACTCAGAGATCAGGAGGTTAATACTTCAGGAGGCCCATGACTCACCATACTCGATACACCCGGAAACATCAAGATGTATTTGGACTTGAAGGAACGTTTCTGGTGGACAAGTATGAAGAAGGATATTGCCGAGTATGTAGCCGTATGCGATGTATGTCAAAGAGTGAAGGCGAACATCGGCCAGCAGGATCTGTTACAGCCTATGCCGATACCCGAATGGAAGTGGGATAAACTTGGCATGGACTTTATCACCGGATTACCCAGAACCAAAGTAGGATATGACTCAATATGGGTAGTAGTGGATCGTTTGACCAAAGTAGCTCACTTCATCCCAAAGGAAAACAACTTATACAGTGCAAAGTTGGCCATAATATATATGTCCAGGATCGATGTTTGCATGGAGTTCCGAGGACCATCGACGATAGAGGGACACAGTTTACTTCAAAGTTTTGGCATCGCTACACCTGCACCTTGGGTACCAGATTGAGTTCAAGACGCATTCCACCCACGCACGGATGGATGTGCAGAGAGAGTCAATCATATTCGGAGGACATGTTGAGAGCTCGTGGCGCTATATTATGGATCTAGTTGGGATGAAAATTTGCCTTACGCAGAGTTCTCAGACAACAATAGCTACCAAGCCGCTTTGAAGATGGCACCGCTTGAAGCTCAGATGGACGCAGATGTAGAACACCTCCGATGTGGGATGAGGTAGGAGACCGTCATTGTTTGGGCCAGATTTGATCAAAGAGTCTCAAGAGAAGGTTAAACTAATCCGAGACAGATTAAAGATTGTTCACCTGCATGTAAGAGTTATGCAGATTCAAACGCAAGGTAGTAACCTATGAGATTGGAGATGAGCCTATCTCATGAGTATCACCCTTTGCAGGAGTGAAACGCTTTGGAGTTAAAGGAAAACTAGCCCCAAGATTTGTAGGACCATACCGTGTTTTGGAACGGATGGGAGAACTGGCCAAGTCGGAGTTACCCAAGGATTGTCGAGTTCATGATGTATTCCACGTATCACAGTTGAAGAAGTGTCATGCTGAGATGGCTGATATACCATTGAGAGACACAGTGCCCCTAGAAGCGATACAGTTAGACAGTAATTTGACCTATGAGGAGAAGCCGGTATAGATTCTTGACTTTGACAGTCGAGTCACCCGCAACAAGGTTATCAAGTTTTGTAAAGTTCAGTGGAGCCACCATACTGAAGAAGAAGCCACCTGGGAATGAGAAGATGATATTCGCAAGGACCACCCGCACCTATTCTCTAGCCAACCCTAATCTCGAGGACGAGATTCATCTTAAGGGGGGTATGTTTGTAACATCCCAAATTTCTAATTTGGAATGTTATACATAGGTCATCTATGCATATCATATTTTATTGCATCTTCGTTCTGCAATCCTCGAAATCCTAAGCAACTCAAGGACCCTCGGAGAGAGTTGGGGATTTTTCCGAATTTTCGTATTTGATTTTATCAAATATTGGAAAACGAGGATTTTTTATTTTAATTATTTTTCTCTCCGGAAAATATTTCTTATTCAAATAAATGAGAGGAGATAATATGACTTCTCCAAAACAATTGAAATATTGGAGGAAAAATGTTAAAATCATTATTTGGATTTTATTTGATTTTATTTGGAATTTTATTTGCTTCTAGAAAAATTTGCACATTTTAAAATTGTATTTTAGGGGCCAAGAAAATGTTCATTTCGCTCTAAATATTTCATTTAGACGGTGAAAATTTGTTTTGGCAATTTTAGATATTTATTTATTTTTCTAGGATTTTTCTGTTGAATTTGAAAAGGTCTCACACAGGCTACCAAGACCCGACCGGGCCGAGGCTCAGCCAGCCAGCCCGGGCCAGCCGCTTTTTCCCTCAAGCAAGCCACAGGCCAAGACGGACGCCGAGGGGAGCCCGAGCCGACTCCTCCCCAGCGCCCTTCCCAAGCCACCGCCGCCTCCTCCTTAAATACCCCCCCATCGCTCTCACCGCCACTCACTGTCCGCCCGAGCCCGAGCCGAGCCCGAGCCCCGCGCCGCTCACGCCGCCACCTGAGCCGTCGCCGCCTGCCGCCGCCGCCACCCCGAGCCACCCCGAGCCTCACCAAGCCCCGCCAGAGTTATCATGAGGTAGCCGCGCCACTGGTTTTCCAAGAAAACCGCCGGTTTTTTAGAAAACCCTAGTTTTTTATAGATCGGTTTTATTCTCCGGTTTATTTATTTAGCGAAGCGTCATTGCTCGCTCGTTTCGCTCTAACGAACGCGTTCTTCGTTTATTTTCAGTTAACGAACGTTCGTTCGTTAAACTGTTCGTCATTTTTCTTTTATTCAGATTTATTCCGCGATTTTCCTGATCGCGGTTTCTGATCCGATATTCGATCTAGTATAACTTTTCGCTCGTTTATCGGAATCGGGCGATTCAAGTGCCTGGAGTTTCATGTCGAAACCCTCTTTCCGAATAACCAACTTAAACCAGCTTTGTCTCTGTAAAATTTGACCCTAGTTCAGATTAGTAAACGGATCTTATTTCTTTCGCCGTTTGAGTTTCGTTGTTCGGTTTGGTTTGATTCTTTTTGCGAACCGGAGTTCTTAAGTTGAACTCTCCGGTCAACCTCTTTGAGTTGAGTTTTTCTTGCGCATCTTTGCTTGTTGCTTATGTATGTTATTGTTTGCTTGCGATAGAATTCCCGGAGTGCGAAGCGTGTTACTACGAGTCTCTAGGATTCACGGATCGTCAGCAAGGCAAGTAACACTTTGATCATACTCTTTTCATACCCAATTTTTATGCATTAGTTCTAATCCTCAAACATTGCATGATTAGGATGTCATTAACTTGTGGGTTGGGAAGTAGTAGTTGAGGTAAAACCTATTGCCCTGTTACTATCAAACCCTTGGGAGTTACTTCTACGCTTGCTTATTATTGCTATGCTATGCTCTTAGACGTGGATTGGGTTTGAGTGTATTCCATGACAGATGTGAGATTGTTAATCAATGGTTCAACTTAAGGTGCCAACTTTAATACACATCTAGGTGGATTGAGGCACTGGGAACCCAGTGTTGCTCAGACTTTTTGGAAATCCTCGGTACCCGTGTGATTTTCCTATGGACCGCCACCTGTGCTCAAAGGAATCGAGATTATTCATGCTAGAAACTTTCGTGTGCAGCCACAAGCTATTATGGGCTCTAGCATAGTTGAGTAAGTTAGTGAAGCTCTTGAAGAGGTAGATCAGCAGGTAGTGGGTTTTGTAGGTTTGGTATGGTCTACCCGAGTAGAGAGTTAATGTTTCAAAGATCGTGTCTCGGCCATCCGCTTCTCAAACACCATGTAGTGCGAGAAATCAACGGAGGCGATCGAGTCTTGTGGGGAAAAGTGCTAAACCTCTCGCAGAGTGTACAATCTAATCATGGTTAGTCGTGTCCCTGTTATGGACAATTTCGAGTATCTAGTACTTGAGTTTTCACATGTATCTCATCACTCTATATTAATATTGCTGGGATGTTAATTACTTTAATTGGGATTGAGTTGGGGTTATACCTTCTCAATGATGTTTCAACCACCATGATAGTTAAAATAAAATCTATTCCTTTGTTGTAGGGAAAATTGGCTTTTCGCAAAACTATAACCTTAGAGCTTACCACCAGCCAAATATTGCATGTAGTGATAGCATTATTCTGTCCTCGTTATATCAGGTTATATTGCCAGCAATATTCCATGTGCTCGCCTGTTTCGGCTGCAACGTATTATGTTGCGTACTTTTCGACGAGGAGTAAGGATCGTTAGGTCGCTGTCGTGCAGCTCAGCTATGCCGCTGGAGTTGATGGACTCACTTTATCTTCCAAGCCTTCGCAACGTTATCGCATTAGATGGCCTTAAGCCATATTATTGTAATAAGTTCTCTTTGAGACATTCGATGTAATAAGTGTGTGATTGCTACTCATATAAATCCTTCGAGTACCGTGTGTGTCAAGATTACCGATCCAGGATGACATCAAACACGTAGACTTGACCATCCGAGGTCGGGTCGCTACAAGCATAGTAGTAGGATACAGAGTAGAAACATGAATTCTACCAAGATTTCGAACAGGAAGGACAGAAACACATACGGTGCAACGGGAGCAGCACCATCGGCGTTGAGGTTGTCGCCCATGTCATTGAGGAAGAGATTGCGGAGGTTGGGGAAGAAGTCGTCGTCGGTGAAGTCGTGGCTGCCAAAGAATGTGAGAGTGCGCCCTAGATTTCAACCACAAGCACATCGAATGGATCATGGAGGGAGTGGTCAGAGGGATGTTATGTCACTAATGGATCGCAGGAGTAGCACACGGCAAGAGATGGTGTCCTTACTAGTACTCCCTAGTCTCTATCTATCTATATCTAATATATATCTACTCTTATAGAAAACCGAGTTGGTGATGATGGTATGCCTGCCATCTTGTAATATAGACCGTCCGATCTATATCTGATGGATAGAAAGCCAACTATGACAATTTTACAAAAGATACCCGCACCTCTCTCCACATTTATAGATAAGGCCTTGCCTCGTTCATCCTTATCTCCCACAACCTCGTGCTCCTCCCTATGTCTCTATCTCTACTACTTTTTTTATAACAAATCGAATAGTGCTGCGCCGTCCCGCTGCACGCCCGGGCTGAACACACTTCTTCGCTTCCATCATCACCAACTGAAGTCTTTTATAGGAGTAGGAGTAGAGAAAACCGAGTTGGTGATGATGGTGTGTCGCAATGCACGGCATCTTGATATTTTTTGCATATAAGTTCAAACACCACGAGACATGGTCTTTGAGCACAGTTCGAGTCGCTCCACGCCGGGCATTGAAGTTTGTAACTATTTTAGATTAGAATATACTACTCCTCCGTGCTAGTAGTAGAGCATAGTCCTACTCTACTATTCTACTCTAGCAAGCTAGGCATAGTACTGTAGTAGGTACCGAGGGAGTACCAGATTTTGATCACTTAAGCAAGTTGTCCGCATCGACACGACCCCACGCTGGCCGGTATGTGTCTAGTAAGTCAAGCGGCGGTCAGTAGTCATCATCACCGCCCACTTCCCGCAGACATATTCGCTTCTCCATCTTTGTCCGCACATAATCTCATCCAAGCTTCCATCCCCGCTAAGGCACCTCCCCTCGTCTCTAAACCCAAGCACTAACAATGGCGAACCGATCAGCGCCACCGAAAGAGTGGCTGGAATTCGCCCCACAGAGGTAATCAAGCTCATTGTTTCACGGTGGACAATCTCAAGATTACCATGCCGCCAAGCGCTCGCCGGGTTGTACCGCTTACTCAAAGCCCTCAAGCCGGAGCTTTTAAGCCAGCTCCTTGCTTGCCGATGTCACCGATCTTCGTAAACGGCGCGGTCACACAAAGATAACGATCGAGGGTGGCGAGCATCAACCCCTTCATCGCGATTCGATCCCCGGCAGCCTCAGCTACATTAACAATATGTACTGGTCGGCATGAACACGCCTTGATGGTGCTCGCCGACGGTCGCGCGCAATTGGATGCTCGTGGAGGTCTACACCCGGTGATTAATCCCCTTCCTTCGATTAACACCGACCGCTTTGGCACCATGCCCGTAATACTCGGAATCTTACAAGAGCTAACATGATACCAAGTTTTATTTGCTCAAGGTTGTAATCTGCCAAGTGCCCACAAGATCTGTGGAATTATAAAGATTTCAGCTAATTATGCTCTTCAACCGCTGTCTCGCTTATCCGACTGTGTCACTACGGTAAGTGGATAAATCTGCACGCCCATCGCAGGATCATACATCCTCCATGGTTCTCTCGATGCCATTGAACACAAGGGCTTCATTTACGCTGTCGACTTCTATGGCTGGACGATTGTTGGCCTACTCAAATATCGCTACAAACGGTCTGTTATAGCAAGATGTTACTTTCCTATGATATCATGATGGCTTGCTTATATTACTGTCAACATTTATCTAAAAAATATTCATGCTCATAACATGTTGTTCTTAAGATTGACTAAATCAAGAGCCCTTTTTATTTGACTCCAACTTGATATGATGTTGTAGGTCGCCCCGTGTCCCTACCCTTCCTAATCCCGTAACCTTTCAAAGAAAAGCGGCATGGCGCTGCGTGTGGTTCCTAGCTCGATCGACGACGCGAAAGATTGATGATCGTCAGACGCATCGGACGTGTTGTTTCACGGAATACAATCACAGCCATCGCAAGGTCTTTTGAGCAGATCCCGCCTTCTCGGGCCTTCAAGAATTTTTGACCGAGGCTGGTAAGTAGCCTTTGTACACGCCTCTCGCTTTGTCGGACTGAATTATCCGATTAACCGTGAGATAACCGACGACAAGGATCATGATGGCAGCGCGGTTTCGCTTCATCGTGCAAAACTGTGTGTACACAGCCGCATTACGCGCCTATGCACGCACCATACCCCGATATGTGCCGCCACGCCCGCAGCCCAAAGTAGGAGAGAGGGTCGCAAGTATCGATTTTGACCTGCCGGGCCGGAGTTTCCGTCAGCACCCATCCGGTTCAAGCCGCGACCAATCTTCACAAACTTAATAAATAGTAACGCCTAATCGAGCCGCTTAGTTAGATGCGCATACTTGGTGTAGTAGGATCTTTATTTAGTTTGATGCATACACTTGTTCTTTTTTGCAGCCCTTTGTAATGATGGCTGATGTTTGGTTTGGAAGAGAGAGCTGCGCCTTCACTCTTCCGCCTCGCTTATCGCTTTCGCTGCACCCCAGCCCTGGTTGTCGCTGCCGCTGTTTTCAATGTACAATCAGTAGTATATTTAACAAAAGTTGTCGGGACCCCGATCCTAAGTCACACCGATCTAGCATGTAACACATCATATCACTTTGCGGCCTCACGCACGTATTCCCACGGGTGTCGCCTTACCATGGCTCCGGACCGCTTATGCCTTTTGGCTCAAGTATATGATAGTGCCGCTAGCATCTATATGACAGAGAACCCAGCCGACATGACTAGTCGTGAACCCAAAGTGGCGCTTAACCTATGGGGACAGCATACATGAATCAACATCGAGCATGTCGGTCGCCAGCGGCGAATCCGGCTGTAGCACTGGCTAACAGACACCGAACCCGGCTGTAGCAGGCTAGGCAGACTGGATGTCACCGCTGACATTTCCTCAAGGGATGTATACAGAACGGTGAATCACATGTAAAGCCAGTCAATGTTCCAGAAAGAGTGCTGGGCTAGCAGGACTCCGTAAACCGGGCAGAAGGACTACCATGGCTCGTGGAAGCACTAGACTACATTTCCCCATAAGAGAGGCTACCAAGGATAGACAACTAGGTTGTCGGATCCCACACATAGCAATACACGCTACACGACACGCATAACATGCAAGTATGTGCTGTACAACATGGCATCACAACATAACGCAAACTCATATAGATAAAGGCTCAAGAGCCACATAGCATTAATACAAACAGGGTCACATGACCCATCATATGAGCATACAAGCAACAAGCGGAAGCATTACATGTCCGAGTACGCATAACTACAAAAGAAAAAGGCTGAGAAGCCCGACTATCTACAAGACCCTCCCTAAGGGTACAAGATCGTAGCTGAGGTAACAAGCTACTCGTCAAGTCCAAGCGGAACTACTAGTAAGACCGAAATCTCCGCTGCAAAAACATAAATAAAGCAACGTGAGTACAAAGGTACTCAAGAAGACTTACATCAGATCCTATTATACATGCATTTGTATCAAGAAGGTAATGTGGGGTTTAGTTGCAGCAAGCCAGCTTTGACTCGTGGCTATCCCGTTTCACGACTACCGTAACTTCCTTGAGGTGATATGGCACACGAGTCCACTAGTCACCACACAATACACTACTATGGATTCATTACCGCTCCATACGAGAAGGCCATCCATAGCACTCACACTTGTCTTGAGCATTTTTAGTATCCACTTCAAGTTGTCTATGTACCACGAAGCATCCAAGAAGTCCACCATCATGACCCTGCTATTCAAATAGATCATGTTAACCCCGCAGGGTGTACTTCTTCACACACGCCTCACCACTTATCACCATGTACACGCTATGTACCTCAGCAACCTTCAAGGTAAGTTCTGGCGAGGGTGTCGGCCACGACCGACTAACCACACAAGACTCTAGTCCGTGTTCATCGCCTATTCGGTTCCATCCGCAAGGAGATCCGCCGGGTGTCGCCACGGCCCCAAATGATGTGTGTGGTTCCCAAGCCCACCTCACGGATGGATCTACGCTGGTACACAAGGCCACTTGTGCCTAGTCTCGTCCTAAGCCCACCGGCGGGTGCCACTTGGTAGACTACTAACACTACCTACAAACACCGTAAACTAGTTATGCACTCGGACAGAGATCAAGTTGGTTAATAAGTCGAGAGGGGTCAAGTTACCGAACCCAATGTGTGGTAGTATCGAGTCATTGGACAACATACATAGAACTCAAAGGTTTAAGGATGGTTCTAGTGAGACAACCCACCATGTACTCCTACATGGCCTCTCACCGCTACCTTTACCAGATCGTGTTCACACATTTCACTCTCAAAGATCGTAACATAGAACTGCACTCCAATTCATTCCCAATGAATCGACCGACACAACTCTAAGCAATAGCAGGTATAGCATGGTAGGAACACAACATGGCTCAATCAACTCCTACACATGCTAGTGGGTTTCAACTATTTATCGTGGCAATGACAGTCATGCAGAGGAATGGGTTCAACTACCGCAGTAACAAAGTAGCGCATTTAATCGTTGTTGTCCTAATGCAATAACCGAGAGCAGGAGCGAGAGAGTAGGATTGTATCGAATGAACAAGGGGTTTGCTTGCCGGTAAATCAACAAGGGAGGCAATCGCTCACGATAGGTACTCCGAACGGTCTCCCGAAAGGTGACCTATCGAGAAGGAACGATGCCAACAATCAATACACAAGCATATGCAACAATATGATGCATGAACATGGCATGAAGATGTGATGCTGTTTGAGCTAATGTAACTAGCATTCATTAGGTTGAAGTCCATTTGAACCAAAGGTTCAAATGCAACTCCAAAATAAGCTCTTATAAATGCCATTCATGTGTTTTCCACTATATAGAAGGTATAAGTTGTTTTATCATGCATGAAACTGGTACAGATGGATAGATTGCATTTTTCTGATAATTTTTCATATATAAATTATTTCAATCTGAGCTACGGTTAAATTTATATGAAATTTTGAAGTTTTGGCTATTTTCTAGAATTGCGTCTGTTTGTTGAATAAATGTGTTGTTTTGGAAGTCGTTGCACGGTTCGATCCTTTAGTGCCCCGTACCGTACGTAGCTCATACTATTTTTCGTACGGAACACATTTTCCACTTGTTGATAACATGCAGCCCATCGATGAAGGCCCAATAGAGAAGCCCATAATTAATCGGAAGGGAGGTTCTCACATGAACCGCCTGTGTACATGCTCATGGTCCCTAAACATAAATAAGTAAATAAATAAATAAAGCTAAATGCTCATGCACCAGCTTTTTGGAAAATAGGTAGCCCAAGATTTCTTTTGAAGAATACCCAAGCTAGGCCTATTTGTTTTCTCCGACCATGGCTGCAAATCTTTCAAGACGAGGAGGGATGCATTTCGTCCCCGCCAAAGAGTATGTTCAATGTCCGTTAAAAGTAATATCAAAGGTTGAAAATTCCAAAAAATAATAGCAAATGGGATATTAGTTTTTTTAATTTTGTTCTCACCGATATCTTATATGATTTCATTGATTTAAAATGACATACTACTAATTTATTTTTAAATTTGTTTTAGTATGGCTATTAATTTTTGGATTAAGAATGTTTTGTTCTCAAAGAAAAATTTGCTAATTTTCAAAATTTACCACATATTTAGTTAATTTTTTGACCCTGGTACTTACCAGAAAATGGCCGGCAGTTCTAAAAATGGAAAACGGGCTGCAATAAATTCCATATGAATTAGAAAATGAGTAAACATTATAAAAATAATAGCAAATGGGCTGTACACGCCTACATGCATTTCGAGGTCGATTTGTTTACGCAAGGCTTTGTCAATGAACACACGATTCTAGTAGAGGACCGCTGGATGTCCATCCAACGGCCGACGTGCTTCTTCAATCTCGATGTTCCTCGCCCACCGCTTAAATTAGCGCCAAGGGACTGCTTATTCTCCTCTTGTGGTCTGTTGTGATACTGCAAGCAGCTTCCCCGCCCACCCTACTCCCTCCGCCGCCCGGCCGCACGCAATCAATCGCCTCCTTATTACGCTGAAAAAAATGATTCCTCCCATCGACATCCGGGTGCACCGTTGGGAGGCTGACTCAGGCCTACTATGTTGACGCAGCACGCAGGCTTGTCAACTTAGTCAACAACGATTCTAGCAGCAAAGAACTGCTGGATTGAATCGAACGGCATCGCCGCTTCTTCAATCGCTGCTCTTCTTGCACCAAATTACCAAATCAGCGCCGGGAGACCGCTCGCCCTCGCCTCCGGTGGTGGTCGGTCAGGCCGCTGAGGCCTCATCGCCTCTACTACTCCCACCGCTAGCTGTGCCTTGCGGCGACGGCAGCCTCACACCGCAATTAACCAGTTGAACCTCGCATTCTTCACGCTGGGCATCCATCGTCGCTGTTTTCCCTGCCCGCTCGTCCCCTTCCTAGGCCTCGCCATTATCCACCGCCTTTGGTGCTCTTTGCAAGCAGCGTGGTCAATGTGTTCAACGACATTCCATCGAAAGAGTACTGTACGTGGAGAGGCTAACAGCTGGGTCCACGGCCACAGCCCAGTTTTTTTGTGATTTGCCAAGTAAGACACTTTGTCAGGCCTGTTGGGCTGCAAATCTTTCAAGACGAGGAGAGCTTTCATTCGGCTGGCCGAGAAAATGGCCCATCAATAATGAGAAATGGGTTGTACATTTTTAAAACACATCAAACCGGCAATTAGTTTCAAATATCTTTTTTTTTCATTTCGAGATTTTAAATTACATTAATTTTATGCGGAGAATTTGTTGATTTTATATTGATATACAATTATTTTTAAAATCAGTTTGAATGTGAGTCTAAATTTCGATTAAAACAGTTCGACCGCACCAAATATGCAAAATTTCAGATAATTTTTAACCATGGCCACAAGATGGGCTGTAATGCTAACAAAAAGAATATGGGCTCCAAAAAACCTTAAGAATTAGCAAATGGGCTGTAAATTATTAGAAATAATGGCAGATGGGTCAGATGTCGCTTTCACATGATTTGAGGCTTTCCTAAAAAGGTTGACACATAAGCAAAGGATCGTTGATGTCCATCCAACCGCCATGCTTCTTCAATCTCGCTTCTTCCTGCCCACCGCCAAACAAGCGCCAAGGGACTGCTCGCTTCTCTCCTCCCTCAAGGTCGGCCAGGGCCACAGCCTCGCCGCCCACTGCATTCTATCAGCTGGTTTAGCTATCCGACACGCCTCCAACGATCTATAATTTTCTATTGCTCCATGCTACTTTATCTACTGTTTTAGGCAATATTGGGCTTTATTTTCCACTTTTATATTATTTTCGGGACTAACCTATTAACCGGAGGCCCAGCCTGCATTTGTTGTTTTATGCCTATTTCAAAGTGTTTCGAGGAAAAGGAATATCGATCGAGTCAAACGGAACGAAATCAATCGGAGAAGTTATTTTTGGAAGGAAACCCACCGATGGACTTGTACCCCACGCCGAAGATACGGGAGGTGCTCACGAGGGGGAAGGCCCACCGTCGTGGGTTCTAAGTCCGACAAGAGAATGGGGGTAGGTATGGAGAGGCAAGATCCTAGCTATGGAGTAGTTGTATACGCAAGATGTTTACGAAGTTCAGCCCTTCTGAGGAAGTAACAGCCCCACGCCCTGAGCCCGGAGGCGGTCGACTATATTATCTCAGCAGATGAGTTGTGTGGGTGCGAACCCTTTACACCGAGGAGGGGGTGGCTTATATAGAGTTTGCTGCACTCTCCAAATTTCGCTATGTAGGGATTAAGGTACATTAAGAGAGGGAGTTATCGTAACGCCCCACATAAAGTGCTATGATGACCATAAAGCCACTTAATGACCGACCGCTTATGCAGGCAGATCGATCAGAGATCTTCCGCGATCGAGTGGTTGGTCGGTGGTCGAAAGTGTCTTCGTGTCTGCCGAGTGGAATTCTTCCGTGTCGATCGAAGGTGTTTTCTTTAAGAGATGTCCTTGGGGAGGGTGTCTTGGACAGGTCCATGACCCTACCCTAGGTACATGACTTCATCAAGAGTCTCTAATGGATCGAGGTTTGAGTGGGGAAGGAGATGAGAACTCTTCCACCCACTTTTTGTGTGATGAGCACGCCTTGTCCCGGATCAATAAGCTTAGGTGACGGCTTCAACTTCTTTTTCACGCTTTGATCCATTCTTTGTATCTGTCGAGTGTGTTTTTGTACTTGGTGAACTCCGAGTGATGTGGAGGGAGGAAATCTTCCGTCTCGACGATTTTCTTCCGCAGAGCGGATTTAGCAGATTCGAAGTTTTGAAATGAGCGGGCGGAGGAAGTCGCAGAATCGGACGGGATAAGGCAGGACGCCGATCTCCGCGACCACCTTTTTTCGCCACGATCAAGCAGCGATCGCAGCAGGATTTGACAGATCGTCCGCCTACCAATACCACCGAAGCAACCTCATATAAGGCCTCTGACGGGGTTTTGAACATGCCCCTTCCTCCTCCCTTCTCCAAATTCATCCGCCAGGCGATTCCTCCTCCACGTTGTTGCCCGCGCGCTGCCTCGCCGCCACAATGGTGAAGGACAAGACGGGCGGCTTTGGAGCGGGCGAAGAAGGTGTCGGCAAAGGCGAAGGGAAGAGCGACCAGCCGGGCGGATCTCGCCGAGGGTCGCTTGCCGCAGCGCTGGATCTAGGGTGATCGATCCGCCGACGATCAGCCGAAGGACCTCGACGACATGGCTAATGAAGGACGGATCTCCATGGAACGGCGCGCTCCCGGGAAGGAGGACGCCACAACCTCCGGAGGGTGAGTGCGTTCTCTGGCCACCCATGTCGATCAAGGGTTTTCTCTCGCCGCCACCCTTTCTTTCGGGATTTAACTTTGGGGCACAACTTCACCACTTCACCCCAACTCCATCGTATCTTGCTGCTTTTGTGTTGCTATGTGAGAATTTCTTGGGTTGCCGGCCTCATTGGGGCCTTTTCAAGCACATTTTCACTTGTCGCCCCAAACGGTGAAAAAGGCCAATCCGAGTGACGAGAGAATTCAAGTGATTCAGATGTGTGGGGTCTTGGGGTCCAAATGAGAGGAAAGCTCTTTTCCGCCATGATCTTACCCGAGTCATCTGTGGATGGCAATGACTTGGTTCTATTGCAAGGACCAGCTAACGCCAGTGGGCCGACCGACTCCCTCGCTTTTTCCATGCACCCAAAGGAGCAAACCATCTTCTTTGAAAGTGATCCCAAGAGAAGGCGTAGTGAAGGTGTTGGTCGAACGAGTTGTCCAAATTTCATTCGAGACAGGTAACAGCATGGATCTCTTGGAGGTCTTCCTTCGACGACGATCCACCGCTTCCAGCCCGAGACCATCCGATGTGGTTGTACTCCGCATCGAGGACACCACTGGATCCACCCGAGGAGATCGAGGATGCCATGCCGGAAAGATGTCTTGGGGCATCACAGAAACAAGGACAACCCTCGAGGGGCCAGGAGGATCCCTCCACTCGACCAGTCCTAATGGGCAGACAAGGTCCATTCCCGCATCTTTGATTGTTATCCTGCTTTTCCATCTTGTTTGCTTCAAATCAGCCGATTGACTTTGTCTTGTTTGTTGTCTTCTGTGCCACCACCGAGATGTATTCGATGCCCAACGGGCGCAAGAACCGCCGAGGAGGAAGGGAGCGAGGTGAAAGCCAGGAGGAATGGCAATCCGATGGTGCGGAGGACTAAGATGATGACAGCTCCGCGAAGAGGAGGAGGAAGAAGTCGACCTCTCGCATGGAAAGGCGATCCAAGCTCACCCATGACCCCGCTGGTCGAAAGCATGGCAACGCTTATCGCTACTTAAGGCCGATTTAAACGCCTCTGACGACGCTCTCGGGCGCCGATCGAAAATGCGCCAAGCAACCCCGAGTGACGCCATCAAAGCCAAGAACGCTTTGCCCAAGATGAGGATGGCCATTCCTACCATTTCCGGTACAAGAGAATTTGTGTTTTCTTGTTTGGCCCTACACATTTTTGATCGACTTGTTGATCGATCAACTGATTAAAACTCGCAGCGCGCTACTCTAAGACTTCAGCTAGAAATGAAGACCAGGAGATGGAAGATGCTGCCACCTCTAACCTTGGTATGATCTCTCGTAGTTTCTTTTGGTCGATCGATTTCCGCTTTTAACTTTGAATCTTTTCTCGTAGTCCTCCTCATGTCACCGATCTCCCGATGATGATGATGAGGCGCCGCTGAGGCGGAGGAGGACTAAGAAGGCGCCACCGCAAGATCGATCAGTTGCATCAAGGTTCGAGGTGCGGGTTCATGAGGGTGGCAACATCACTGACTTCCGTGTCTTCCGCCAGTGTCACCGACGAGTATCCGCCTTCATCGCCGATCGCTGATCCGCCTCCCTTTTCGCCATGCACCATGTCCCGTGAGGACCAAGTGGTGCCGATAAGGAGGCTATACGCCAATCGGGATCATGATGGAGCAAATTAAGGTGGTCCGAAGCCGCCTAAGCGCCTATGATGCCACCAGCTCTTCGTGAGCAACGCCCGTGTTAGTTGATCACCACTTGTTCGTTAGGATATGCTACCCAAAAACTCTTCTTCTCAAGATTCAGATCTCAGACACCCTACCGGGTGTGTCGATTGAATTTTGACCGGTGGGGCACGCCGATTGCACCCATCGGGTGTAGTCCCCGAGACTATGGTGGATCTGCTATGCCGATCGTAGTCTTTATACTTTGTATTTCTTTTGATAACTTCTTCACCGGTCTGGTCGGACCATGTCGAATGGAATCTTGAAACCGTGGGGCACGCCAAGGCACCCACCGGTGTAGTCCCCGAGACTATGGTGGATCGGCCGCGCTGACCGTAGTCCAAGAACTCTATTTTTATGATACCGAGGCTGATCACGACAGCTAGCTATGGCTTAGGATCATAACCTTTTGTCTCTTTCGACGATCGATCGAACTGAAGTAAGACCAAGCAAGCACGCTAAGTGCACCCACCGGGTGTAGTCCCCAGACTACCGTCAATATTTTGATTCGGCCGAGTCATAGAAATGCAATGATTTTTCTTAGTCACCGGAAGTAACCTATCTTTGATGTATGTTGATTGATTCTTCGCAGAATCCTATGAGCTTGTGGCTCGCTATAATCGAATTGAAAACAAACAGATCCAGCTCAACCTTGACTTGAAGCTTGCTCAAGAGAACTTGCACAAGGCGAGAGACGGCAAAAAGTATGGCTGGTGAGAACTTGACGACTGCCTTTGTCTTTCTCGTCCTTCCTAATTCTGATTCACCGCCATTTTGCGCATAAAATGGAGGAGGCTCAAGAAGAAGGATCATGACCTTGTCGTATGCAGAAAACGGCTTTGAACAAAACCAAGCTCATGGAAGAGAAGTTGTCTTCACCGAAAATCGAAGAAGAGAACGCTAACTCAAAGTTGCTCGACGCGCCAACAAGGAGGTTAGCCGATCAAGAACGCATAAGATAGCTCGAGCGACAAGGTCGGGCGAATCAAGGGAAGAGGAATGATCTAGAGGCTTATCTGGAGGGTGTAGCACTGCATCTAATGGATCAAGTCTCTCGTGCTCAAGGTCATCCCTCGATCAAGAATGCCGACACCACACAAGATTTCAAGGATTTATAGCAGAGTAGCAATCACACACTTATTACATCGTTGTCCACAAGGGAACTTATTACAATAATATGGCTTAAGGCCATCTAATAATAACAAAGGAAGGCTTGGAAGATAAGCGAGTCCATCAACTCCAACGGCATCATCGAGTATAGAACCACGACCTAACACCTTACTGTCGTTCTAAAAGTCTCGCAACGTGAAAAGTTGCAGCCGAAAACGGGTCAAGACATGGAATATGCCGCAATGTAACACATAAAGAGCAATGAAGGAATAAGCCTATACTACATGCATATATGGCTGGTGGTAAGGCTCTACTGTTACATTTGCATAAAGCTGATTTTTCCCTACATCAAAGGAATACTTTTATTTAACTATCATGGTGGTTGTTAAACATTGAGAATGGTTGACAAGATCCTCAATCCCAATTAAAAAGTACTCATCAAAACCCAATAACTTTTATTTAGAAGTAACATGTTGAGATTCACATGATATTCAATTACAGGATACTCAAATTGTCCATAACCGGGACACGGCTAATCATGATTAGTTTATACACTCGCAGAGGTTTATGACTTTTCCCCATTAAGACTCGATCGCCTCCGCTTGGTTCTCGTGACTACATGGTGTTTGAGAAACGGATGACCGAGACATAGTCTTTCGTAAGCGCTTAGCACCTTACATGTGGGTAGACCGCATCAACCTACATCCCCTACATCAGCTAGCCTACCCGTAAGAGTTCGTGACGACTTAGTCAACTACGCCAGAGCCCATAATTGGCTTGTGGCTGCACACGAAGTTTCCAGCTTGAATAATCTTATGATCCCTTAGAGCCCGGGTGGCGGTCCAAGAAATACAGTAAGTCCTCGATGGAAACCAGTGCCTCAATCCACCCAGATGTGTGTTTAGGTTGCCACCTTAGATAAACCATTAATTAACAATCTCACATCTGTCATGGATATTCACTCACCCAATCCACGCCTACTAGCATAGCATGGCATGAACAAGCAAACGAGAAGTAACTCCCAAGGTTTCATAAGTAAAACAAGTAATAGGTACTACCTCAATCTACTTCCCAAACCCACAATTTAATTTGATCCTAAACATGCAAGTGTTTGAGGAATAGATCTAATGCATAAAACTGGGTAGTAGAAGGGTATGATCAATGTTACTTGCCTTGCCGATGATCCGCGAGTCCTAGAGATTCAAGCAACAAGCAAGCGACCGGTGATCTAACGCAGATAAACAACAAGCATACAATAAGTACTCATCTAATGCACGGGAAATCTCGAATAAAAGATCTAACCAGAAAGTTCAACTTAAGAACCTCGTTGCAAAAGAATCGAATCAAAATAAACTCCGAAAGTCGAACTCGAGAGAGAACGACTCGGTTTTGCAAATCTGAAACTAGGTCAAAATTTTATAGTAGCAAAACTCTGTGAAAGTAGGTTAGTTTGAACGGCGGTTTCATATTTAAACTCCAGCGCTTGAATCACCCGATTCCGATAAACGAGCGAGAAATAAAACAGTTTTGAAAATCGATCTCAAATCGAATCAAAAATAACGGATTAAATCCGATTAAAAGAAAACGATTTAACGGTTTAAATAACGGACGCTCGTTAATGTAACTAATCCAACGAACGTGTTCATTAAAACGAACGGTTCGTGAACGTCATAAATAAGAAAACCAAAAAATAAAACTAATCTAGGTTTTTTAAAAAACCAACATCTTTTTTTAAAACCGGATCGGTTTATTAGGGGAAACCGAATCGGGCGGGCTACTCGGTGATCTTCGCCGCGGGCTCCTGCGGGCCCGGCGAGGGGCGAGGGCGGCGGGTCGGAGGGGCGGCGAGGGCGGCGGGCTCTTGCCGGGCGAACGGGCGGGCGGGCGGCGGAGTTCGGCGGCGCGGGCTTGGCTTGGGGCGGGTGGGCAAGCGGGTGAGGAGAGAGAGGGGGCGGCGGGTATTTATGGGAGGGGGGTCCGAGTGGCTTGGGAGGGGGCTGGGTCCGGCCTGAGCGGACCGGGAGGCGGCGGGCGGCGGGCACTGCGGGCGGGCGGGGCACAGGCGAGGGAGAGGGAGGTGGGCCGGGGGCGCTGGTTGGGCGGCCGGGCCTCGCCTGTGGGCGCGCATTTTTTTTAAATAAAATTAAACCAAAACGAATTAAAAAAATACCAAACGAATTCGATTTAAATAAAACAAATTTTCCGACTCCTAAAATGAGTCTAACAAAATGAACTTTAAAAACGCAAACATGCATAAATTTTTTAAATGCTCATTTTTGCCTAAGCAAAATAAATCTTCCAAAACCAAATTTGATTTATTTATAATATCTTCATTTTTCCTAAATGTTGGGAAAGTCATATTATTCCCTCTCAAAATATTTTTATAGGAAAACTTTATGAAGATAATTTAAATAAACTAAATGATCCCATTTTCAAAATTTGAGAAATCCCAAATATGAAAATTATGAAACTTCCAACTTTCTCCGAGGGTCCTTGAGTTGCGTGAAATTTCTAGGATCGGAAAATGCAAGAAAATATGATATGCATGATGACTAATGTATAACATTCCAAATTGAAAATTTGGGATGTTACAAACCTACCCCTTAAGATGAATCTCACTCGTGATTCGGGTTGGCTAGAAAATAGGTGAGGGTGGTCCTACAAAACTTCCTCTTCCTGTGGCTTCATCCTCAATGTGGTGGCTCCAACGAACTTTGCAAAACTTGATAACCTTGTCTGGGTAACTCACCGCATAATCGAGAATCTTAACCGGTTTTTCCTCATATGTCAAGTCATCCTTCAACTGAATTGCTTCCAAGGGCACTGGTCTCTTAATGGTACCTCCGCTATCTCGGGTGACATTTCTTCAATCGAGAAACATGGAATACATCATGAACTCCCGACAGTCCTTCCGCAATTCCAACTTATACGCAATCTCTCCCATGCGTTGCAAAATCTTATATGGTCCAACTAAACGGGTGCTAACTTTCCTTTCACTCCAAAACGCTTAACTCCTCAAGCGGGATACTCGAGATATACTGCTCCAACTTCATACTCAATCTTTGCGCTTTGAATCGGCATAGCTTCTTCCGTTCGACTGGGCTACCTTGAGCCTGCCTCAATCAACTTAACTTCTCGCTCGCATCTTTAATCAAATCTGGTCCAAACAATCGACGATCTCCGCCATTCCCCATGACAACGGTGTCCTGCACCTTCTTCCATACAGAGCCTCGAAGGTGCCATCTTTAAGCTGGTTTGGTAACTGTTATTGTAGGAAAATTCTGCATACGGCAAATTATCATCCCAACTAGATCCATAATCTAGTGCACAAGCTCTCAAAGATGTCCTCCAAAATCTGATTGACTTTCTCGGTCTGTCCATCGGTCTGTGGGTGGAAAGTCAGATCAATTCCAATCGGTTCCCAATGTTTCATGCAACCGGTTCCAAAATTTCAAGTAAACCGGGTTCTCTATCCGATACGATGCTCCTCGAACTCCGTAAGCACACAATTCTGGTCATGTATATATTTGCCAACTTAGCACTCGCTATAGGTAGTCTTGACCGAATGAAATGAGCTACCTTGGTCAAACGGTCGACTATGACCCAAATCGAGTCATATCCCGAACGGTCTTTGGCAAACCTGTGATGAAATCCATGCCTAGTTTATCCCACTTCCATTCGGTATCGGCAACGGTTGTAATAATCCTGCTGGCTTCGATGCTCGCTTTACTTTCTCGACATACGCCGCAAATCGCTACATACTCCGCAATATCCTTCTTCATTCCGTCCACCGTAAAATATTCTTCAAATCCAAATACATCTTGGTATTTCCGGTGAATCAATAGGTGAATCATGGGCTTGTAAAATCAACTTCCCGATCTCTCGGGTCATTGGGCACATAAACACGGTCTTCAAACCATAGGGTATCGTGCTCATCCTCACGAAATCCTTTAGCTTTTCCTTTGCTCATTTTCTCCTTTATAGAGGCAACTTCCTTATCCGCTTTTGGGCTTTCTCGATTTTGTCCATTAGTGTCGATGAATTTCCAATGCTGCTACATAGCCTCTCGAACTATTTCCAAACATAGCTCTCAAGGCCCTCGCTAACTCATTGGGTATTCCTCCCATCATTAGGGTATTGACGCGGGTCTTACGGCTCAATGCGCCTGCTACAACATTAGCCTTTCCGGGTGATAATGCAATCTCATATCATAATCCTTGATTAGCTCTAACCATCTCCTCTGTCTCGAGATTCAATTCTTCCGTGAAGATGTACTTCAAACTCTTGTGATCCGATATATTTCACAATGATTTCCAATGAGAAAATGTCTCCACGCCTTCAAGGCATGCACAACGGCTGCTAACTCCAAATCATGAGTGGTATAATTCAACTCATGAGGCTTAAGTTGTCGGAAGCATACGAAACAACTCTTCCTTCCCGCATAAGCACGGCTCCAAGTCCTCGACGTGAA
The DNA here is from genome assembly GCA_021605205.1 of Aegilops longissima. Classification (NCBI taxonomy): domain Eukaryota; kingdom Viridiplantae; phylum Streptophyta; class Magnoliopsida; order Poales; family Poaceae; genus Aegilops; species Aegilops longissima. The sequence continues at coordinate 266,948,273 of CM038680.1, read as the reverse complement.
GCGCCGAATACACCTCATAATCCTTAGTTTGATCCGCAATATCAAACCGTGAGGTAACCAATCTTTTCTTCAACTCCTCAAAACTTGCCTCACAGTCCTCACCCATATGAATTTGTTTTCCTTCTTCAACAATTCAGTCATAGGCTTTGCAATCCTTGAGAAATTCTCAATGAATCTTCGGTAGTATCCTCGCGAGTCCAAGGAAACTCCAATCTCTCCAACTGTCGTTGGTGCTTCCCATTTGGTTACGGTCTCAACTTTTGTGGGGTCAATCGCTATTCCTTCTCCGGATATAACATGTCCGAGAAATCCAACTTCCTTAGCCAAAACTCACATTTGCTGAACTTGGCATACAACCGGTGTTCCTCGCCCAAAACCAATCTCAAATGTTCCTTATGTTCCTCTTCATCCTTCGAGAAAATCAAAATGTCATCAATGAACACCACGATTTAACTTGTCCAAAAATTCCATAAACACTTTGTTCATCGTGTTCATGAAATAGGTCAAGCGTTAGTCAGTCCAAATGACATAACGGTATACTGCATACAGTCCATATCTCGTGGTAAACGCTGTCTTGGGTATGTCTTGCTCCCTAATCTTCAATCGATGGTACCTCGATCGCAAGTCGATCTTAGAAAACACTTTGGCTCCTTGTGTTTATCAAACAGATCATTAATCATAGGTAGTGGTTACTTGTTCTTGATTGTTACTTCATTCAATCCACGGTAATCAACAACCATTCTCAACGATCCATCCTTCTTCTCCACTAACAAAACGGGTGATCCCCAAGGTGAAGAACTTGGGCTAATAAAACCTTTATCCAATAGTTCCTTAATCGCTTCTTGATTTTCGCCAAACTTTATGGGCATCCCAGACGGTCGCTTCGATATCGGGCCTGTTCTCGCAACAAACCGATCAAAACTCAATGTCTCTATCCCGCGGCATTCCCGCAACTCTTCCGAAATACATCAGATAATCCTTTACCATCGGTACTTCTTCCGCATTCACCCCGATAAGCAATTAACTTGTGCTCTCCTCGCTCGCGCCGTGATACGCATACTTAATCCTCCTTCCTTCCGTGTGGTGAGAAAATTGACCTTGTGGTACAATCTATGTTTCTCCATACTTTGATAACCAATCCATTCCTAATATCACATCCAATCCTTGGGATTCCGTAACTATTAGGTCCGAGGGGAAAACATAGGGTCCAACTTAGTGGCAACGATCACACCATTTACTAGCCATGTACTCGCCACGGGTGAGGTTACTAGCATGGGTGACCTAAGGGCTTGGGTTGGTAACTTGTACTTATCCACAAATCCCTTGATATGTATGAATGCGATGCACCAAGATCAAAAAGAACAACCGCAGAAATGACTTAACCAAAAACTTACCGACATCGTGATCGGGCTGATCTTCAACCTCCTCCACATCAATGTGGTTCACCGTCCCCCGTTGAAAGGGTTGGGCTTCTTTCCGAGCTTCCATTGCCATTTCCATTCGCCTTCTCGATAATCATTTGCATAGTGCCCGCCTTATGCACTTAAAGCAAGTAATGTGACTCAGTCTACCTTGATGGTGTTGACGGTTGGTGCGATCTCGTCTGCTGCTTCCTCCATTCCTGCTCCCATTCTTGGTGCCATTATGGTTATGCTAATTACCTCCTCCATGGGTATGCTGAAACTGAATTCTGATTTAGGGTATAACGAGGCTTCGGCCGATCCAGAGTTATACTTCCCTTGTCCATACTTCCGCTATGGTTCTCAATTTGTCGCTGCTTTCCTTCAATCATGAGAGCTCGGTCTACTAACTCCCGGTAGTTGTTGAAACTTGCTACCATCAACGGCATGCTGAACTCATCATTCAATCCTTCTAGAAACTTCTCCGCTTAGCAGCATCAGTAGTAACGCCATCCGGGGCATAACGTAATTTGCTAAAGTCATCCACGATCGCCAACAATCCTTCCTCCTGGCGAGGGTTGCAAACTCACGCTTCTTCATGGCCATGGCTCCTCGCCGAAACATGGGCAAGGCGAAAAGCTTGTCAAACCGGTCCCATGTGATGTTGTTCACGGGTAAGTGGTCGTGAAATTCTCCCACCATGTCGCTAAGGGTCCTTCAAGTCGATGTGCTGCAAACTTCACTCTTTCACCATCTCGGCATCCCGCAGAGTCAGCTCCCTTCCTATCTTTATGGAGCCACCATCTCGCTACAATCGCTCGGTTATCGGAATACACCGCGGTTCATTTAAGGAAACGAGTCGATGATCCGCAGTGGTGGTGGTGGCGGTGGTTGTTGTTGTTGTTGTTGTTCGCACCAATGTTTGAATCAGGTATTCTCGCCGCTGGATCAATTGGGTGATCTCTCGCGGAAAACGAATCCGGGTCGCGCTCCTGAGGCATCCGATGGGTTTAGAAAAGGAGAGAAATGTAGAATAGAATAAGGTCTAAGGGAATCACTACCCAAATGCACATGAGCAAATGCACACAAAATCACTTCATTCAATCAAACAAGGGCTTACAACGATCTAACTATCGCAAAAGTGCGGTACTATAATGTTTACATGGAGGAATACTACTAATATGTGGGGACTTCTACTAATTTGAACCGTGGAAGACTCCATGATGTCCGCCCAGCTTCGCCTTCAAAGTCGGGTTCACTTGGATCCGAATCGAGTCGCCGATGTTGATGTAGTCGCTGGGTATTCGACATACCGGTCTTCATTCCCGAGCGCCAACTTCTTCTTGAGTTCTTCGATCTCGCATTTAAGATCGTTATTGTGTCTTGCCGTAGCTACGATCTCGCCCATGTAGTCCTTTGCGTAGTCTTTAGTTCTTCTTCCAGCTCGATGATCCTTCCTTTGTCTTCGCGAACTCCAACATGTCATTGCACATTTGGTTCTCTCCGCCGAATGTGCTGATTTAACTCCGGATGAAAGCTGCAATGGATCTATCCTTCTTGGTGTTGACGACGCCCCAGCTTGTCATCTCGGCGTCCGCAAATCTGGTAGATGGTGTCCTTGAGGTCTTCTTGATAAACTTCTCCAATGCGCCCCATGGTGATGTGAGCTGCCATGCTCTTTTCCTGCACTCCAAGTGGGTGCAATCAAAACACTATCTATAGGCTTGGTGATTGGGGCGAATGTCCTTCCCGAACGTGAGCATGAATCTTCCAGCCCTCTTCAGCAGAGTGGCGCTGAAAGTCCCGTGAAGCTTGGTAATCCAATGTTCGTGTACTTAGTAACTTCCTTCAAGTGAAATCCAAAAGGTGTGCCTTCATCCGTTGGGTGTACTTGATCTTCGGTCCACATCCTAAAGAGAGTAGAAAAGATGAGGAGTTAGAAAATGGGAAGAGAGTAGTGATCTATGGCTTTAACTTAGTGGTCGTGGTCCACAACAACAGGTGTTTCGATACTATTCTCTCAGAGCGACTGCACCCAATTGATCAAGTCTCGTGCTCGTTGTCATCCTCGATCGAATGCCGACACCACACAAGATTTCAAGGATTTATAGCAGAGTAGCAATCACACACTTATTACATCGTTGTCCACAAGGGAACTTATTACAATAATATGGCTTAAGGCCATCTAATAATAACAGCGAAGGCTTGGAAGATAAGCGAGTCCATCAACTCCAACGGCATCATCGAGTATAGAACCACCACCTAACACCTTACTGTCGTTCGAAAAGTCTCGCAACGTGAAAAGTTGCAGCCGGAAAACGGGTCAAGACATGGAATATGCCGCAATGTAACACATAAAGAGCAATGAAGGAATAAGCCTATACTACATGCATATATGGCTGGTGGTAAGGCTCTACGGTTACATTTGCATAAAGCTGATTTTTCCCTACATCAAAGGAATAATTTTATTTAACTATCATGGTGGTTGTTAAACATTGAGAATGGTTGAAGATCCTCAATCCCAATTAAAAAGTACTCATCAAAACCCAATAACTTTTATTTAGAAGTAACATGTTGAGATTCACATGATATTCAATTACAGGATACTCAAATTGTCCATAACCGGAACACGGCTAATCATGATTAGTTTATACACTCGCAGAGGTTTATGACTTTTCCCCATTAAGACTCGATCGCCTCCGCTTGGTTCTCGTGACTACATGGTGTTTGAGAAACGGATGACCGAGACATAGTCTTTCGTAAGCGCTTAGCACCTTACATGTGGGTAGACCGTACTCAACCTACATCCCCTACATCAGCTAGCCTACCCGAAGAGTTCGCACGACTTAGTCAACTATGCCAGAGCCCATAATTGGCTTGTGGCTGCACACGGAAGTTTCCAGCTTGAATAATCTTATGATCCCTTAGAGCCTGGGTGGCGGTCCAAGAAATACAGTAAGTCCTCGATGGAAACCAGCCTCAATCCACCCAGATGTGTGTTTAGGTTGCCACCTTAGATAAACCATTAATTAACAATCTCACATCCGCATGGATATTCACTCACCCAATCCACGCCTACTAGCATAGCATGGCATGAACAAGCAAACGAGAAGTAACTCCCAAGGTTTCATAAGTAAAACAAGTAATAGGTACTACTCAATCTACTTCCCAAACCCACAATTTAATTTGATCCTAAACATGCAAGTGTTTGAGGAATAGATCTAATGCATAAACTGGGTAGTAGAAGGGTATGATCAAATGTTACTTGCCTTGTTGATGATCCGCGAGTCCTAGAGATTCAAGTAACAAGCGCGACCGGTGATCTAACAGCATAAACAACAAGCATACAATAAGTACTCATCTAATGCACGGGAAATCTCGAATAAAAGATCTAACCGTAAAGTTCAACTTAAGAACCCTGGTTGCAAAAGAATCAATCAAAATAAACTCCGAAAGTCGAAACTCGAGAGAGAACGACTCGGTTTTGCAAATCTGAAACTAGGTCAAAATTTTATAGTAGCAAAACTCTGTGAAAGTAGGTTAGTCGAACGGCGGTTTCATATTTAAACTCCAGCGCTTGAATCACCTGATTCGATAAACGAGCGAGAAATAAAACAGTTTTGAAAATCGGATCTCAAATCAATTAGAAAAATAACGGATTAAATCCGATTAAAAGAAAACGATTTAACGGTTTAAATAACGGACGCTCGCTAACAGTAATCTAATCCAACGAACGTAATTATTAAAACGAACGGTTCGGTGAACGCTCATAAATAAGAAAACCGAAA